>JAGDQO010001964.1:0-302237 GCA_018342035.1 Solanum appendiculatum | reverse complement strand
CCTCCATATCGGCCAAACATTTGCCATCATGTTTCTTGCCACACCTAGTGAAAATAGATATAGAAGATCCATTTCCACCATTTCCTTGAGGCTTAGGGTTAGACACCCTATCTTTGTTGAACTTAGGAGTTGGAGCATTAGAAGATCCTTGACCGGAATTTAGAACGACCTTGTCCACCGGATCGAGAATGAAAAAAGTCACCATCACTGGTCCTTGCCCTCTTTGACTCTCTTGCCCTTTCCTTGAGCTTTTCTTCTTTAATTTATTGGGCATGTATCATCAAACGAGAGATATCCATCTCCTTGATTAGCATAGCAGTTTGACATTCTTTAACAAAACTAAGTTGGAGACACCCGACACAAACTTACTCATACTTGTCCATGAGTCGTCAACCATAGTCGGAGCATACTTAGCCAATTGAGTGAACTTCAATGCATACTCCTTCACACTTATATTCCCTTGTCAGAGATTAATGAACTCAAGCACCTTTGCCTCCCTTATCTCAAGAGGAAAGAAACGATCAAGAAAAACTTCTTTAAATTTCTCCCAATCAAGAGGACCCACATCAACAGCCCTTTCACCTTTCCATTATTCAAACTAAACTTGAGCAACACCCTTGAGTTGATAAGTGACCAATTCCGCCTTCTCCACTGTAGACACACCCATAATTCCCACTATCTTATACACCTCATCAATGAACTCTTGAGGATCCTCATCAACCTTGAAACCATGGAACTCCAGATGATTCATCCTAGTAAAGTCTCTTATCCTTATCGCCGTTGTACCTACATTTGGATTCACGGAAGCAACGATATCTCTATTTTCTTGGGCCATCATAGCTTGAGATAACACTTGGAAATTAGCTCAGAATTCGGCATGAGTCACTTTCTTGGCCAAAGGGTCAACCAGAACTTGAGAAACCTCGACCTCCACATTCTTACCTATATTCCTTCTCATATAAGCTCTTCGAGGGGCCATATCCTAAAAGGCATCGGGCAAGATTTAGGAGAAGGATCTTTATAGAGATAGACTCTATGGCACGACTTAAGAGTAATGAAAGAAGTAAAGTTTCCTAAGCGCTTTCTAGCCTCCTATTCATAAATGTGGCGCGCTTCACATTCATGTACAAGACTCTACTCAAGGTGGCTTGTCAAACATCCTAGGACCTTTTCTAAACCTTGTGCTTTGAATACCAAGTTTATCATGACCCAAAGTATATCCTAGACGTGACATGACGTATAAGACCCCAAGAGGCCTTACACAAGTCACTTGACATACATACAACACAACATAATAAACAATACAAGAATTTAAGGATAGAAAGTTCCATATCATAAAAGAGTTTGACATAAAAGAGGAAGTCTACCATAGTCTTGACAAGCCACTCAACTAACATATAAATAAGTGGTTGAGACGTAACTCGTATACCATGTACAACATTTGAAAACTAAAGATATATGCAAAGAAAAGTAAAGATGATATGGTCCTCGAATCGTGAGGACTCATCACGTCTTCAACCTTGAACAATCAACTAGCCATGAGTGGAAGGAGAGGAAGCGTCACACCCTACATTATTAAATAATGTGTGCATTAGTACATAAAATGTACTAAGTATGTGGGATATGCATAAAAACATAAATCATGATCATAAGAGGACATGAAGGGAAAACATGATTTGCATGACCAAGCTAAAGCATAGTAAAAATCTTTAAAGAAGGATGATAAATCATGAACATGGTCAATGCATCTTAAAATCGTAATGAAAGCTTCATAAAATTTTTAAAGTAACTTTAGTTTGTTTTGTGGGATATTTACTATTAACCGATGTAGACCACATGAGCTATAAAGTGGAATCCAATGTCTTGCTCCCACACCGAAAAGAGATGTCGTTCTTGATTGCCAAGGAAAAGACCTTAAACTTCTAGCTTAGGTGGATCCACTAGCTATGTCACTTAAGACAATCCTACGGGGGCACGTAGTTAGGGACAATGAGATTGATATTAGAGACCTGACCTCTACTAATGGGAGAGCCTCCATCTCAATATCTTCTCAGTGCTAAGTAAAATCCCATTGGAATTAGTCATAAACATAATCATATCATCATACATGGAAAAACATAATCAAGTTACTAATCCAAGCTTAAATCATCATTGACTAGCTCCTTGAACCATGTATGAGAAAACCTTTCACCAATCATGATTTCTTAATGTAGAAAACCTTTTACAATTGAATTGATGCTTATCACAAAGCAACCTATATCATAAAATATTCCTTTTCATAAATCATGCATAACTTTCATAAAAACATTGTTTTTGGAATCATAGTTTCTTTATAAATTCACGTCTTTAAGAGTTTATAGTCAAAACCATGGAAAATGCATGGGTTCATGTGAAATTAATTGGAAAGCATGTAACTTAGTCAAAAAAATCATGATAAGATCAAAATCAAACAATTGAATCAACACAATTAGAACCCATGGAGAATTAAATGAAAATCTAATCAAATTGATGAAATTGAACTTGGAGTATTGAGAAATCCTTGGGACCTAATGGGTAAATGGAACCCATTGATGAAATCCTACATACCTCGAGGATCAAAGCCCAAAAGAAATGGAGGAATAGGAGACTTGAAGCTTTGAAACCCTAGTCTTATTCTTGAATTTGAGAGAGATCTGGAGAAGATGAATGTAGATGGGTTTTGGGAATTTGAGTGAATGAAAGGGTTTGGGTAGATTTAGGGGTTGAAAGGTAGTTATAGGACTTAGAATTAGGGTCAAAACGACATAGTATATGTATTTAACCCATAGAAAAAGACTCAAATACCCTTTAAATAACTGTCGGATGGTTTCTATAGTTGGGACCTACGGTCCATAGAAATTTCTGTGGCCCATACAGGGCAACCGTAGAACCAACTTCAGAAACCCAAATTCACCTTAATTCCCATGAAACTAATCTATGAGTTGTAGAATTTCCTATGGTCCATAGACCCCTTCCATAGTTCTCAACTTTTATTCCAAAATTCTACTAAGTCTAGAACCTTTCTCGGGACGCATCTACGACCTGCCAAGCTTCTTACAACCCGTCCAGTTCATTCGTAGGTCAAACTTCAGAAACTTAAAATTTCAAAAACTCATCCCCAAGTCTATGACTCCCTTCCTACTGCCCGTAGAACTCCCTACAGTCCATACAAAAGGACTCGTAGTCATTGCCTCAGTGCCAAAATAAAAATTTTCCCTTTCCTTTTGACTTTCCAATTTCCAAGGTGTTACACAAGGAAGAGGAGGACATCCAGTCCAAGGTGTCAGAGACCTCTTATTCCCAGTCACATGCCTCCTAAGTTCTCCACATTATAGCTCCAAGAGCCCTCAATAGGCTCAAAGCGACAGGAGAATATACTATTCTAGAGGAGAGGCAACTTTCAACCGACGAGGTGTGATAATGCTCAAACTACTCTCTAAAACAAATCCAAAGAGTTAGGAATCGTTGTCAAAAAAAATTACCCAACTAAGAGTCGGGGTCGAATCCCACAAGGAGTAGTGTAACGGGAAAAAAATCGATGAAGTGAGTTAAAATGTGACTAATCTATTGTAGTCGATGAGGCAAAAGGATGGATTATTCCACCAAATTTAATCAAGTGATTTCAAGATCAAATTAAAAGTAACAAAGTGAAATAACAGAGTTTAAACTATTTGAATCGATTCTAGGGGTGTGGAAATTGGAAATTGATGTCACACAGGGGTAAAATTGCATTGCTTAACAAAGCTAAACAACCACGAGTAAGCTGGGTCATCTTCAATAACACTAATCTTCTTTCGATCTTATAACATTAGTTCATAAAATCTCCTTTCGGTCTCATTTATGTGATTTACAATTCAACCCATTACGTTTCTTTTACAACTAGATTTAGTTAGATTGTAAACATTGAGCTAATTACCCACCCTTATTGGTCTCTTTCAAGCACCAATTCAAGATCTAAGTTAGAATTAAGTTGGCCACCTAAAACCCTAAATTAATCACATGCTAACAACTCAAACCCACGATGAAAAACAATAAAATATAGCAATACATGAACCCACTAAGTTAGATCAACACCCAATCCCATAATCACACCCCTAGAACTTGGGGTTTTAGCCACTCATCACAAAAAAGTGCAGAAATTATACCTCTTATGATAGTAGCCATGGATGTGATATAATCAACACCTACTTCGATTTCACTCTCCAATTGTCAATTACAAGAGCAATATTTTAAAACCCAAGCTAAGAGCAATACTCAATAGGTTCTCTCTCTAAGAGTTTCCAAAGTAAAAACTGATACAAGATGAGATAGATCCATTTTCTCTCTCTTCCAAACTATTTATACTTTTCAAAAAGATTTGTCCGCATCCTATTTCGTGACATTAGTCAGTTTCGCTGAACTCACTCGACAAATCATCATTTGTATCATTCAATTCACCTTTAACTGGCTTTAGGCTTAAGGTGTTTGAACTCGATCGGGTGGACTCGATGGAATACGCCCTTCATAATCGGCGAATCACCGAGTACCACCTTTGTTAGCCTTTTAAGCCTTCAATTTTGCTCTTCAATCTATCACTTTTTGTGATGCGACTGGGTTCACCTTAAGCAATTCGGTGGATCACCAATGCAACCCTTTTCCGCCTATTAAATTTAACACTTGAGCTCCAAACACTGTCCATTTCAGTGATGTTCAACCACTTTGGGTGATTTACTTTTTCGATTAGGCGAAGTCAGGTTGGGACTTTCTACTCTTTTCAATATTTTTGGCCTTTCTTTCAAGTATTCATTTTGCCTTGTCCCTTAGCCTTTATAGCTACAAATCATCAAACTATCATTAGAATAGGAATTTAACACTTGAGCTCCAAACACTGTCCATTTCAGTGATGTTCAACCACTTTGGGTGATTCACTTTTTCGATTAGGCGAAGTCAGGTTGGGACTTTCTACTCTTTTCAATATTTTTGGCCTTTCTTTCAAATATTCATTTTGCCTTGTCCCTTAGCCTTTATAGCTACAAATCATCAAACTATCATTAGAATAGGACATAATTAGGCATTGAGGACACTAATTATTGAACTAAATATGCCTCAAATAAGTGTAAATCTATCACTCATCAACACCCCTAACTTAAAATTTTGTTTGTCCTCAATTAAATCAAGAACACAATTAGTTCAACAAAGGTGTCTATAAAAGTTCTCAATGAAAGCTAACATGCAAGTGCCATTACAAGACTACTCTCAATAACATGCGATACTCAATCATATTAAAAAAGCTTCAAATCATGACTAGCTAGTATCAAACCATGCTTAAGCTTACTATAACTTCTTTTTTAATGCAAGATCATGTTTCAACAAATGCATTCAAGTGCCCTCACATCAAAAACGATTCCATGTGATCTGAGGCCAAAAATATATTTTCTTATTATTAATTGCCTCATATTTATTATTTATATTTGTCCTTTTTTAGCATGAATTTTATGGATTGTGCTAAATAGTGTATTTTATTTGTAGGATTAAATTGGTGCAAAGTTGAAGAAGTTTGGAGCTAAAATGAATTAATTATGAAAGATTGAATAAGGAAAATCAAGCAGGCAACTTAATGGATTAAATTGAATATTATATTAATATTTATATATATGGAAAAGTTGGGCGAGGAAAGCAAATTGAGGCGGTTGGGCAGTGTTCACGCGGCGGTAGGAATCCAATTCCGTTTTGGTTTTGGGTTCCTAATTTGTTTTGGACTCAGTTATTTTATTCAGGGTTTTCTACATCTATAAATAGTCCATAGAAATAATTATTTCAAAAAAAAAAAGACTGGGAGATTTTAAAGGAAGACACTTTGTAAGGAAAAATTGTCAATACTTTTTAGGGTTCTTTTCTTCTTCTTTTTCTTAGGTATTAGTAGCTAAAGACCCTTGTTCTGGGGCTGCGGCCATGGGTAATTGTTGAACATCGATTGTTTTGAATTAATGTTGGTTATCGTTTAAATTACTTTTGTATTCTTGTTTTAGTATTTCATGCTTGATCACCATAGAAATAAATCTATTGTCTATTCTTGGACTCGAGAGATAAAGAGGTAGATAGACCAGAGAATGCAAAGAGCTTGTTCTAACTTTGTTTAGATTCGTGTTCAGGAGTGACGCCCGGACGAACACCTCGCTTGGTTACGAAACATGATGACATATAAATGCTCGCCAATTAGGACTGCCTATCCCCGCTCAACGATGTAGTTAGACAGCTAGTTGGAGTAGGCGATTAGAGGTCGAGAGATCATGATCATAAAATCAACCCTGTAAATCAGTAATTTGATAACCTTAGTTAATTCATTGCATGAGATGCGATACATGAAACCCTATGCATGCTGCAGCCCTGGAATTGTCCCAATCACTTTAAGTTAATCTTAGTATTTTATTCTTGCATTCTTTTATTTCTTTTGACATTCTTAAATAAATAATTAGACTAGTATAATTTAGTAAATAGTTAATTGACAAGTCTCTGTGGGTTCGATATTCCGGTTCTTAAAGAGCCACTTATTACTTCTGCGACCACGTACACTTGCGTGTGCAATTGGAAGCAACAAGTTTTTGGCGCCGCTGCCGGGGACTTAGAAATTAACTATTCTTCTAGGTTATACTTCTTATTTTTATTTATTTAAAATTTTCTTTTTTTTTGTTTTATTAATTAGTTTTTTTTCCGAACAATAATTTTTTTCCCTTTGAATAATTTGGTACTCTTATTGATATGACTGATTGGGATAAATCGTGGTTGGGTGAGAAGTATCCTTGTAATTATTGTAATGGACCCCATTTGGATATCGAATGTCCTATTTGTCATATATGTGGTGGTCAATTTGGTCATTGGAATGGTTGTCCTAACTCTTATCCCCCTCCCCCCTATTATGATTCTTTTGTTATCTGTGATGTTGACAGAGGTGATGAAGTGGGGAATGCCCAAAGAGGTGGAGGTACGCAGAATTATAGGAACACGCATAACTCAAGTTGGAGGAACCACCCCAACTTCTCATGGGGTGGAAATCAGAATCAACACCAAAATCAGGCTCAAGGGCAGAACCAATACAGACCACAAGGTAATGGACAACAATTTCAACAGCCAAATAATCAAGGTGCGAAGCAAGGGGGCATGACTAAGGAGGAGTTGTTCCAAAAGCTAAGTACAAAAATCAACAACAAGTTAGGAGAAGAGTTGAGAAACACCCAATTAGCGCTGAAAAATCTGGAAAGGCAGTTCGCACAATTGGCTAATGCAGTCAATGTGCGTCCTCCTGGAGATCTTCCGGGTGACACGGATCCTAACCCAAGGCAACCGAATGCGGTGAGCACAAGGAGTGGATTACAACTGGAAGAATTAGCTCCAAAGAAGAGAAGTTCTGAGGCGGTGAGAGAAGAAAAGAAACCCGAAGAAGTGGTTCAAGATGCGAATGTTGAGAGGATTGTTCCTCAATTAAAACCACCCCCTTCGTTTCCTCAAAAGTCCAAAAAGCAGAACGAGGACGCATGCTTCGGTAAGTTTTTGTCTCTCCTTAAACAAGTTCACATTAATCTCCCTTTGGTTGATATTTTGCAGGGAATTCCCAAGTACGCCAAGTATGTGAAGGAGATAGCGGAGCAAAAAGAGGAATTCCAACCATTCAACTATACCTTATTCCTTAATGTCAATGTTGAGAAAGAGTACAAAAGTGAGAATGTTGTAAATAATGTTGCTTTGGAGTTGAGGCACCTTGGATCTCATTCAAAACACTTGACTATAGATGAGGAACAAGGCCCCGACAGCCTAAAGTTTTCTAATCCACATAGACAAAACGACATTCCTCACTTAAGGGCCAAGAAGTGCAAGATGTGACATTTATTACTTGGTTCTGTTATCTTTATACCACCGCCCCTAGAGAGGAGCAGAAAAATTGATGCGAAGTTAGGGGGTACAATTCATCAGTTCAAAGTGGAAAGAAAAGTAGTGAATTTACTTGTGTCGTGCCACGACATTAAATTAGGCGCTTATTGGGAGGCAACCCAATTGGTAGTGTTTTAATTTTTTTATAGTGTCATTTTTTTCTTCTTCTTTTCTTTTGGTCTTGTTTTTGCAGATTAGGGGAAGTCTGAGTACCCAAGAATTTGGAGCTAAGGAACACGTTTGAGCTTAAGGGTGGGGTGACAACCTTTGATGAAAATTAAGAGAACATGCTACTAGCTAGGCCTACAGGCCTCAGGGAGTTTTCCTAACCCTTGTTTTAAATTTTATTTGATGCTTTGGGGACATAACATTTTTTTTAAGTGTGGGGTGGAGGAATGAATTCCTAGTTTTTACTGCTTTATCGAGTCTTTTTGTATTTTTAGGTGGGTTCCTCGGCTTTTGTTTTTGGTACTTTTCCTGAGGATAGTCCCTTTGAACCGATAGGGAGTAATTTTTTTTTTTTTTTAGAGAAAAGAAAAGACCCTTTTGAGTTGTGTGATACTTGCTATTTAGGCCTAATTTTAAGTAGTACGTTCTTGTGAATGCTTGATTGCTAATGAAATTGCAGACTCTTTGACACTTACGTTCATGGTCGTGACTTTGTTTATAGCTTGTTTTATTTTGTAGTTTGTTATGATCCTGTCTCTCTTAGAAGTGGAATTGATCCATCTTGATTGATACTTGTGCCATGTGTGGTGAGAATTTGCTTATTCCATGTTTTGCATCTTAGTCTAGAACTTGCCCTGCATGTTATTGAAGCGAAATAAAAAGTGTTGCTCAGTTTAGGAGATGATAATAGGCTTTCTTTGATTTGTCTTGTAAATTTTAGCCTTTTTAGATATTATATCACTAGTTCGCCCTTTTGAGCCTGTAGCCTTTTGTTGGTAGCCATATTTTGCCCTTAACTATTTTGTTGAATCCCTAGTTTTTGCACCTTGCTTCCTTGAGCACTGTAGCATAGACTGATTATAATTGTTATATCTGGAAAAAGAAAAGGGGTGGTTGAATGACAAGAGGTAATCAATGATAGCTACAAAATGATGAAAAAAGCCCTCTTCGAAAGAATGTGACATGAAAAAGAAAAAAAAAATCTTTGAGAAAAAAATAATATATTATTGTGAAAGAAAAAAAAATGATTGAAGCATTCTTGAGATGATGAGAATTACTTGTGAAATAATTGTTGAAGAGAGGGCTGAAAATAAAGAGAAGAAAATAATGGGTGATGAAGTCTAAAAATACAAAGTGCTTAGGGAAGTGTGAGTCACTATTATATAATTTTCCTACCTATCCCTTAGCCTACATTACAACCCGTTAAGTCCTATTTGATTCTATTCAAGCATGCTTAATTAGCGGAGATGTACATAATGGGCAAGCCTATGGTTCTTTGTGCATACATGTGAATTTTATTTGTGAGTGTGAGAGTTGTTCTTTGATTTGAAGTCCTTAATTTATATTCAATCTTTTGAATTGAGTGTGTGGACTATTTCTTCTTGTGAGGGCACTTGTTTCATGATAGATAGGTGATGTTATTAACTTTCTTTGATGAGAGTGGGTGAGCAAACTTAAATTTGATGAGTTCAGAGTCTTTCCTTGAGGTTAGGAGGTTAAAGGTTTGTTGTTTATTTGAATGTCTTGCATAATGAGCGGGAATTGTACTTGATGTTTTCAAATTTCAATATGGCCTAATAGTTTGTATCAACCAAAGTGATGGCTTCCTAGTATAATTTTTGAGATGAGCTTTAATGTTTGCTCGAGGACGAACAAAAGTTTAAGTGTGGGGTGTTGATCTGAGGCCAAAAATATATTTTCTTATTATTAATTGCCTCATATTTATTATTTATATTTTTCCTTTTTTAGCATGAATTTTATAGATTGTGCTAAATAGTGTATTTTATTTGTAGGATTAAATTGGTGCAAAGTTGAAGAAGTTTGGAGCTAAAATGAATTAATTATGAAAGATTGAATAAGGAAAATCAAGCAGGCAACTTAATGGATTAAATTGAATATTATATTAATATTTATATATATGGAAAAGTTGGGCGAGGAAAGCAAATTGAGGCGGTTGGGCAGTGTTCACGCGGCGGTAGGAATCTAATTCCGTTTTGGTTTTGGGTTCCTAATTTGTTTTGGACTCAGTTATTTTATTCAGGGTTTTCTACATCTATAAATAGTCCATAGAAATAATTATTTCAAAAAAAAAGACTGGGAGATTTTAAAGGAAGACACTTTGTAAGGAAAAATTGTCAATACTTTTTAGGGTTCTTTTCTTCTTCTTTTTCTTAGGTATTAGTAGCTAAAGACCCTTGTTCTGGGGCTGCGGCGATGGGTAATTGTTGAACATCGATTGTTTTGAATTAATGTTGGTTATCGTTTAAATTACTTTTGTATTCTTGTTTTAGTATTTCATGCTTGATCACCATAGAAATAAATCTATTGTCTATTCTTGGACTCGAGAGATAAAGAGGTAGATAGACCAGAGAATGCAAAGAGCTTGTTCTAACTTTGTTTAGATTCGTGTTCAGGAGTGACGCCCAGACGAACACCTCGCTTGGTTACGAAACAGGACGAAATATAAATGCTCGCCAATTAGGACTGCCTATCCCCGCTCAACGATGTAGTTAGACAGCTAGTTGGAGTAGGCGATTAGAGGTCGAGAGATCATGATCATAAAATCAACCCTGTAAATCAGTAATTTGATAACCTTAGTTAATTCATTGCATGAGATGCGATACATGAAACCCTATGCATGCTGCAGCCCTGGAATTGTCCCAATCACTTTAAGTTAATCTTAGTATTTTATTCTTGCATTCTTTTATTTCTTTTGACACTCTTAAATAAATAATTAGACTAGTATAATTTAGTAAATAGTTAATTGACAAGTCTCTGTGGGTTCGATATTCCGGTTCTTAAAGAGCCACTTATTACTTCTGCGACCACGTACACTTGCGTGTGCAATTGGAAGCAACACCATGCTCTGACAAAGTAAATCAATAAAAAGTTGGGAATCAATACAAATCTCACTCTCTCAAAAGAGAAATACATGCAAGCTTCATCCCATAGGTTTGCCCATATTTTCCACTCATCACACAACCTAGTTCATGCAAGATCTCAAAGGTCTTTTAGGCTTGTAATGGGGCTGAGGATTAAGGTATGGTCAATTTGGCTTAGTGACTTCACCTTTTCAAAGCATTGTTGCAATCATCTTCACCTATTCTCAAGTTGTTTTTCATTCCTTTTCATTTGAAAGCTCAAACTTTGACTTGTCAATCATTTTATTGGAAACCTCTTTTTATTTTACCAAACTTTCTTTTTCATTCCAATTTTCAAAAGGTTGTTCATCACATTCTCTTTTTTTATAAGAGGGATTTCTTCGTCTTATAACACACTTCAAAGTTGAGTCTCCTTTCATCCTTTCTTTGCCTTTCACTTGGCTTTCCTTCCTCCTTACTTTCCACACCCCCAAATTAGGATATTTGCCTAAGTTAGCTATTTAAACAAACCAATGTTTCAAAAAGGATTTTGGGTGAGAGATATGTTTAAGATTATTGAGAGGGCTATAAAGGTAGCGATATGCCCGATTAGGGCTAAGGTTGTGCTGCATAGGACCAACTCTACCATCATATGGGGAGAGTTTGGAAAACCTCACCACTAGAGTGGAGGCTAGGGAGAAGAGTGAGCGCAGTCTACAGTGCTGATTGACTTGAAAGGAAAGGTTACTACTCTTAGGGCTACTGTGGACCAGTTTAGGTCCAAGGATATATCCATGATTTGGGGTGCGGTTCCCTTGCCCGAGATGCCTACGTATGTGCCTCCTTCTGAGCTGAGAGCTGATGCCCCTAGTAGCGTAGCCGAGTAGCCAGTTGATGTTGAGGATGAAGTTGGCGATGATGATGATGAGGAGACAGATGAAGAGTATTGCATGAGAGAGGATGATATGAGGATTGCTGAGACACTAATAGAGATGTAGGACATTAAGGAGACGATGGTGTAGGCTATGGTGGATAGATCTCATCTGGAGATTTCCACAGTTGGCACTAGTAGAGTTTCTTCAGACTCCACCATTCCTCCCACAGATGTGCAGGGCACTAATACCCCAATTGATGCTACTGTGCAACCTTCTGTGTCAGTTTTGATGGGTACTGATGCCTGAGATGATGCCGTCCCTTCTGAGCCTCAGGACCAGAGCTCTTCATAGGCATAGCCTATTAGGGGATATTTCACTCACTCACCTCCCGTATTTACTTTTGATGGCACTGAGGACACTACTGCTTTTATTTTGGTGGGGTGAAGGAACTTTTGCCTCTATTCCCCTTTTTGATTGTATTTTGTTATTTTCAATTTTATTTTGAGACATTTATAGTATTTTGGTTTTTGTTATGATAGTTGTTGGTTTTGATTCATTTTGTCTCTCTCTACTTATTGCCCCATGATTTTAGAGTTTTGAAATGATTGAGAATGCTTGAGTTTTCATTGTTGATGTTCGAAGATCGATTGTGTTCAATATTGATGTCTTGGATAGTACTCATAATGAGAAATATATTTTGTGTTCATGTTGCAAGAAGAAATTGGTGTGGCTTTACTATTGAATAACCTTTTTGATTCTTTTGTTGTCTAGCTGCGTATTGATGTGTGCCTTGCAATGAACATCGCACACAAGCTTCTTGATTTTTTAGAGCTATGCTAAATGGTTGTGTTTAAAGTGCCTTGTATGATGAGGTCCTACTTGAAAGCATGGTTGTTGAATCCTAGAATTTTCCTTGTTAGTCTAATTGTATAGCCTCGGTGAATGCAAGAAATGATCTTGGGTATGAATTTTTAGAGGAAACCCAAATGTCCTTACCTTTTGTGACTACCTTGTGAGGGTGTGCAACTATCTTGACATCATTTGAGCCTAAACCATTTGTTGGCAACCTTATTAAACCTCTTGAGCCAAATTATCCCCCACTTCTCACCCATAAATCTATTTCTAAGCATTGGTTTGTTTGAATATCCAACTTAGGCCAATATCCTAAGTTGGGGGTGTGGAAAGAAAGGAGAAAATAAACCCAAGTGGAAAATGAAGAAAGAAAAGTGAGACTCAACTTTGAGGTTTGTTGCAAAAAGAAAAAACCCCACCTTATAAAAAATACTAAGCAAAAATTTGAAAATTTAAATGAAAAAGAAAGTGTGATAAAATAAAAGGGGTGTCCAATAAATTGGATGAAAAATTAAGGTTTGAGCCTCCAAGTGAAAAGAAGGGAAAGAACTTGGGAAAGGTGAAGATGAGTACAACAATACTTTGAAAAGGTGAAGTCACTGAGCCAAATTGACCATACCTTTACCCTTAGCCCCATTACAAGCCTAAAAAGACCTTTCAGATCTTGGATACGCTAGGGTGTGTGATGATTAGAAAATATGGCAAACCAATGGGATGAAGCTTGCATGTATTTCTCTTTTGGAGACTGAGAGTTTTATTGATTCCTAACTTCTTTATTGATATGATTTGTGAGAGCACGAAATCATTCTGGATGTGAGGGCGCTTGAATGCTTTTGTTGAACCATGGTTTTGCATTAGAAAGGAAGCATTAGTGAGCTTGAGCTTTGATTGATACCAGTTAGCCATCATTTGATGCCTTTTGAGCATGATTGAGCGTTGCATATGCTTGATAGTAGTCTTGTGGTGGCACTTGCATGTTAACTCTGATTGAGAACTCTTGTAGACACCCTTGGTGAACTAATTGTGTTCTTGATTTACTTGAGGACTAACAAAAGTTTAAGTTGGGGGTGTTGATGAGTGGTAGATTTACACTCATTTAAGGCCTTTTTAGTTCAACAATTAGTGTCCTCAATACCTAATTATGTCATATTCTGATGATATTTTGATGTTTTGTAGCTATGAAGGCTAAATGACAAGACAAGGATGAATACATAAAAAAAAGGCCAAAAACATTGAAAGGAGTACAAACTCCCAATTGTCAATTGCCAAACCAAAAGGTGGATCGCCCAAGTGGCCTGACCTCACCCAAGTTGACAGTGTTCACAATTTAAAATATTCAAGTCAGGTCAGCAGACTAAAACTGAAATGATGATTCACCGAAGTTGAATGGGCGAACTAAAAGTTTATTGTCGAAGCTGACAGTATTTAGAGTAAAAATGAAAGCTGAAAAGGCGAACAAGGTGGTGATCAGCGATCCGCCGAATGTGAAAGACTGATGCCTACTGAGGTTCAAGCACATGAGGCCTGAAGCAAAAGAAAGGCAAGCTAAAAAGCAATTAGTGATCCACCGAATTAGAAAAGCGAGCCTAACTAATGTCACCGAATGGGACAAAATTAGAATTTTGGGCTAATTTTGGGGAAACTATAAATAGTCCAAACGAGAGAGAAAATGGAGGAGATATGGATCATATTTTTAGTAGTAAGAGATTTTGAGTAGTAGATTTTTTGTATGAAGTTTGAGAAATCAGTTTTCTTTGTTTGGGACTTGAGAAATACTCTTAGTTTTTGGGCTTTCTTTGAGCAAACTTGTAATTGACAATTGAAGGTTCAAATCTAAGTGGGTGTTGAAGATTTTTGCTTAATTTCAATTCCCCAATGGCTGAAATCATAATTGGTATACTTTCTTTTCCTTTTATGATGCTTGGCTAAAACCCAATTCTAGGGGTGTAATTATGGAATTGGGTGTTGATTTAATTTAGTAGGTCTTGTGTCTTGCTCTGTGTTATTGCTATTATTCCATCGATTTGAGTTATTTAGCATGAGGTTAATTTATGGGTTAAGGTTGTAAACTTAATCCTAGTCTAGATCTTCGATTAATGCTCAAAAGAGATAAATTGAAGTGGGTAAATAGCTTGATGCGTGCAATATAGGGTTAATTTCTATAGTTTGCTTGAATGAGAAATTGTGGTTTGATTTTAGTTGCCAAATCTGCTTGAAAGAGAGATTTTAGTAAGGTATTGGGTTGATTTGTGATTCACACAGATGAGACAAAGCAGATTCTATGATATATTGCTATTAGATCAAAAGAAGATTAGTGTCATTAAAGATTACCCAGCTTATCCATGGTAGTTTAGCATTATTGAGCAAGCACATGTACCCCTATTTGACATCGATACCAATCCCCCACACCCCTAGATCGTCTTTTACTTGTTTGAATCCCTAATTTTAGTTTAATTGTGACATTTGATACCAAAACCCTTCTTGTAAATTTGGTGGAATCATCCACCCACTTGATATAATTGCTATAATAAATTGGTTTGCATTCTTAATTTCCTAATTGAATATTTTGCACTATATCACTCCTTGTGGATTCGACCCCGACTCTTTTGTTGGATATTTTTTATTACTGATGACCTCTTACTCTTCTAATTATTTTTGAGATTAGTTTGAGTGTTATCAGTACTCCACTCTACGGACCGTACTGTCCATCCATCAATCATCTAACTTAAAACCCAACTCTCTAATGAGAAACCATGAACTACTTTCACGACTCATAGTCCAATTGACGAGTCGTAGAATCGATTCGTACATTGAGTCTGAATGATCTCTAAAGAATAACTATGACCAACTATCCACGTGCCGTGGTCCATTATAGGACCCGTACATGCCATCCGTAGACCCAAGGTACTGAAATCACTAAGTTTGAAGACTACACTTATGAGGACCAAGTATAACCGTATTCCCAACCACGAGCCATCTTGATTGCTCATACATTTGAGGTCAGAGACTTTGAATATTTCCAACTTTCTGAACTCAACTCTATGATCCACTCCACGACCCGTACACTGACCCACGAACCGTAATTCCCACTCGTAGACACTTAACCAACATTCTCCAATTCTAAGTATTAATGACAACTGGTCTCAATGAACCGTAGAACAGAGTATGGCTCGTAAACCCTTTTCATGAAAACACTGCATCAATAAAATTTTACACCAGATTATGTAACTTTTCAACTTCCACTGAATTTTACACTTCAAAGGTGTTACAATGTATTGGTAGGATCATTGACTAGTTCCAATATACAAAATATGAATAGGAAACCACAAATCAGTAAACACATGATACATAATTTCAACACAAGTACACCATAGTTCAGACTTGATATGCATAATCAATATGAATCATCACAACAAAACAAGCTAGTCCGGTTCTCTTATGAACCCACTCATACAAACTGTTTACTGACGTGATACCTAATCCTGAGTTAGTGTACCAGTGTGGTACCCATTCCCAAGTTAGTGTTTTGGCATGGTACCCATTCCTAAGTTAGTGTAACAGTGTGGTACCCATTCCAAATGCTAATGCACCGACATGGTACCCAATCTCAATAAACAACACACATTGTATAATCACAACCACAATGAATCATAATCACACGTGTACATTCATGTAACACATTCATTGTATGCAATTGACAACATATTTGATGTCACATTAAATACTTCAAAATTTTCTAATCATATATCATGCATGCATTACTAACTAAACATTTAAGAAGCACATATAAAATAAAATAAAAAATCAGAATCATCATCTACCTCAAATCAAGACCTAAAAACTCTAAAGAACTAGAGCTTTCCCTTTGTTAGGAATTCTATCTTATTCTTGGTTTAAAATATAATAAAACGCAATAATCAATCAAAGATGGCCTAACAATACTTGGATTAAAACCAAATCCTAACCCAGGCCATTCCCATGATCATTCTACCCAACAAGGGTTCTCTTCCACTATTAATCCAAGTTAAAATGCTTCCCTAAGATTAACAACCTTGATTTAAGGATTACGAATCAAAATGCAAGTTGGGGAAGTAGTTAACTTACATGTACGGAAGATTTTAATGGATAAACTGAAGGAAATTGTCCTAAATCACCCTTCACAGTTCCAAAAACAAAGTTGTAGAAAATAAGAGGTTTTTTTGACTTTTCATCATAAAACCCCGACTAATCGTGCTATAACGGCCCAACCCGCTATAACACTTTCTTTATAGTGGCCTAACCCACTATAAGGGTTTCACTATAGTGGCTCCACTATAGCACGAATTAATTCATCCCACTATATTAGTGTACCACCCGCTATAGCGGTGTGATATCTACTATAGTGACTTGCACAGAAATAGACACTCGTAAATCCTTCCCCAAACTCCTATTTCACAATACACTTTTAAATCTTGATGCTCTTAACTGACCCTTTCATGTTAAGTTCTATCTCGGGAGTTTTACTCACCCAAATTCAATTCCAAAAGGCCCTATGTATTCCTTAATGTATTAGCTACTACAAAATGTGATCCAAGCTTAGACATATCACCCCATGCATGTAACACCTCGAATTTGAAAAGAAGGAAAATTTTAGATTTTTCAGAATTGGTGCCAATACTGACGGAAGCCATCTATGGACCGTATGTTGACTTACGGGCCATATGTGAGAACCGTAGATGACAAGAAAATAATTTTCAAAAATCAAGTTACAGAACCTCCTTGATGGTTCTCCATGACGGCCCATCAATCCTAGTACGAGTCGTAGATGGGTCTCGTAGGTCTCTCTCAGACTTAGTTAAATTTTAAAGCCTTAAGTTGGGATCTACGATTGCCATGTATGGTCCGTCAGTGGACCTACGAACTGTACATGGGTCTGATCGTTTGAAGTCCAAATCTTATGGTCTCTGAATCTTTCTACGGTTAGCCAGGACGGTCCGTAGAAGGACATAAGGACCGTAGGTCCCAACCGTAGATGGGGGTCTTACAGTAATTTTTAAGGAATTTTTGGTCTTTTCCCTAATTGAGTTATACCTAATCTAAGTCGGTTTAGTCCAAATCTTAGACCCTATATAAGTCTTCTAGGCCTAAATTTTACCCATTCTAATCACTCTTAAAATTCCCCCAAATCCTTTCAAAGATTTCCACAAATATTTCTCTCTCTAAAGCTTGAAGAAGAAGGCTAGGGATTCAAGTCAAGTCTCCAAATCCTCCATTGATAGTGGGCTTTGAACTCCAAGGTATGGCGACTTTAACCTATGGAGTCCTTCCCTCCATAGGGTTCCTAAATTCTCCAATTTTGTAAAGTTAGAGTCTTCATTTGAAATTAGAATTTTCTTCAATCTCATGGGTTCCTTTCAATGTTGATCCAATTGAATGATTTATGACTTCTTATGCATGGATTGAGATAATTGAATGATTTTTAGATGAAATTATATGAGCCCATGCATGATTTATGATTTCTAAGCTATGATTCCATGATGAAGTTATGAATGATCAAAGGATGGATTTTATGAAGATATGCATGTTCAATTATGAAATTTATGATGATTTAAGTTGTTTTGAGAGTGAAGCATTGTTGTTGTTTTTGTTATGAAAGGATTTCTCACATACTACTCAAAACATGATTGTGAAAGGATTTTCTGATATAAAGGATTCATAAGGGTTGAAAGGTTTTCTCAACTAAACTTTCAATCAAGATTAAGGAGCTATTCTAATGAACCCTAGCTTGGATTAGTTACTTGATGTGCCTTCCATAGATGATAAGACAAGTGGCAATTACCCATGTCTATTAGTGATAATGCAATTTAAGATTAATGACTATTCCGTGGGATTTATGTTTAGCACCGAGAGGATATCGAGATGGAAGCTCTCCCGTAGTAGAGGCCGAGTTTCTATTAGCAATCTCCTTATCCCATAAACTATTGGCCACCATAGGATGATTGTCTTAGATAGACATTAGCTAGTGAATCCACTTAAGCTAGAAGTTATGGTTCTTACCTTGGCAAGTAAGGACACCTCTTTTTGGTGTGGAGTAGACACCGGATTCCATGTTATACCTCACGTGGTCTATGTCGGTTAAGGGTAATTTCTCACATAATGACCTAAGGTTATTTTCCTAAAAAGATATTTCAAGTATGTGTTGTTTTAAGATGATTTCCTTGCATTGACTATGGTTTTTAACTTATGTTTTCTATCATGTCATCTTATGATTTAACTTGATCATTTCATCTTATGTATATCTCCTTTTTAGCATGATTTTTTATAACCTCTATGCATAGTTATCATACTTGGTACATTTTATGTACTAACGCATACTCTTGTCTACATTGTCTCATAATGTAGGATCCGAATCTTCTTCATCTACTCATGTCTAGATCGTTGTACTTGTGATTAAGAAGACTTGGCATCTTTATACTTTGAGGACAATGCCACATTTATAGTTTTATGTCATGTTACTTTTGAACTTGTATGGGTTACGTCCCAAATTTCATTCTATTGATGTATTAG
The DNA here is from genome assembly GCA_018342035.1 of Solanum appendiculatum. Classification (NCBI taxonomy): domain Eukaryota; kingdom Viridiplantae; phylum Streptophyta; class Magnoliopsida; order Solanales; family Solanaceae; genus Solanum; species Solanum appendiculatum. The sequence goes on along the minus strand of JAGDQO010001964.1, from coordinate 283,012 downwards.
ATGGCTTTGAGACTATGTTAGACTTCCTCTACTTTTGTCAACTCTAAATGATAGGAAATTGTCTTTTGAACTCTTAACTACTATTATCTTGTATGATGTATACTAAGTGGCTTGTATGGGGCCTTTCGGGTCTTATATGCCATGTCACGTCTAAGGGGGTACTTTGGGTCGTGAAAAACTTGGTATTTAGAGCACAAGATTTTAGAAATGTCCTAGGATGTCTCATAAGCCACGTGGAGTAGAGTCTTGTTCATGGGTTTGAAGCGCGCCACACTTATGAATGAGAGGCTATAAGATGTTTAGGAAACTTCACTTCTTTCATTACTCTAAAGTCATGTGATAGAGTTTAACTCTCTTTGCTTTTCTCTCCTAATCCCTATCAGATGCTTTTAAGGATATGGCCAGTCGAAGGGCATGTGCTAGGAGTAATGTGAGAGAGAATGTGGAACAAGAAGCTCCGCAAGTTCCGATCAATCCTTTGGCCGAGCAAGTAACTAATGCAGATTTTAGGATTACTTTTTAAGTATTGGCCTAAGCCATGACGACTCAAGCCAATAGGGAGTCTGTGGTCCCCGTGAACCCAAATATGGGTACGGTGGTATCTAGGGTGAGAGACTTCACTAGGATGAACCCTACGGAGTTTCATGGTTCTAAGGTTGAGGAAGATCCTCAAGAGTTCATTGATATGGTGTGTAAGTTGTTGATGATCATGGGTGTAACCCCGGTGGAAAAGGCGGAATTGGCCGCTTATCAACTTAAGGGTGTTGCTCAAGTTTGGTTCAACCAATGAAAGGAAGAGAGTGAGGTTGACGCGGTTCCTCTTGATTAGGAGAAGTTTAAGGTTGCTTTCATCGATAGGCTCTTTCCCCTTGAGATGAGGGAGGCAAAGGTGCTTGAGTTCATCAACCTTCGTCAAGAAAACATGAGTGTGAAGGAGTATGCTTTGAAATTCACATAATTGTCTAGGAATGCTCCTACTATGTTGCCGATCCTAGGGCAAGGATGAGTAAATTTGTTTCGGGGGTGTGTGAAATGGTGGTCAAAGAATGCCGTATCACCATGCTTATCAATGATATGGACATTTCTCGTCTAATGGTTCATGATCAACAAATTAAAGAGGAGAAACTTAAGGAAAAGTCTAGGGAGGTAAAGAGGGCTAGGACTGGTGATGGTAACTTTTCCCTCACAAGGTCCGATGGATATCGACGTTCTAAGTTTCAACAAAGGTTTTCTGGTCAAGGTTCCTCCAATGCTCCTCTTAAATTCAACAAAGATTGGGCGTCTAACCCTAAGCCTCAAGAAGGTAATGGTGGTGGATTTTCATTGACTACTTGTGCTAAATGTGGAAGGAAGCATGAGGGTAAGTGCATAGCCGGCATAGATGGTGTCTTTGGTTGTGGTAAGAGTGGTCATACGATAAGGGATTGTCCATCACTTATGGCTAAAGGAAGAGAAGGTAGACAAGCTCCGCCTAGTAGTTCGAGTTCAAATTCTCCCAAGCAAAACCGGTTCTATGCACTCCAAACTCGACATGATCAAGAGGGTTCTCCCGACGTTGTTATCGATATGTTGAAAGTCTTTCAACTTGATGTTTATGCTTTGCTTGATCCCGGTGCTACCTTATCTTTTGTGATGCCATATGTGGCTATGAGATTTGATGTTCTTCCGGATATGTTGATAGATCCTTTTTCCATCTCTACTCCTATTGGTGAATCTATCATGGCTAAGAGAGTCTATAGAAATTGTCCCGTCTCCTTATCCCATAGAGTCACTCATGTTGATCTAGTAGAGCTTGATATGTTAGATTTCGATGTTATTCTTGGGATGGATTGGTTACTTTCATGCTATGCTTCTATTGATTGTAGGACCTGAGTAGTCAAGTTTCAGTTTCTAAATGAACCCGTTCTAGAGTGGAAAGGGGGAAGTTCTATGCTTATGAGTCGGATTGTTTCTTATCTTAAAGCTACAAAGATGATTTCTAAGGGTTGCATATACCATCTTGTTCAGATTAGGGATATGGACTTCGAAACCCCTATCTTTGAGTTGGTCTGTATTGTTAATGAGTTTCTGGAAGTGTTTCCTGATGATTTACTCGGTTTTCCCCTCGAAAGGGAAATAGACTTTGGTATCGACCTTCTCCCAGATACGCAACCTATCTCTATTCCTCCTTACCGAATGGCTCCGGCAGAACTTAAGGAATTGAAGGAGCAATTGAAAGATTTGTTGGATAAGGCTTTCATCCGACCGAGTATCTCTATGGGGTGCTCCAGCTTTGCTTGTTCGAAAGAATGATGGTTCACTTCGTATTTGTAATGATTATCGGCAATTGAAAAAAATTACTATTAAGAACAAGTATCCTCTTCTAAGGATAGATGATTTGTTTGATCAACTTCAAGGAGCGAGATACTTCTCTAAGATTGACCTTCGATTGGGCTATTACCAATTGAGGGTGAAGGAAGAAGATATTCCAAAGATGGCTTTTCGGACTAGATATGGTCATTACAAATTCTTAGTAATGTCGTTTGGATTGACAAATGCTCCGGCCGCATTTATGGATTTGATGAATAGGGTGTTTAGAAAATACCTAGATATGTTTGTGATTGTGTTCATCGACAATATTTTGATTTACTCAAGGAGTGCGGATGAGCATACGAATCATTCGAGGATTGTGCTGCAAGTCCTCAAGGACCAACAACTCTTTGCAAAGTTTAGTAAATGTGAGTTTTGGTTGAGATCCGTGGCTTTCCTTGGTCACATTATTTCTGGTAAGGGTATTGAGGTAGATCCTAAGAATACGGATGTGATTAAGAGTTGGCCTAGACCCCTATCCCCTTTGGATATTCAAAGTTTATTGGGTTTGGCTGGTTACTATAGAAGGTTCATTGAAGGGTTTTCTTCAAATTCCTCTCCATTGACGGCTTTGACCCAAAGGAAAGTTAATTTTGTGTGGTCTGAATCATGTGAAAAGAGTTTCCAAGAATTAAAAGATAGACTTACCTCCGCTCCGATATTGACTTTACTGGAAGGGTCTGATGGATTTGTGGTTTATTGTGATGCCTCAAGAGTTGGGGGTTGGGATATGTCCTTATGCAGAATGGGAAGGTCATTGCTTATGCTTCAAGGCAACTTAAGATGCATGAAAAGAACTATCCTACCCATGAATTAGAACTAGCGGCGGTTGTGTTTGCCCTAAAGATTTGGAGGCATTACTTGTATGGTGTTCACATTGATGTCTTCACCGACCATAAGAATTTGCAATATGTGTTCAAGAAAAAGGATATGAATCCTCACCAAAGGAGGTGACTTGAGTTGCTAAAGGACTATGACATAAGTGTCCTTTATCACCCCGATAAGGAGAATGTGATGGCGGATGCCCTTAGTCAGTTATCCATGGGTAGTGTCGCTCATGTTGAGGATAATAAGAAGGAGTTGGTGTGAGATGTTCATAGATTGGCCCGATTGGTTGTTCGTTTGATTGATTCTAGTGAAGGTGGCATTTTTGTTCATAATGGTTCAAAATCATCCTTTGTAACGGATGTGAAAGCAAAGCAAAGTCTTGATCCAATCTTGATGGTGTTGAAGGAAGCGGTGCTTAAAAAGTCCGTTGAGGCTTTCTCCCAAGGGGAGATGGTGTACTCCAATATCAAGGACATTTATGTGTTTTGAATGTTGATAACTTGAGGGAATGGATTTTATCGGAAGCCTATAGTTCCCGATGTTCCATTCACCCAGAAGCCACCAAGATGTACCGTGACTTACGGGAGGTCTATTGGTGGATGGGATGATGAAGGACACTACAAAATTTGTGGCTAAGTGTTCTAATTGTCAACAAGTGAAAGTTTAGCACCCAAAGCTAGGAGGTTTGCGACAACATGACTCGATTTGGGTTATTGTGGATTGTATGATGAAATAGGCTCATTTCATTCCTGTCAAGGTTTCTTATTCGGCGGAAGACTATACTAATTTATACCTAAGGGAAATGGTTAGGTTGCATGGAGTGCCCCTATCCATTATATCCGATCGTGGTACCCAATTCACTTTTTAGTTTTGGAAATCTTTCCAAGTGGGCCTTAGTACCCGTGTTAAGCTTAGCACGTCCTTTCATCCTTAAGCCGATGGGCAAGCGGAGAATACTATTCAAACTTTGGAAGATATGTTGAGAGCTTGTGTGATTGACTTCAAGGGTAATTGGGATGATCATTTGCCTTTGATTGAAATTTGCTTATTATATTAGCTATCATTCGAGTATTGGTATGAATCCATTTGAAGTTCTTTATGGTAGGAGGTGTAGATCTCCTATAGGTTGGTTTGAAGTTGGCGAAGTCACTTTGATAGGTCCCGAATTGGTACATGAGGCTATAGAGAAAGCTCGGCTTATTAGAGAAAAGTTGAAAACAGCTCAAAGTCGACAAAAGTTCTATGCCGATGTTGGAAGAAGAGATCTAAAATTTGATGTTAATGATTGGATTTATTTGAAAATATCACCATGAAAGGTGTGATGAGTTTTGGAAAGAAAAGGAAACTTAATCCCCGTTATGTGGGCCCATATCAGGTTTTGAGGAGTAATGGTAAAGTTGCTTATGAACTTGATTTGCCTAATGATTTAGCATCGATTCATCCGATTTTCCATGTCTCTTTGTTGAAGAAATGTGTTGTACATCCAACATCTATTGTACCATTGGATAGTCTTGGTGTGAAAGAGTCTTTCTTATGAAGAGATTTCGATTGAGATTCTAGACCGGCAGGTTCGAAAGTTAAGAAATAAAAAAGTTGCTTTGGTAAAAGTTCTTTGGAGGAATCAGTTAGTTGATGGTGCTACTTAGGAGGCCGACGCAGATATGATGTCCAGTTATCCTCATCTCTTTCCCTCCGTCCTTACTCTTGCTTGAAGTATTTAGTTCCTCATGGTTTACTCTTTTGCTCTCATGTGTTTTAGATATTCCCATGATTCCTCATTTATGCATGTTCATGAAAAGCTTAAGTTTTGAGAAAATGAGTTAACTTGATTGATTTCTTCTTGTTTATGTGCATTTGAGTATGAGTTTCATACAGACCTTATGAGATGATGCTTTGAACATGATTTAGCTTGGAGTTGATGTTTCCTCTCGGATATGTGCAATTATGTGATTGCATTCTTGTTGGGCTGTTAGATTTAGTTCCTACCCCTCTTATGATTTCGAGTTCCATTCGAGGATGAATTTTCCCAAGGGGAAGATATTGTAACACCTCAAATTTGAAAAGAAGGAAAATTTCAGGTTTTTCAGAACTGATGCTAGTATTGACCAAAGCCATCTACGGACCGTAGGTTGACTTACGGGCCGTAGGTGGGAACCGTAGATGGCAAGGAAAATATTTTTAAAAATCAAGTTTCAGAACCTCCTTGACGGTTCGCCAGGATGGCTCGTCAGTCCTTGTACGAGTCGTAGATGGGCCTCGTAGGTCTCTCCCAGACTTAGTTAAATTATAAAGCCTTAAGTTGGGATCTACATTTACCATGTACGGTCCGTCAGTGGACTTACGAACCGTACATGGGTCCCATCGTTTGAGGTCCAAATCTTATGGTCTCTGAATCTCTCTATGGTTGGCCAGGACGGTCCGTAGGTCCCAACCGTAGATAGGGGTCCAACAATTATTTTTAAGGGATTTTTGGTCTTTTCCATAATTGACTTATACCTAATCTAAGTCGGTTTAGTCCAAATCCTAGACCCTATATAAGTCTTCTAAGCCTAAATTCTACCCATTCTAATCACTCTTCAAATTCCCCCAAATCCCTCGAAAGATTTCCCCAAATATTTCTCTCTCTAAAGCTTGAAGAAGAAGGCTAGGGATTCAAGTCAAGTCTTCAAATCCTCCATTGATAGTGGGCTTTGAACTCCAAGGTATGATGGCTTTCACCTATGGAGTCCTTTCCTCCATAGGGTTCCTAAATTTTCCAATTTTGTAATGTAAGAATCTTCAATTGAAATTAGGGTTTTCTTCAATCCCATGGGTTACTTTAAATGTTGATCCAATTGAATGATTTATGACTTCTTATGCATGAATTGAGATAATTGAATGATTTTTAGATGAAATTATATGAGCCCATGCATGATTTATGATTTCTAAGCTATGGTTCCATGATGAAGTTACGAATGATTAAAGGATGGATTTTATGAAGATATGCAAGTTAAATTATGAAATTTATGATGATTTAAGTTGCTTTGAGAGTGAAGCATTGTTGTTGTTTTTGTTGTGAAAGGATTTCTCACATACTACTCAAAACATGATTGTGAAAGGATTTTCTGATATAAAGGATTCATAAGGGTTGAAAGGTTTTCTCAACTAAACTTTGAATCAAGATTAAGGAGCTATTCTAATGAACTCTAGCTCGGATTGGTTACTTGATGTGCCTTCCATGGATGATAAGACAGTGGCGATTACCCATGTCTCTTAATGATGATGCAAGTTAAGATTACTATTCTGTGAGATTTATGCTTAGCACCGAGAGGATATAGAGATGGAAGCTCTCCCGTAGTAGAGGCCGAGTTTTTAGTTGCAATCTCCTTATTCCATAAACTATGTACCACCATAGGATGATTGTCTTAGATACACATTAGCTAGTGGATCCACTTAAGCTAGGAGTTATGGTTCTTAGCTTGGCAAGTAAGGACACCTCTTTTCGGTGTGGGGTAGACACTGGATTCCATGTTATAGCTCACATGTTCTATGTCGGTTAAGGCTAATTTCCCACATAACGAACTAAGGTTATTTTCCTAAAAAGGTATTTCAAGTATGTGTTGTTTTAAAATGATTTCATTGCATTGACTATGGTTTTTAACTCATGTTTTCTATCATGTAATCTTATGATTTAACTTGATCATTTCATCTTATGTATATTTCCTTTTTAGCATAATTTTTTATAACCTCTATGCATAGTTATCACACTTGGTACATTCTATGTACTAACAGATACTCTTGCCTACATTGTCCCATAATGTAGGATCCGACTCTTCTCCATCCACTCATGGCTAGATCGTTGTGCTTGTGATTAACAAGACTTGGTGAGTCCTTATACTTCAAGGACAATGCCACATTTATAGTTTTATGTCATGTTACTTTTTAACTTGTATGGGTTACCTCCCAAATTTCATTCTATTGATGTATTAGATGGCTTTGAGACTATGTTAGACTTCTGCTACTTTTGTCAACTCTAAACGATATGAAATTTTCTTTTGAACTCTTAACTACTATTATCTTGTATGATGCATGCTAAGTGGATTGTATGGGGCCTTTCGGGGTCTTATACGCCATGTCACATCTAGGGGGTACTTAAGATCATGACAATGCACTTGTAGGTTTACCCTAGTTCTTGTCTTATTCATATTCCATCTATGACTGGCCTAGCCTAAAAGTTTTAATTCACTACTCAAAAACTTTTTGGCCCGATTCTATCACCATTGGCTTCCCCATAACGACTACAAGGAGTCATTACAGTAGATACAAATTTATGCATCACTTGTCCCCAGTGCTCAAACAAGAAAACTAGGTTAAATCAAAAGAGAGTAGTACCTGCATCCTCAAACAAGTGAGGGTACTTGTCTCGCATGTCCCTCTCAATCGGAAAATGCTTCTACTCAACCTTTACTAATCTAATCTCTGTGTTCTCAAATTCTTGACACCCTGATCAAGAATCTCAACTGGTTCTTCATCATACTACAAATCCTTGTCTAGTACTATTGAGTTCCATTTGATTATATAATCTCCATCCCCATGGTACTTCTTTAGTGTAGACATATGAAAAAACTGGATGAACTCCAAACAAGTTGGGTGACAGTGCTAACCTGTAAGCTAGTGGACTCACATTGTCAAGAATCTCAAATGGGCCAATGTAACAAGGCTAAGCTTACCCTTCTTCCCGAATCTCTTTACCCCTTTCATTGGTGACACATTCAACAAAACTTGTTCAAAATCCTGAAACATCATGTCTCTTACCTTATGATATGCATACTCCTTTTGTCTACTCCGTGCTACCAATAATGGTTTGAATGTTTCTTACCTTCTATTGAGCCTCCCTTACTAAATCAACACCCAAGGGCTTCACATCTCCGACTTTAAAACTCCCTCTAGACGATCTGCAACCCCTCCCATAAAGTGCCTAAAATGGTACCATATCAATGCTGGAGTGATAGCTATTATTATAGGTGAACTCACACAAAGGTAAGAACTGATCACAGTGACCTCCAAAGTCAATTACATATGCTCTCAACATATCCTCTAGTACCTAGATAGTTCTCTCCAACCGGCCATCCATCTGTAGATGAAAAGCTATATTGAAAGTGAGTTGAATGCCCAATGGCTCATGCAACTTACCCTATAACTTAGAACTGAACTGAGTGCCTATGTTAGAGATGATAGAAAGGGGCACCCCATGAAGCCTTACTAACTCTTTAACATAGATTTTTGCTGACTATTGAGAGTTGTAATCCACCTTGACTGGAATGAAATGAGCAGATTTAGTCAACCGGTCCACAATAACCCAGATGGAATCATACTTCCCCAAAGTCTTAGGTAGTCCCACCACGAAGTCGAAGGCTACCCTTTCCCATTTCCACTCTAGAATAGGCATTCTTTGAAGTAGATCGGCAGGCCTTTGATGCTTATACTTTACCCGGTGATAATTATGAAACGGATACATATTTGACTATATCTTTCTTCATTCTAGGCCACTAATTAAGCCGCCTCAAATACCAATACATCTTGGTCACACCCAGATAAGTCGAATATTGTGAATCATGGGACTCTTCTAATTTCACATTTTTTATCAAGTTATCAACCTGAGGAAAATGAATCCATCCTCTAAAACTGAGCACACGGCCTGTATCTAGGATTGCATCTGGAGTCTCCCTAGTGACCACCTTGTTCCTGAGCTTGTTCAAGTCCTCATCCTCAAACTACTCAGTCTTGATTCCTTTATGAAAGTAGGTTTAATCTCAATACTGGTAACATCCAACCTCTCTCTTAGATACCTAACTACATGAACTTAGACTCTAGAGTCTGAATCTCTCTAGCTAAGGGTCACTTTGACACCACCAAATAAGCCAAACTGCCCATGCTGACTGTGTTCTGGCTCAATGCTTCTGCCATCATATTGGCCTTACCTGGACTGTACTGAATCATCACATCGTTGTCCTTTAATAATTCCATCCACCTTATCTGTCTCAAATTTAGATCTTTTAAGTGGACACATGTTGCAAGCTGCGATGATCAGTGAAGACCTCACACTTAACCCTATACGGATAATGTTGCCAAATATTAAGAGCAAGCACTACCGTTGCCAACTCTAAATCATGGGTTGGGTAATGCCTCTCATGGACCTTAAACTTCCTTAAAGCATTGATTATGACATTCCTGTCTTGCATCAACACAACACCCAAACCTGAATGTGAAGCTTCACAGTTAAACAACAAAATCCTTACCTTTCACTGACAATGTAAGGATGGGGGCCGTATTCAAAATGTAACACCTCAGAAATTGAAAAGTCCAATGGAAATGAAAAGTTGTATTTTTTGCACTGATAAAGGTTCTACGAGCCTACCTACAGACCATAGGAAGGCAGTCGTAAAGATGGGTTGGGGTTTGTAAAATGTCAAGTCTCTAATAAGTATCTACGAACCACCAGGACGGTCCGTAGGACATGCCCGTAGATATTGTTTGGACTTAGTGAAATGATAGATGGTTTTTGGGGGTACTACGATAAGATCCTACGGACCGTAGAAAATTCCATGGCCCGTAGGAAGGGCCTCATAGAAGTACGACAAATTGATGAGGTCTATTAATAGTTTTATTGACCAAGACGGTCCGTAGAAAGTCTTACAGACCATAGATCTAACCATGGACACTGTCCTAGAGTTTTTAATTAAGGGTGTTTTGGTCTTTTCCTAACCATTTAACCCCTAAATTATGCCATTTTAACCCTATAACTACCCTTAAAACTGATTTAATACTCCTAAGTCTACTAATTCCCTCACATTCACTCAAAACCCCAAATTCCCTCCAAGTTCATCCCCTTAAATTCTCTCTCAAGAACTCTCAAGGCAAAGCTAAGGTTTCAACCAGCACCAAGGTTTCTTCCTCCATTGATAGGGCTTTGATTACCCAAGGTATATGGAAACTTCACCAATGGATTCCTTTCATCCATTGGGTTCCAAAAGATACTTAATTCTCCAATTCGATCTTCACCTAATTTCTAGGGTTTAATGTCAAATTTTCATGGGTTTAATTCATTATGATTCAATTGATTATATTCAATCTTATTATGCATGATTTGATTCAATTACATATTTTTCAATTGATTTCATATGAGCCCATGACTTATTGCTTTTACTATAATTATGAACTTATGAATTATGATTAGTGATTTATGCATGTTTTATGAAATTTATGATTATGACTAAAGGATGCTTTTAAGATAAAGTGTCAAAGATTTGTGAAAGATTTTCTCACATTTGAAAGGAACCATTATTTATAGTAAAAACTACATAAATGGGCCATAAAACTCAAAATAATTACAGGTTTATACCTCAATCCAAAGTAATTCAATAAATACCCATTCTCTAAAAAAAAACTTATAGCTCATACCCCTATTCATTAAGGTTGATAAGTTTTGCTTAAAAGATACTAAATCAGTATCATATACTGTATTGGTATTATTAAGGCTGATAACTTTGCTTAACAGATACTAAATCAGTATGTGTATATATATATATATCAACCAATCACAAGCATCAGATAAATCTGAGTCCGAAGATGAAGATGATGACAATTGCAAGATTAATTTTCATCTCCATTAACATCACAATGACAACATAAAGACATCATAAAAAATGATGTCATCCATGACATTAGCAAGTATGGGCTGAAAATAATTGTGGGTGGTACTGTAGCGACACTGTAGCACTTTTACTGTAGCAAATCTTTGGCCATAAAAAACCCCCCTACCCATATTGGAAGACACATTATTTTTCTGACAAGAAGCTCTCTCTCACACAAGAATACTTGGTGAGAGTTTGCTCTCTCCCATCTTTGTACTTTTAAGTTCATTTGATAATAATATCAAATTTCAATTTTTTAAATTTGTCTTTTCCTTTTCTTTTCTAATCTTTTTGCTTATTACTCTTATTAGTTATGGTTGGCACCTCCACCTACTTTTAATTAATTATTTGCATTATCTAACATATGGTCGGCCCTGCCGCCTAATTTATTGCATTTGTACTTATATTTACGTACTTGCATTATTATTTAATTATCATCTTTTTGCTTCCTATCCTTTTTCCTATATATATATATATATATATATATATATTGTATATTGTATTGGTATCATTAAGGTTTCTTGTTCAGAAATTGCTCATTCGTCAATGATACTATAAGAGTATATGTATATTGTTGTGGTATCATTAAGGTTTCTTGTTCAGAAATTACTCATTAGTCAATGATGCTATAAGAGTGTATATATATATATATATGGTATCATTAAGGTTTCTTGTTCAGAAACTCATTAGTCAATGATACTATAATAATATATGTATACTGTTGTGGTATCATTAAGGTTTTTTTGTTCACAAATTATTCATTAGTTAATGATACTATAAGTGTATATGTATATTGTTGTGGTATCATTAAGGTTTCTTCTTCAGAAATTACTCATTAGTCAATGATAGTGTAAGAGTATATATATATTCTTATAGTATCATTGACTAACGAGTAATTTCTGAATAAGAAACCTTAATGATACCAACACAATATATATATATACTGATTTAGTATCAATTAAGTGAAATTATCAGCCTTAATGATACCAATACAGTATATGATACTGATTTAGTATCAATTAAGTAAAATTATCAGCCTTAATGATACCAATACAGTATATGATACTGATTTAGTATCAGTTAAGTGAAATTTGTTGGGGTATATAGTGTAATTATTTAGTGGAGTATGAATGTAAAGGGTATATGTTTGTAATTATTTTTCTTTTATGAGGTATTTGCTTAGTTTCCCCTTATTTATATGCTTAGATAGGTAAGTGTCTTCATGAACAATTATGTAATCATGGTTTGAAAGGAGCTATTCTATAATTGTGAACTTTTGATTGGATTGGTAGTCTTTATTTATTGCCTTTTCAAGTATTTTGATATGATTATGTCTATTTCTTTGGGATTTTACTTAGCACCGAGAGGACGTTGGAATGGAGGCCTTAATGTTAGTAGAGGTTTGGTCTTTAGTAGCAATTCCCTTGTCCTAAATATGTGCCTCTGTAGGATTGTCTTAAATGACCTAAGCTAGCAGATCCACTGTAGCAAGAATGAATGTACGGTGTCCTTACATTGGAAAGTAAGACCCTCTCTTTTTGGTGTGAGGGTTACACCAGATTCTATGTTATAGCTCACATTATCTATTGTCGGTTAATGGTAAATATCCCACAAATGAACTTTGTTGTCTTCAAAAGGTTTTATGTAAGACATAGTATATGTTTTCACGTAATTTCTTATGTACTCTGTTGGTATCTTCTATGTCATCTAAAGAATTGAGACTATATTTCTCTCTCTTATTGTATTTCTTTCGTCATTCTCATGTTAAGTGGCTTGTTTAGGGTCTCTCAGGATCCTATTTGCCATATCACATCTAGGGTGTACTTTAGGCCGTGACACAAAACTGTCTTGAGCCTTTGAAAACTCTCTTCACACTTGTCAGACATGCCAAATGGCACCTCTTTTTGAGTCAATCTTGTTAAATGCATAGCAATAGTAGCAAAATTCTTGACAAACTTGCGATAGTAGTTGGCAAGACCCACAAAGACCCTAACCTCTATCACAGAGCTAGGCCGGACCCAATTCTTAACTACCTTAATATTTAAGGGATCTATCATCACCCCTTCTTTCGAGACCACATGCCCTAAAAGGCCATCAAAGTCAGCCAAAATTCACACTTTGAAAACATGGCATACAATTTCTACTTTCCTAAACAATACGAAGGGACTCAACATGTTCCTCCTTAATTTTGGAGCAGATCATGATATCATATGTAAACATAATCACAAAAGAACTATGTAGGGCTTGAAGACCCTATTCATCAAACTCATAAAGGTTTTTGGTGCATTAGTTAACCTGAAGAACATTACCAAGAACTCATAATGCACAAACCAACTCCTGAAGGATGTCTTAGGTATGTCTTCTAGTATAATCTTTAGTTGATGATATCTAGACCGCATATCAATTTTACAGAACACTAAAGCACCTTAAAAATGGATGAACATATCATCTAGGTATTTTTTGCAAATAGTGACCTTGTTCATATGCCAGTAGTCTTTGCATATCCTCATACTACCATTCTTTTTCTTTACAAACACCAGAGCACCTAAAGGTGATGTACTAGGACAAACAAACCCCTTATCTAAAAATTCTTGAAGCTGAGCCTTGAGTTTTATCAACTCTGTCGAAGCCATGCTATAGGACGGGATAGAGATTAGACGAGTTCCCAGATCCAAATCTATGCGGAAATCAATATCCCTATCCAGAGGTATACCTGACAAATTTGTAGGAAATATCTCTGGAAATTCTGAAACTATGGGAAATGACTCAATGGAAGGGGACTCTGCACTGACATCCCTGATATGAGCAAGTAGGATTGACAACCTGTAACCACCATCCTTCTTACATTAATATGTGATATGATCTTCACTAGCTTAAGCCTGTAAACACCCCATGCCTTTAGTTATCCCTATCGAGAATCTCTAGAGTTACTGTCTTAGAATTACAGTTCAAAATGACATGATAATGTGACAACCAAATGTTACGCAAAATCAGATAAAAATCCACCATATAAAAAATAAGAAAATCAACTCAAGTCTGCATACCCATAAACATCACAGAGAAAGAATGATAAACATGGGTTAATACCTCTCCAACTGGGATAGCAACATAAATAGGGGCATTAAGAGCATCACAAGTCAAGTCAAGTCCCAAAGAAAAACTAACCGATACATATGAATAAGTGGAACCTGGATTGAACAAAGCATAAGTCATTTGGTCACAACCAAGAATAGTACTTGTTATCATGGTGCCTGATGCCTCGACCTCTATCTTTCTTAGAAAGGCGTAACACTGAGTTTTATAATTGTGTAAAGCAACTCATTTACCTGGATGCACCACTCCTCTCCCACCATTACCATTTCCTAGGCCCTCATGGCCTTCTTGATTATTACTACGTCCACCCTGCGGATGTCTCTACCATTAACGACTCCACAGAACTACAACTCTAGTCTGCGGCTGCACTTATTTACCTATCACGAGATAAGGTCATTCCCTCCTAAAGTGGCCTACCTCACCACAAGTGAAGCATGCTTGGTCAAGGGAAGGCGTTCTTGCAGAGGAATAAGAGGTTCCTTGGCCACCCTGAGGCTGAGACTTCTGTGTGACCTTAGTGTAGCCACCCGTAGAAGCGGGAAAAGCTGACTAAATTAGATGGACTGAATATGCCTACTGAGTAGAATCCTTTGAATACTAACCATGTAGTTACCTCCATTCTTGGGCCTCTTAGCTAATGCCTTGGCCTACCCAACTGTTGAACTCCTTCAATCTTTTTAACATAATCTGTTACCTCATTGTAACTCTTTCCAGCTGAATTCATGTGCACCGATAAAACCTGAAAGTCAGTGTTTAGTCGCTTCACAATGAAGCGAATCCTCTCCTCCTCAGTTCTTAAAAATTGAGTAGCATAACGGGACGAGGCATGAAATTTGGCCTCATAGGTGGAAATAGACATATTACCCTACTCAAGGGCCAAAAACTCATCCTTCTTTCGATCTCTCAGAGTATGTGGAACATACTTTTCTAGGAACAATGCATGTAGCTAAGTCAAAGGAGGTAGTACCAGCAATCAATACTCCATAGAAGCCCTCCACCATTGCTTGGTATCACATTGTAATTGGAAGGTAAGAAACTCTACCCTATGCCGATGAACAGTACCCAATTTGTGCAGCCTCTCATAAAAGTCCAAAATGGACTCATATACATCCTCACTCTCTGTGTCATGTCACACTGGAGGCTTCAGTTTTAGGAACTTGGTTAGAAACTCATGCTTAGTACCAGTCATAATGGGATCCAACCCTAGACAGAAAAAGGCCTTTGTAGCTAAAGCTTTATCCACTATGGGTGTTGTTGTAACAACAAGTTAAGTAGCTAGGATCTTAGTAAATGGTACAACAAGAGTTTTTCTAGTACTTGGCAACCCACTCAAAAAAGTTGACAAATGTTGAATCACTTCAGAGGTCATAGGGGAAATACATACTCCCCAACTTGTGCCTCCACTTCTAGTTCGGCATCCTCCTAAATCTTCATTTCAACCTCTTCCTCAACATGATCCTAGGGTGGTGGCAGGGGTTGATGGACTTGGCCCAAACTCTGCCCAAGTTGCACCCCAGCAAGTGTAGTTCTCCCTCTACCCCTGCCCGTACCTCTTGTTCTGCTTCTGCCTCGAACCGCTGATTTCATCGCCGGAACTAGCACTTTGACTCTTCTGTGCCTAGTATCTACATCTGCAAAAACAAGTGTGAAGAAGGATTTTGTACCAATTTAGATTGCCAAATACCAATTGAAACCATGTTATATCACTAAGAAAAGAAATGGAAGGATTTTCCCGAAAGTCTTGTAGCCTCTTCAAGAAAAGTAAAGACGTCTCAGTACCATTTTGTAGGACTCTACTAGATGTGTTTTGGTACGATGAGATCAATGAACCTAGGAATTTGATAAAACTTTTTCATGACCCTGACCTCATCGTGAGTGGAACCCACACTAGCTCCCCGGTGGGAGCACCAACTACCAACCCAAACCTAACCCATCAAACCATTTTAAAACCAACCCAACATATAAAACACAAATAAAATAGTCTTAAAACAATTAACAGTTTGAGTCCCCATAAGCTCAACCAGTCAATTAAAATGGTTGCGAAATAAGCTCCCTAGAACCTAAAAGCCATAGTACCAAAAAATCTAACAATCTAGGATAAGGGGATGCAAACCCAACAAGAAAACATAATCTAAAGTCTAAGTGTCCATATCCAAAAAGAGGGACAGTAAAATAGAGAGGAATTCGTGGCATCCTGGAAGAAGTAGCTCACTCTTGGATTTAAATGTCGCGCATCTCACAACTGAGGTGTCGAAATGCAGCTGAAATATGCCCTGTACTCAACAAAGAAAGAGCAAGTGCAGTATTAGTACACAACCACAATGTACTGGTAGGATCATCAACTATTTTTCAATATATGAAATAGAACAAGCAACCACAACTCAGTAAGAACAAGATACATAATTACAACACAAGTAAAACATAGTCCAGACTTGATATGCATAATTAACATGAATCATCACAACGCAACATGCCAGTTTGGTTCTCTCATTCGAACCTACTCATACAAACTGTTAATCAACCGACTGGTAGCCGACCCAAGTTAGTGTACCGGCATTGTACCCATTCCCAAGTTAGTGTATGGGGTGGTACCCAATCCCAATCAAAAACACTCACAACACAATCACAACCACAATGAATCACAATAACACATATACATTCATGTAACATATTCATTGCATGCGATTGACAACATCTTTCATTTCACATTATATCCTTCCAATTCCTTAATCATATATCATGCATGCATTACTAATAACACAGTTAACAAGCACATATAACATAAACTAGAAAATCACAACCATCACCTACCTCAAATTAAACCCCGAAAACTCTAAAGAACTTGAACTTTACCTTTGTTATGAATCCTGACTTGTTCTTGGTCTAAACAATAATAAAACATAATAATGAATCAAAGATGGGTTAACAATACCCAGATTATAATCAAATCCTAACCCCATTCCATCCATGATAATTCTACCCAAAAAGGGGTTTTTTCCACCATTGATTTAAGTTAAAACCCTTCCCCAAGATTAACAACATAGATTCTAAAGATTAAGAATCAAAATGGAAGTTGGGGAAGTAATATACTTACCTCTACCAAAGAATTTGGTGGAAAATGGTAGGAAACTACCCTAAATTGCCCTTTCCAGTTCCAAGAATGAACTTGCAGAAAATAAAGGTTTTTGGGACTTTTCCGCACAAAACTCCAACTAATCCCACAATAGCGGCCCAACCCACCATAGTGGCATCACCATAGCAACCCACCCGCTATAGCATGAATTAATTCATCCTACTATAGTAGCGTGTCACCGCTATAGCAGCTTGCATGGAGATAAAGACCCATAAATCTGTAACACCTCAAAAATTGAAAAGTCAAAAGGAATGGTAAAATTCTTATTTTTGTCACTGAAGCAAGTTCTACGAGTCCTTTCTATGGACCATAAAAATTTCCTACGAGTCGTAGAAAGGGAGTCATAGACTTGGAGATGAGTTTTTAGAATTTCTTTTTTATGAAGTTTGACATGCGGATGAACAGGACGAGTCGTCATTTTGACTACGGGTTGTAGATGGGTTCCGTAGAAGGGTCCTGGACTTAGTGAAATTTTTGGGTTAAAGTTGAGGTCTACAGATCAGGTCTACGGACAGTAGAAAGTTCGACGGTCTGTAGAATGGCGTTGTAGGAAGTTGGCCAAATTAAGGCCTCAATAACTCGACCTATGGTTGACCAGTATGGTCCGTAGGTCCAAATCGTAGGATCTTCCTGTAGTTATTTCTTAAGGGTATTTGGATCTTTTTCTATGTATTAAATACCTATACTATGTCATTTGACCCTAATTCTAAGTCCTATAAATACCTTCAACCCGTAAATCTACCCAAATCCTCACATTCACTCAAATTCCCAAATTCCATCTACATTCATCTTCTCCGGTCCTCTCTTAAGATCAAGAAGGAAGCTAAGGTTTCAAGCTTCATCTCTCCAATTCCTCCATTAGATTTTGGTCTTTGAACATCAAGGTATGTAGGGTTTCATCATTGGGTTCCATTCACCCATTGAACCCCAAAGATTTCCCAATTCTCCAAGTTCAATTTTATCAAAATTGATTAGGTTTTCATCCAATTCTCCATGGGTCTTCATTGTTATGATTCAATTGTTTTATTTTTGATCTTCTTATGGATAATTTGATTCAATTATATATTTTCCAATTGATTTTATATGGACCCATGCATTGATCATGATTTTTACTATGAGTTTATGAAGAAAGTGATGAATTTATGAATAATGATTTATAAAGTTTTATGCATAGTTTTATGAAATTATGTTTTATGGTTTAAAGATTGCTTTAAGATGGGCATCAATGAAATTTGTGAAAGATTTTCTCACATATAAGGAATCATGGTTTGGTGAGTAGTTTTCTCACACATACATGATTCACGATTTAAGGAGCTATTCTGTGATGATTTAAGCTTTGATTAGTAAATAAATTGTGCATTTCCATATATGAAGTTATGTTTATGAAAATGACTATTCCGTTGAGATTTCTACTTAGCACCGAGAGGATATTGAGATGGAGGCTCTCCCGTTAGTAGAGGCCGGCTCTCTTGTAGTAATCTCCTTGTCCCTAACTACGTGCCCCCGTAGGATTGTCTTAGAAAGACATAGCTAGTGGATCCACCTAAGCTAGAAGTTTAAGGTCTTTGCCTTGACAAGCAAGGACATCTCATTTTGGTGTGGGATCAAAACACCAGATTCCATGTTATAGCTAACATGGTTTATGTCGGTTAAAAGATATATCCCACAAAATGACCTTAGTCACCTTCTAAGGTTTTGTGAAGCTTCCATTACGATTTAAAGATGCATTGATCATGTTCATGATTCATGATTCTTCTTTTAAGGTTTTACTATGTTTTAGCTTGGTCATGTATATCATGTTTTCCTCATATCCCTTTATGATCGTGTTTCATGTTTTTATGCATATCCCTCATACTTAGTACATTTCATATACTAATGAATACTTTTTCTTACATTATCTAATAATGTAGGGTGTGATGCTTCCTCTCCTCCCGCTCATGGCTAGTTGCTTGATCATTTGGAGTTTGAAGAGTTGGTGAGTCCTCATGTTTCGAGGACCATGGCACCTTGACTTTATTTTTTGTATGTTTTAGTTTTCGGATGTTGTACATGGTGTACGGGTTAAGTCTCGATCAATTCTTTTGATGTATTAGAATGGCTTGTTGAGACTATGATTAGATTTCCGCTTTTATGTCAACTTTTCCTATTCATATGAGATTTCCTACTTTTTTCTGTTATGTTGTGTTGTATGCAATTCAACTGAATTATATAGGGCCTTTCGGGTATTATATACCATGTCACATCTAGGGTGTATTTTGGGTTGTGACAAAATCCTTATCTAAACCCCTATTTCACAACACACCTTTGAATCTAGACGCTCTAAACCAACCATTTCATGTGAAGTCCGATTCCGAGAGTTTTACTCACCCAAATTCAATTTCTAAAGGCCCTATTTATTCCTTAATGTCTTAGATACTAGAAAATATGATCCAAGATTAGACATATCACTCTATCTACTCCTGGATCGCCATAGACCTCGGCTCACTCATATTCCCTCTAAGACTGGCCTAGCATTAATTTTTTAAGTTACTACACAAAAAGTTTTCTGGCCCAATTCTTTTACCATTAGCCTCCCTATAACAATCGTAAGGGGTCGTTACATGTGTTATGCACCTATTAACACATTCTCTATACATTTTTGCCAATCAAATAAGGGTGACTTTTCAATTTTGCTTCATGTTTCATGATATGTAAAGGTTAAACAAAAAATATAGAGCAACACAAAGTTGATGGTGAGAAATGCAATCCTACAGAAATCTATAGCCTTGTTAATCCCCTAACTTTATTTGACCGGGGACGTCATATTCATGAAACCTCACAATCACTTAGTTGATCTTTTTGCATTTTTATGCTGCTAAATTAATAAGAAATCTTACAAGTTATCTACTAAGTGGTTTGAGGTTTCATGGATACAACGTCCTTGGTCACAATTGTTAGGGGAGTAACAAATATTTTTACATAAATTTTTGCAGGTCTGCATCCCTCACCATAAATTTGTGTTGCTCTAGTTCTTTGGTTGAACCATCACATAACATGATAAATAAGTGACGCAAAATTAAAAATTTACCCTTATATGATTAGCTAAAATGTATAGAGAATATGTTAAAGTGGCAATAACACATCAACATATATAACCTAATATTCTTAAAACTTGATAATGGTGGGGTTCCATATATATGTCCCCCTTGACTGAATGAACCTATAAATCAATCATTAGAAGAACCCACAATGAAAGTGGAGGGGTTTTGAGGAGAGAATACATGCCAAAAATTTAGTGTGTTGGTGTTTGTTACGCAAGGGATTGAGAGAACAAAACTAAATCAATCATTTGAAGAACCCACAATGAAAGTAGGGGGGGGGGGTTGAGGAGAGAATACATGCCAAATAATTTAGTGTGTTGGTGTTTGTTACATAAGGGATTGAGAAAACAAAACTTGAAATTTCTTATGAAGCACTCAAATATGACTCTATGATTAGTTGTTATTTGAGATGAGTATTTACAAAATCAGGGCTAGAGATTAGTTGAATTGACAAAATGTTTATTGATTCATGTTGTTGTGCACCCTTCAAATTTGAAAACATTCCTTACAAATAACCTACCTAAAGTTACATCTCATAGTGGTAGAAACCTTTTGCCACAAAATTTCTTGATCCACCTTATTTTGTTAAATAAATATTAACCAAAAATGACTTAAAACTTTCCCAGACAACAACTTATGCCATAGAAAGACCTTAATCAACAAGATCTTCAATTATTATTTAAATATATGAAGATTCAACTTTAGTTCCCTATTGAGACAACATATCACAGGCTTGGGGGAGTAAATAACCCCAGTAAATCAAAATTCACGTTAAAAAAAATTAAAAAATAATATCAAAAGTTCTAGTTATGTCATAACCAAAATAATCTCAACGATTTAGTTTGATATACGATTTAATACCAGTTACTAGAACTATGCTTTAAGAGACGAAGACCGTTGTCTTTTCTCAAGATCTATCATGCCAGAGAATCAAGAACATAATCCTAAATGTAAAATCATACCTGAATCCACAAGCACCATAATGCTTCTCCGTCTTGTGATTATGATTCTTCCAAATATAGATGTAAGCTGCTCTGTCCTATCCAACAATTGGATGCTAGAAAGAAAACCCTACTTCTGATTTGGGGACCAAAACCCTATATTTACTATAGGAAAAAGTTTATGTTATTCTAATTTAACCAATCATTAAATTAGAAATTACATCTGGGTATTTATGCGTAATCATGAGGTGCCTTTTAGAACCATTAACTTTAATCATTAGCATATCACTCTAATTTGGGTTAGCCTTTTAACGATACAAATCATCACACTATTATTCTTAATACAACATATATGCAATCCTATAGAAGTTCTAACAATTTCAAATTGAGAAAGATCATAAAATAAAAAACATATGCATTTTTAGGAGTTTGTTAGTATATAATTTCATTATCTATACAAGGAAATATACGTCTTTGGATATTTAGTCTTTATTTCATTTAAAATTTCACGTGGCAAGATTTTATGCTAATTAAATTATGAGATTTAAGCTTAGTTTTTGTCACGACCCAGAGTACACCCTAGATGTGACATGGCGAGTAGGACCCCGTGAGGCCCTGAACAAGCCACTTGACATAAGTATGACACTATAAATATCAAATAAGAAGAATACAACATAAGAACGAGATATAAGTCTCAAAATCTTACAACTCATAAGGAAAATATCAAGAGAGTCCATGACTGAAATAATGCGAAAATTCACTATGTCTGCCAAAAAGCC
This sequence comes from Solanum appendiculatum, assembly GCA_018342035.1. Classification (NCBI taxonomy): domain Eukaryota; kingdom Viridiplantae; phylum Streptophyta; class Magnoliopsida; order Solanales; family Solanaceae; genus Solanum; species Solanum appendiculatum. The sequence continues at coordinate 261,136 of JAGDQO010001964.1, read as the reverse complement.
TTCTACTAACATATATGTGGTTAGGAAAAACCCCTAAATCACGTACAAAGTTTGAAATGAAAGTGAACTCAAAGCAATAAATACATATGGTGGCAAGGTCCCCGAAACATCAGGACTCACCAAACTCCAAAGTTGCTGAGCATTCCAACCTAGCCATGATCGGATGGAGGAATGCTTGATCCTATATTATTTCATATAGGTACATTACATGTATCAGTACTTTGAATGTATCGAGTATGAGGAAAATGAATAAACGTAAACATGATAATATGAATAGTTCAAAACATGGTAATACACGACCAAGTAAAACATATTTAAAGCTTAACAAGTCAAAATCATAAATCATGGAACAAGGTCAATGCAACATTTGAAAAGTCATAAGAAAGCTTAAATAAAATCATTGAGGAAGTCATAAAAACCTTAGAAGAAAATCATAGTTTTTTTTGTGGTATGTTTACTATTAATTGACATAGACCATGTGAGCTATAATATGGAATCCGATGTCTTTCCCACATCGAAAAGAGTTTATCCTACTTTCCAAGGTAAGGACCATACATTTTAGCTTAGGGGATTCACCAGCTATGTCTTTCTAAGACAAATCATATGGAGGCACGTAATTAGGGACAAGGGAATTGCTTCTAGAGACCCGATCTCTAATAACAGTGGAGCCTCCATTCCAAAGTCCTCTCGGTGCTAAGTAAAATTCCAATGGAAAAATAGGTTTAATCATATCATAATCATAATATTTGGAAAAGTAGGAATCTAGTTATACCAATCCAACCATAACTTTATATGATAGAATAGCTTCATTCAAAATCATAATTTCATAAATTGTTCATAAAGACACTTTTCTAAGCATCTAAACCATGATCATCTTTCATAGTGAGAAAACCTTTCAAAAATCATTTTGATACTTTATCCAAAGCATCCTTTATTCATAAATTCCTCAATTTCATGATGCATGCATATATAGTTTCATAATCATAGTTCATAATTATAATATAGACATATAGCATGGATTCATATGAAATTCATTGGAAAGCATGTAATTGAATCAAATCATGCAAAATAAGATTAAATATAAATAATTGAATCATAACAAGTTGAATACATGAAGAATAACATGAAGCCCTAGAAAATTGGGTAGAAATCATAAGAAATATTAAGTTTCTTTTGGGACCCAATGGATGAAAGGGATCCATTGGTGAAGTTTCCATATACCTTGGGTAATCAAAGCCCTAGAGATTAAAGAAGAAGCCTTGAATCTTGAAGAAACCCTAGAACTTTCCTTGAATGCCTTAATAGAAACTTTGGTGAAGAAGATTGGAGGGATTTAGGGGTTTTGAGTGAATGAGAGGGAATGGGTAGATTTTCTAGAGTAAAATAAGTTATATGACTTATTTATAAGGTCGACATGACGTTTATTAGGTGTTAAAAGGGTAGGAAAAGACCCTTCGGGGTGGCCCAGTGGTTTGGGCATGGGACTTCTATGTTGGAGGTCTCAAGTTTGAAATCCCTTGCCAGCGAAAGCAAGGGGTTTGCCTTTTGGGTCGAGCTCGTCACACCGGGCTTGTCTAGTGATGGTTACATCTTATGAATGGTTTGTGAGCTATTGCATAGAAGCGGGGGTTTTACCCTTTGTGCACCCAAAGGGTAGTGGCTGCGGGTTTCTCTTTTTATAAAAAAAAGGTAGAAAAAGACCCAAATGACCTTGATTAAAAACTATCGTACAATTCTACGAGTCGACCTAAGGTTCGTATAAATTTCTACGGACTATAATGGTCGCCCGTAGAATCAAGTATTGGAGACCAACTTTTCTGATGAAACCACAAGACCCATCCTATGGGCCGTGGAACTTTCTATGGTCCGTAGGTCCCTCTCGTAAAACCCAAGCACCAAATTTTCCTCTAAGTTAAACATCTTTCCACGAGTACTTCCTACTATCCTTAGGTCCTTCTATGGACCATACGAACTTCCATAGAACCTGAGGTAACAAACATCACTAGGGCTGAAACCACTTCCATAGACCCTTTTACGTGTTGTATAAGTTCCTACAGACCATCCTATGGGTTCGTAGGTCCTCATCTAGGACTTGATACTTTCAAATTTTCTCATCTCACTTCTACGATTAGGATCTATGGACCGTAGAACCTTTCACGGGCTGTAGTCCCATACGTAGACCAGTTGCACCTGCAACTTCTAAAATTTTCTTTCTCAACTTAACTTACCAATTTCCGAGGTGTTATAATATCTTTCCCGTGGGAATATTCATCCTCGAATGGGACTCAAGCTAGCATGAATAGTGTAGGGAAAGAGATCTACCAGCCCAGCATGAATGTAGTTCACATAAAAATGCACGTAAACAAGGAGTAATCGACCCAAGCAAAAAAGTAAACTTAAAACAAGTTTTTATGAACATGCATGCATATGGAAACATGAAAATGACTAGAACATATGAATCTAAAAGAGTAAACATGAGGAACTAATACCTCAAGCTAGAATGTGAGTGGAGGGAAAGAGATGAGGATACTTGGGCATCATATTGGCTTCGGACTCCAAAGTAGCACCCTCAACTAATTGATTCCTCTAAAAAACCATCACGGAAGCAACTTCTTTATTTCTCAACTTCTGGGCTTGTCAATCAAAGATTTCGACCAGAACTTCTTCATAGGATTGACTTTCCTTGATACCAACACTCTCCAATGGCACAATAGAAGTGGGATCTCAAACACACTTTTTCAACAATAAAACATGAAACACCTGATGCACCAATGCCGAATCGGAAGGCAAATCCAATTCATAGGCTACCTTGTCAAAATGCCTCAAAATTTGATATGGGCCTACATAATGGGGACTAATTATCTTTCCGGTCTTTCCAAATCTCATCACACCCTTTATAGGTGATATTTTCAAGTTAAACCAATCATCAACATCGAATTCAAGTTCTCTTCTACTAAAATCGGCATAAGACTTTTGTTGACTTTAAGCCATTTTAAACCTTTCTCTAATAAGTCAAACCTTCTCTATAGCCTCATGAACCAACTCGGGCCCTATTAAAGCGACCCCACCAACTTCGAACCAACCAATAGGAGACCTACACCTCCTACCATAGAGAGCCTCAAACAGAGCCATTTGGATACATGAGTGATAACTATTATTATAAGCAAATTCAATCAAAGGCAAATGATCATCCCAATTATCCTTGAAGTCAATCACATAAGCTTTCAACATATCCTCCAAAGTATGAATAGTACACTTGGCTTGATTATCGGTCTATAGATAAAACCCGTTCTAAGCTTCACTTGAGTACCAAGACCTTTCTGAAATGACATCCAAAACTGAGAAGTAAACTGAGTACGCCTGTCAGAGATGATGGATGAATGCACTCCATGCAGTCTCACAATTTCCCTAATATAAAGCCTAGCATAGTCCTCGGCTGAAAATGAGGTCTTCATCAGAAGAAAATGAGCTGACTTAGTCATTTGGTCCATAATAACCCCACTCAAATCAAACTTTCGACAAGTACAAGGTAAGCCCGTAATGAAGTGCATATTCAAATCTTCTCACTTCCAAGTAGGTATGCTAATATCTCTTGAGCCAAACTGCAAGTTGTGGCACATCTTGGTGGCTCCAGGATGAATAGAATACCAAAACTATGAGCTTCCACCAAAATTTGATTCCTCAACTTATCAATATTCAGAACATATAATCAACATTAGTAATGAAGCTCACCATCTCCTCCTCAGGAGAAAGCCTCTATGGCTTTTTTGGAAACTTCTTTATTTAACTCAACCATAGTCGAATCAAGATCTTGCTTAGCCCTCACATCCAAAATGAGAGACGATTCTGAATAATTCTGAACAATGACACCACAATCCTCAAAATCAACCAAGCGAACACTCAATCGAGCTAGTATATGAACATCACAAACTAACTCCTTTTTACCAACCTCAATGTGAGCAACACTACCCAACGATAATCAACTAAAAGCATCGGCAACCATATTGCCTTGCCCAGATGATAAAGAATACTCATATCATCCTTCAACAACTCAAGCCACCTCCTTTGACGAAGATTCAAATCTTTTTGCTTAAACACATACTGCAAACTCTTATGATCGGTGAAAACATCCATATGAACACCATAAAGATAATGTCTCCATTTATTTAAAGCAAACACTACAGCTGCTAACTCCAAATCATGAGTCAGATAATTCTTTTCATGCACCTTCAATTACCTCGAGCCATAAGCAAATAATTTCTGATGTCGTATCAATACACAACCAAGACCAATTACTGAAGCATCACAATAAACCATAAAACCATCAGATCAATCTGGTAATGTCAAAATAGGGGTTGGAGTGAGTCTATCTTTAAACTCTTGAAAACTTTTCTCACAAGCTTCCTCAACTCTTGAAAACTTTTCTCACAAGTTTCCGACCATTGAAATTTCACCTTTTTTGAGTAAACATAGTCAAAGGCAAAGCAATAGAAACATAGTCAAAGGCAAAGCAATAGAGGAAAATTCTTCCACAAACCTTATATAGTAACCGGCCAAAGCTAAGAAACTCTAGATATCTGAAGTGGTAAGGGGTCTAGGACAGTTCTTAACTGCCCCTATTTTCTTAGGATCAACTTGTGTACCGTCACAAGAAACAATATGGCCAAGGAAAGCAACAGACCTCAAGCAAAATTCACACTTGCTCAACTTAGTAAACAATTGACGATCCTTGAGGATTTGCAAAAGTATCCTTAAATTATGAATATTTTCATCCTCACTCCGCGAGTAAATCAAAAATCATAAATAAACATGATCACGAACATGTCGAGGTATTGCTTGAAAATCCTGTTCATATGATCCATGAAAGCCGTCTGTGCATTAGTCAAACAAAAATACATCACCAAGAATTTATAGTGACCATACCATGTTCGAAAAACCATCTTCGAAATGTCACTTTTTCTTACTCTCAACTGATGATACCCCAATCGAAGATCAATCCTTGAGAAAAAACTTGCACATTGGAGTTGATCAAATAAGTCATCTATCCTTGAAATCAGATACTTATTCTTTATCGTGACCTTGTTCAATTGCCGATAGTTAATACACATACGAAGTGAACCATTTTTCTTTAAAAAAAAAAAACACCGGAGCACCTATGGTGAGATACTTGGTCTAATGAAGCCCTTATCCAACGAATCCTTCAACTTTTCCTTAAACTCCTTATGTTTTGCCAAAGCCATACAGTAAGAAAGAATAGAAATGGATTACGTATCTAGAAGAAGGTCAATACAAAAGTCTATTTTCCTTTCAGGAGGAACAACAAGAAGATCATCGGGAAACACTTTTGGAAACTCATTTACAATCGAAACTGACTCAAGAGTAGAGATTTTAGAATTCGTATCTCTAACTTGAACAAGATGATATACACAACCTCTAGAGATCATTTTCCGAGACTTTAGGTAAGATATAAACTGACCCTTATGTGATGAAATTCCACCCTTTCATTCTAATATAGGCTCATTTGGAACCTGGAATGTGACCAATCGGATTCGACAATATATGGAAGCATAATAAGCTCTACAAGGTCAACTGAAGTGACTTTATGAGAGCTAAAACTGGGCAATTTCTTTAGACTCGTCTAGCAATAATGGAGTCACCAATAGGTGTAGAGACTGATAAAGGTTCTAAAATAATTTTGGGATAGACCTCAAACTTCATAGCCACAAAAAGAGTCATAAAAGACAATGTAGCACCTAGATTAAGCAATGCATATACATCAAGATGAAAGACTCGTAATATACCAACCACCACATCTAGAGAAGCCTCATGATAATGTGGAGTTTGAAGAGCATAACATCTATTCTAACGAGGAGCACCACCCTAACCAGAACCACTAGGCTGAACCTGATGGCCATCCTTACCTTTGCTAGCTTGCGAAGGGCAGTTCCTCACCTTGTTACAACTCTTCCTACAAGCATAGAAAACATCGGTACCTGCTAAGCATTTCCCCGAATGACTCTTGACACACTTTTGGTAAGCGGGCAAAGAAGATTCACTAGAAACCACCTCATTGAGGCTTAGGGTTAGCCATCCTATCCTTGTTGAACCTTTGAGTCAGAGCATTTGAAGAATTTTGACCAAAGAAATTTTTTGAAACTGAGAACATCCATATCCACCGGACCTAGAGTGAGAGAAATCACCATCACCCATTCTTTCCCTATTTGACTCTCTAGCCTACTCCTTTAGCTTTTCCTCCTCAATATGTTGGGCATGAATCATTAACCATGAGATGTCTATTTACTTGATGAACATGGCAGTTTGGCATTCTTTGGCCACCATCTCGGATCACCTGACACAAACTTACACATCCTTTCCCTTGAGTCAGCAACCATAGTAGGAGCATACTTGGACAATTGAGTGAATTTCAAAGAGTACTCCTTCACACTCATGTTGCCTTGCCTTAGGTTCATAAACTCTTGCACTTTCACTTCCCTCATCTCTAGGGGAAAGAATCTATCAAGAAAAACCTCTTTGAACTTATACCAATCCAAAGGATCCGCATTCAATGCCCTTTGTTCCTTCCATTGAGCAAACCAAATTTGAGCAACCCCTTTGAGTTGGTAAGCGGCCAAATTCGCCTACTCCATCAGAGTCACCCCCATAATGTCCCCGATCTTGTGGATCCCTTCAATGAACTCTTGTGGATCTTCATCCATTTTTGTCCTATGGAATTTTAAAGGATTCATCCTCGTGAAGTCTCTAACCCTTGTCATCACCGTACTCATAATTGGGTTCACGGGAGCTACAACCTCCATATTAGCTTGAGCAGTCATAGATTGAGCAAACACTTGTAAAGCGACTCTAAACTCGGCATGTGACACTTGCTCGGCCAAAGGAACTTCAGGTTCCATATTATTTTCAACACTCCTTCTCATGGGAGTTCTTCGTGGAGGCATATTTTGAAAAGCACAAAACAAGAGTTAGGGGAAGACCTTTATAGAGTTCAACTCTATTGCACGACTTTAGAATAGTGAAAGAGGTGAAGTTTCCTAAACGCCTCATAGCCTCTTATTCATAAATATGGCGCGTTTCACACTCATAAATAAGACTCTACTCGACGTGAATTGTCAGACTCCCAAAACCTTTGTAACCTGATGCTCTAAATACCAAGTTTGTCACAACCGAAAGTACAATCAAGATATGACATAGAGAATATACCCCGTGAGCCCCTAAACAAGCCACTTGACATAAGCATGGCACTATGAATATCAAATAAGGAGAATAAAACATAAGAACGAGATATAAGAGACAAAACTCTTTCAACTCATAAGGAAAATATCAAGAGAGTGCATGACTAAAATAATATGAAAATCAACTATGTCCGACAAAAAGCCTTCTACTAACATAGATGTGGTTAGGATAAACACCTAAACCATGTACAAACTGTAAAAGTGAAATGACATTAAGGAAATAAAGACATATGGTGGCAAGATCCCCGAAACATAAGGACTCTCCAAACTTTAAGGCTGCTAAGCAATCTAACCTAGCCACGGCGGGATGGAGGAACATCGGATCCTATATTTTGAAACAATATAGGCATAATATATTCATCATTACTTTGAATGTACCGAGTATGAGGAAAATGCATAAACGTAAATGTGATAATATGAATAGTTCAAAATATGGTTATGCATGATCAAGTAAAACATATTTAAAGCTTAATATGTAAAAATCATAAATCATGGAAGAAGGTAAATGCAACATTTGAAAAGTCATAAGAAAGCGCAAATCAAATCATTGAAGGAGTCATAAAAACCTTTGAAGAAAATAATAATTCTTTTGTGGGATGTTTACCATTAACTGACGTAGACCATGCAAGCTATAACGAGGAATTTGGTGTTTTTCTCGCATCGAAAAGAGATTATCCTACTTGCGAAGGTAAGGACCATACATTTTAGCTTAGGTAGATCCATGAGCTATGTCATTCTGAGACAAATCCTTAGGGGGCACGTAGTTAGAGACAAGGGAATTGCTTCTAGAGATCCAACCTCTACTAACAATGGAGTCTCTATTACAAAGTCCTCTTGGTGCTGAGTAAAATCCTAACGGAAAAATAGGATTAATCATATCATAATCATAATATTTGGAAAAGTAGGAATCTAGTCATACAATCTAATCACAACTTCATATCCTAGAATAGCTCCTTTTAAAACCATGATTCATAAATTGTTCATAAAGACAATTATCTAAGCATCTAAACCATGATCATCTTTCATAGTGAGAAAACCTTTCACAAATCATTTTGGTACTTTATCTTAAGCATCCTTTATTCATAAATTCCTCAATTTCATGATACATGCAAAGTTTCATAATCATAGTTCATAATCATAATATAGATATATAGCATGGGTTCATATGAAATTCATTGGAAAAAATGTAATTGAATCAAATCATGCAAAATAAGATCAAATATAAATTATTGATTCATAACAAGTTGAACCCATGAAGAATAACATGAAACCCTAGTAAATTGGGTAGAAATCGTAAGAAAGATTGAGTTTCTTTTGGGATCCTATGGATGAAAGGGGTCGATTAGTGAAGTTCCCACATACCTTGGGTAATCAAAGCCCTGGAGATTGAAGAAGAAACATTGAAGCTTGAAGAAACCCTATAGCATTCCTTGAATGCCTTCAGAGAAAACTTAGAGAAGAAGATTGAGGGATTTTGGAGTTTTGAGTGAATGAGAGGGAATGGGTAGATTTTCAAGAGTAAAATCAGTTATAGGACTTATTTATAGGGTAAAAATGACGTAGTTTAGGTGTTAAAAGGGTAGGAAAAGACTCAATGATCATTATTAAAAACTACTAGACAATGTTTACGGGTTGACCTACGGTCCGTATAAATTTCTATGGAGCGTACTGGTTGTTCGTAGAACTAAATATTGGTGACTGACTTTTCTGATGAAAACCATGAGACCCTTTCTATGGGCCATGAAACTTTCTACGGTCCGTAGGATCCTCTCATAAACCCAAGTACCAAATTTTCCTCTAAGTCCAACATCTTTCCATAAGCACTTCGATGGGCTCTATAGACCGTAGAACCTTGTACGGGCCGTAATCCCGTCCGTAGACCAGCTGCACCAACAACTTGTCTGAAATTTTCTTTCTCAACTCAGCCTACCAATTTTTGAGGTGTTGTAGTTTTTAACAAAATAACAAAAAATTATTTAATTCATCAAAATGAATCTCAAGAATCAATTAGGTCTTCATGTATAGTTTATTCTTAATAATATATTTTTTAAAAGAATACTATCAATATTTCAAATTTCAGTATTTGAAATATATCATTAATATTTCAAAGTGATTGTCATGACTCAAAATCTCTGGTCATGATGCCACATATTAAATCCTACAAGTAGATAAGCCAACTATTGGGGAGAATAGAGGTAACATGAGTGGACATGCCATCAAGAATGAAATAGAGGGAAATCAAATGAAATTACAACATAAATAACATAAACTGACATATACATATACAATGAACAAGGAAAAAAGATACAAAAGATTCATCCCAAAACCTAGTGATCATTGGTACAAAACTACTACAAAGATCGAGTACAGGACTAAACATATACCAATGCATAGAATGTCTCGAAAATACAAAAGACTAGTCAAAATATATATAAAAAAATGAATTAATTCTGAACGCTAATAAGTTCACCGTCAATCTCCGAATACCAATTGCAATCGCATAAGAATCAATGAGGACAGCTAGAGCTCTATCACAACCCAAATACTCAAGTCATGATAACACATACAATAACCTACCATAACGTGAGCCAACCCAAAGATCGGAAACGACAAGTAGCAAGAAGACAGGGTAGAAACAAAAAAATATAGGATATAATTAAAAGACATAAAGGAAGATAAGGACAAGGACATATATATATATATATATATATATGTACAAAGCTTCTACAAAAGAGTACAAGCCCTAAAAGTGGACCAAAATATAAATTCTTGTTTCGAAAGCAAAAGACTAGCAAAAAATAAATAGAAGAAGACACTTGCATCTCTGAATCCTCGTATAATTGGCTCGATATCAATGTTCACTACAACAAAAACAACTTTTAGCGGCAATAAGCATATACATTAACAAAGAGTGATAAAACTTTTACTGGCATTAGTTAATTGCCATTGGATCCAGTGTCGCTATAGGCTTTAGGGACATATACAAAGAGTGCTAAATGCCGCTAAAAATATGTTTTTAGCGGCAATTAAGCTATTGCCGTTAATTAATTGCCACTAAAGATCATTTTTTATGTAGTGGTTGGTAACTAATGCTTGGACCTACATCATGAAAATACACACAGAGTGTAGTATGAGTATCAAAAAGACAGGTACCCAGCAGGCATCAAATGCCGACTGATCTTGAAAAGTAAAGACAATAATGAAAAGTAAGAGATAACACTAACTAGAGGTCAAGGAATGAGAAGATAATAATATTCTAACTGAAGTACACATGATTCTAGGAATATACATAAAGGAAAACAAGTAACTAGTTCAAACCTTACTAGACCCCCATAATCCCAAAAGGTAAAATCGTTCATAATTTAAACTAAATAACTAGAAAGGACCCCCATAAGCCTGACAAGTACACAAAATAGCTACAACTATAGTGTATGAGAACCAGTGAATCCAGAATCGAGAAGTGCATAGCCTAGACCTCGAACCGCGGATAAGATGCCAAGGAACCCAATGGAACCATGCCTCTATGAATCAAATCAACAGAGGATAATATGCCCAAAACTTGAACTACGACTGAAGATCATTTGCCCGGACCTTGAATCTGCGATTATAAGAACGGTATGCCCAGACCTTGAATATGCGACTATAGAAACTGTTGAAGAAGAGTCCCATACCAAACTCACCATCATAAGGCTACCATGGATCGACGTCCACTCAAAAATTGCCAACGAACCACTCTAAGCTCAAACCAAATCCAACCCCGACTCCTCAAATAAAGCCTAAAACCATAGTGGAGAATAACTAGGGCCATAGTTAGAAAGGAATTATGGATGAAAGGTCATTGAAGCTGAGTTACGACCTAGCTAATCCTCAAACTATCAGATCTAAGTTTGCTACATCAGTCTACAAGTATTTAAGGTGTCTAAAGTGACGTTGGAGCAATTATAAGGCCTATCAGCTCCAAAACTAGACTCTAAGGCAATCACTATCCTGCACCTAGGCTAAGGCCAATAACATTATACCAATAATCATAGACAAGTACACATGAAGACCACGAGGTAAGGTATGAACACAAGATAAAAAGGTATGATCACAAGATAAGAAATAAACACACTATCACTTCCCAAAAACCTAGACAACCACCTAAGGCATGATTTCTAACTTGGAAACATGAATCAACTACAAATAGAAACACAATCAATTAAAAGATAATATAAGGCATGAAGGAATAAGGACAACTAGATTGACATGCTTCTTATTATCTGAAAACTACCCGAAAGGCTTCTAAAACATGAATTCTAGTATCTTTACATAAAACACCCTAGAAACACATCCCAACGCTACCTAATCAACATTAATTCACAAATGCAAGCTTAATTTAAAGTCGTAAGTCATAGCCTACCTTAAAGGATAATTGCGCGTGCTCCTAAATATCGATTCTAAAGCTTTTCCTTTTGAAAGGCCTCTGATCACTGCCATGCCATCAAAAATAGAGTCACAATGTTAAACGACTGTATTAACAACAAAAGCACAGTAATTAACGAGAGATTCAAAATTGAGTCAAAAATGGGATTGTGAGACCCACGCTAAGAATCCTAAAATTGACTCCACTAAAAGGTCATAACTTACTTATTGAACTTTTGGGAAACAATTCAATGTTTAAAATGACAAAAATCTCAACATGCAACAATTTAATACAAGAAACACCATTAAAGATCTTAGGCACCCCTTTCGGGACCAATGCTCCCACACTTTCCTTAACACTCCATTACAATGCCATGCACTAACTAGACCAAATACAACAATAATCACCTAATTTAGAGCTCTATAACTCGAGAAAACTAACTTTGAACAAATAAATTAAGAGTTGATCACGACTAGTCTTTATTTAAAAAGACTAGTCAACTACTTATCACGATTGCGGACAAACATGTCGCAATTGCAACCACCATAGAAAAGGGCCTACATGATTGTGGAGGTCAAACCTCATGATCGTGGTGACCAAAAGTTGTCAATCCCTCATAGTTACCCATCTTGATTGCGGCCAAGGTCCCATTCGATAGCGATGGTCAAGTGTAGTGCCCTGCGCGATAGTGAAGGCTTCATTGTGACCGCGATGAAGGATGTTACTAGAACCATATGCTGGTGATTCAGCAAAAACACCCAACTCTCAAAATCTCTAATAGGGTGCTTGAGATTTGTTCGAAACCCCGTGCATGCAAATGAGATAATACTTTACCAAATTTGACATTCCAGATTCAATGGAGAAGTCAAAACTTTCAACGGAGATTGTCTCTAGAAAAAGTGGGTCCCACATCCAACCTTCATTTTAAGAAAATTCCACAAGAAGGCTCGAGATGAGCCCGGAAGCCTCGGGATAGCACCAAAGGTTCTTCTAGACTAAAAACAATATTCCAGAGCTAGTGAAATGATTATAATTGTATTTTGAGGCTGTCTTCCTGAACTCTTGACCAAAGTCAACTGTTTAAGTTTCAAATGCTCCAAAACACAAAAACTTTCACAGAGTCCAAACGAATGACTAGGTGACCAAAGTGTCAGTCCCACTAAGTCAATTATGACTTGGGATTGGTATATGTCATGACCAAAGGTACCCCCTAGACGTGACATGGCGTACAAGACCCCAAGAAGCCTCATACAAGCCACTTAGTATGCATCATACAAGATAATAGCAATTCAAGAGTTCAAAAGACAATTCATTATCAAAAGAGTTTAAGGAAATAGTGGAAGTCTACATATAGTCTCAAAAGCCATCTAACATAAGAAATGAAAGAACGTTAGGACGTAACCCATACAAAGTCTTCAAAAGCAAGTAAATGACATAAAAGTAAATGTGGCTACGTCCTCGAATGTATGAGGACTCACCAAATTCTTCAAGATCTCTACTATCACGAACTAGCCACGAGAAGATGGGGATGAGCCGGACCCTACACTTATAAGAAAATGTAGGCAAGAGTATGCGTTAGTATAAATATGTACCAAGTATGATAACCATGCATAAAAACATTTAAACATGCAAGAAAGGACATTTTCATAATCACGCAATGATCAAGCTAAATCATGAGAAGAGGGTTAGAAACCATGATCAATGCAAGCTAAACATCTTTACTTTACTTGAGAAATACCTTAAAAGTCACTTTAGTACATTATTTGTGGGAAGTAGCCTTAACCGACATGTAAGACCATATGAGCTATCAACAGGAATCCGGTGTCTAACCCTACACCGATACGGCCATCCTACTTGCAAGGGTAGAACCCTTTCTTGCTTGTAGCTTACGTGGATCCACTAGCTAATGTCTATCTAGATAATCATCCTATGGTGGCACATAGTTTATGGGATAAAGAGATTGCTTCTAGAAACCCAGCCTGTACATACGGGAGAGCTTCCATCTCAATATCCTCTCGGTGCTAAGCATAAATCCCACGAAATGGTCATATATCATAATCCATCTTATTATCCATGAAAAGGTATGACTAGAGTTACCAATCCAAGCTTACATCATTTAGAATAGCTCCTTAATCTTTGATTCAACGTTAGTTGAGAAAACCTTTCAACATATTATGAATCCTTTATGTGAGAAAAATCCTTTCACATTTCATAGTTTGAGTAATATGTGAGAAATCCTTTCACAACTCAACAACAACATCATTCATGAAATCTCAAAGCAATTCATAAATTATCATAGTTTTCATCATTGAGCATGCATACTTTCATAAAATCCATCTTTTGATCATTCATAATTCATCATGAAATCATAGCTTTTAGAAATCGTAAATCATACATGGGTTCATATAAACTTCATACAATTCATCTTCTTCGCAATTCAACCCATCAACAAACCTAATTTCAAAATTGGGAAAATGACATGGGTTCATGGGGATTCATCATAATTAATGAAATTCGACTCAATTCGTGCTTCATAGTTCATAAAAAAATCAATTAAATCAACATTGAAAAGAACCCATGAAATAGAAGAAATGCCCTAACTTCAATGGAGAATTTCTAACTTGTAAAATAGAGAATTTTAGGGACTCTATGGAGGAAAGGACTCCATAGATTAAGATCATCATACCTCAATGCCAAAACCTTGAAATCAATGGAGGATTAGGAGGCTTAATCTTGAAACCCTAGATTCTTCTTCTTCTTCAAGCTTCTAGAGAGAGAAGTATTTGGGAGAGGAGAATTTTTGGGAAATTGAGAGAATGAATTGAATTGGGTGATTTTGGGGGTAAAAATCATTATATAGGACTTAGGGTAGAAGGCAAAAAGATGTAGTATCGAGTTAAAACAATTGGGAAAAGACCCAGTAGCTCCTGACTTAAAAACTGCCAAAATGGGCTTAAGGTGACCCAAACGGCTCGTCAAAGCCATCACTGCCCGTCAAGCAAGTCATGAAGATTTATCAGCCTGACAGTGTTCCACTTCAACGGGCATAACCTTTTACTCTGAACTTCAAATGGAGCAAACTCGGTGGCGTTGCAAAGAGAACTCAAAGATCTTTAATTTGATAGGTCATGGGCTACCTAATTCATTTTGTGCTAAGCGATATGATCGTTTGAAGTTGACCCTAAACACTATGTTTGACAAACCCCCTTCATGGACGACTTCACGGACTGTGTGGGGCTTCACGAGTCGTTTAGACGTCCGTGATCCCTTTTCCAGTGACTAAGGGAGAACCCTTCCCAACTAAGAGCCTTTCATGACTCACTTGATGAACCGTCAAGTCCTCCACGGGCCGTATGGGTCACCATCAAGTGACCCCGGCCTGAGGCAGCTTCTGGAAACTCTTCACGACTGCCCAAACAGACCATGGTCCCCGTCACTGCCCGTCTAGCGCTCCGTGGAGGGTTCCAGGGTCCATTTTGAGTACTAGACCTGTCCGCCTAGGCTTTTCCCTAATTCGAGGTATTTCAATATCTCCCCCTTGGGAACATTCATCCTCGAATGAGATTCATGATATCACAAGGAAGGTAGGAATTTAACCTAACAGCCCAACATGAATGCAATCATATAAATGCACATATCCGAGGAGGAAACTTCAACTCCAAGCTAAAGCATGTTGAAAACATCAACTCATAAGGTCTATATGCAATTCACACTCAAATGCACATAATCATAGAGAAATCAATCAAGCTAGCTCATTTTCTCAAAATTTGACTCTTCATGAACATGCATAATCAAGGAATCATGGAAACAACTAAGACACATGAAACCAAAAGAGTAAACCATGAGGAAATAAATACCTCAAGCTAGAGAAGGGTCGGAGGGAAAGAGATGAGGATATCGGGACATCATATCGGCCTCGACCTCCCAAGTAGCACCCTCAACTAATTGATTCCTCCAAAGGACCTTCACAGAAGCAACTTCTTTACTCCTTAACTTTCAGACTTGTCGGTCTAAAATCTCAACCGAAACTTCTTCATAGGAAATACTATCCGTTATGCCAAGATTCTCTAATGGCACTATGGATGGCGGATCACCAACTCATTTCTTCAATAATGAGACATGGAAAACCGGATGCACCGACGCCAAATTATTAGGCAAGTCAAGTTCATAAGCAATCTTACCAACACATCTCAAAATTTGATATAGGCCTACATAACGGGGACTAAGCTTCCCTTTCCTTCCAAACCTCATCACACCCTTCATGGGTGAAATTTTCAAGTAAACCCAATCATCGACATCAAATTTTAAATCTCTCCTTCTAACATCGGCATAGGACTTTTGTCGACTTTGAGCCATTTTCAACCTTTCTCTAATAAGCCAAACTTTCTCCATAGCCTCATGTACCAACTTGGGACCTATCGAAGCAACTTCACCAACTGCAAACCAACCTATAGGAGATCTATACGTCCTACCATAAAGAGCCTCAAACGGAGCCATACCAATACTAGAATGGTAGCTATTATTATAGGAAAATTCAATCAAAGGCAAATGATCATCCAAATTACCCTTGAAATCAATCACACATGCTCTCAAGATATCTTCCAATGTTTGGATAGTACGTTCTGCTTGCCCATCAATTTGAGGATGAAAGGCCGTGATAAGCTTAACACGAGTACCAAGACCCTTTTGGAAAGACTTCCAAAATTGAGAAGTAAATTGTGCACCACAATCAGAGATAATGGATAAAGGCACTCCATGCAACCTAACCCTTTCTCTCAAGTACAACTTAGCATAATCCTCTACCAAATAGGAAACCTTGACGAGAATGAAATAGGCTAATTTCTTCATACGATCCACAATAACCCAAATCGAATCATATTACCGCCAGGTGCGTGGTAAACCAACAATAAAGTCCATATTCAAATCTTCCCACTTCCAAGTAGGAATACTAATATCTTGGGACAACCCTCCAGGCTTTTGATGCTCAACTTTCACTTGTTGACAATTAGGACACTTAGCCACAAATTTCGCAATATCCCTTTTCATCCCATTCCACCAATAGACCTCCCGCAAATCACGGTACATCTTGGTAGCTCCCGGGTGAATGGAATATCTAGAACTATGGGCTTTTGACAAAATTTGTTCCCTTAGGCCATCTACATCAGGAACACATAGACGACCTTGATATCGAAGCACACCATCTCTCCCTTGGGAGAAATCCTCAATGGACTTCTTGAGCACCGCTTCCGTCAAATCAACCAAATTAGGATCAAGATCTTGCTTAGTCTTCACATCAGACACAAAAGACGATTCTGAACCATTGTGAACCATTTTGAATCATAACACCACCCTCACTAGAATCAATCAACCGGACACCCAATCGGGCCAATCTATGAACATCACGAATCAACGCTTTCTTACCATCCTCAAAAATGAGCAACACTATCCATAGACAACCGACTAAGAGAATCCGCCACCACGTTCGCCTTGCCGGGGTGATAGAGGACACTCATGTCATAGTCCTTTAACAACTCAAGCCACCTCCTTTGGCGAAGATTTAGATCTTTTTGCTTGAATACATATTGCAAACTCTTATGGTCGGTAAAGACATCAACATGTACACTATACAAATAATGCCTCCAAATCTTTAAAGCATACACAACCGGTGCTAATTCTTAGTCATGAGTAGGATAGTTCTTTTGGTGAATCTTTGTTGCCATGAAGAATAAGCAATGACTTTCCCGTTTTGTATAAGAACACACCCTAACCCAATCCTTGAAGCATCACAATAAACCACAAACCCATCGGATCCTTCCGGTAAAGTCAATATCGGAGCCGAAGTAAGGCTATCCTTCAATTCTTGAAAACTCTTCTCACACGCTTTGGACCATGTGAACTTAACCTAATTTTTGAGTCAAAGCTGTCAATGGGGAAGAAATCGAAGAAAACCCTTCAGCAAACCTCATATAGTAGCCCGCCAAACCCAAGAAACTCTGAATATCCGAAGGTGATAGAGGTCTAGGCCAATTCCTAACCGCATCCGTCTTCTTAGGATCCACCTCAATACCCTTACCGAAGATAATGTGAACAAGAAAAGCCACAGACCTTAGCCAAAACTCACATTTACTAAAATTCGCAAAGAGTTGTTGGTCCTTGAGGACTTGCAACACAATCCTCAAATGATCGGCATGCTCATCCTCACTCCTTGAGTAAATAAAAATATCATCTATGAACACTATCACAAATATATCCAGATATTGTCTAAACACCCTATTCATCAAATCCATAAACACGGCCGGAGCATTTGTCAACCCAAACGACATCACTAGGAATTCATAATGGCCATATCTAGTCTGGAAAGCCATTTTCAGAATATCATCTTCTTTCACCCTCAATTGGTGATAACACGAACACAGATCGATCTTAGAAAAGTAACTTACCCCTTGGAGTTGATCAAACAAGTCATCTATCCTTGGAAGAGGATACTTATTCTTAATGGTAACCTTGTGCAATTGACGGTAGTCAATGCACATACGTAGTGAACCATCTTTCTTTTGAACAAACAAAACTGGAGCACCCCATGGAGAGATACTTGGTCAGATGAAACCCTTATCCAACAAATTTTTTAATTGCACCTTTAATTCCTTAAGTTCTGCTGGAGCCATTCGATAAGGAGGAATAGAAATAGGTTGCGTATCGGGGAAAAGGTCAATACCAAAGTCTATTTCCCTTTCAGGAGGAACACCAGGTAGGTCATTGGGAAACACTTTCAAAAACTCATTAACAACGGGAACTAACTCAAGAGTAGGGGTTTTGGAATCCATATCCCTCACCCTAACAAGATGGTATATGCAACCCTTAGAATAGGCTCATTAGGGAATTGAAACTTGACCACTCGGGTCCTACAATCAATAGAAGCATAACAAGAGTGCAACTAATCCATCCCAAGAATAACATCAAAATCTAACATATCAAGCTCTACAAGATCAACATGAGTGACTCTATGGGATAAGGAGACGAGACAATTTCTATAGACTCTCTTAGCCACAATAGATTCACCTATAGGAGTAGAGACACAAAAGGGATCTAACAACACATCCGGAAGAACATCAAACTTCATAGCCACAAAACGCGTCACAAAAGACAAAGTAGTACCGGGATCAAGCAAAGCATAAACATCAAAGTGAAAGACTTTCAACATACCGGTAACCACATCAGGAGAACCCTCTTGCTCATGGTGAGCTTGAAGTGCATAGAATCGGTTTTGCTTCGGAGCATTTGAACCCGAACCACTAGGTGGAGCTTGCTTACCTTCTCTTCCCTTAGCCGTGAGAGATGGACAATCCCTTATCTTATGACCGCTCTTACCACAACCGAAACAACCATCCGTACCGGCTAAGCACTTTCCCTCATGCTTCTTCCCACACTTAGCACAAGTAGTCGATGAGAATCCACCACCATTTTCTCCTTGAGGCTTAGGGTTAGGCACCCTATCTTTGTTAAACTTAGGAGGAGCATTGGAGGAACCTTGACCGGAAAACCTTTGTCGAAATCTAGAACGACCCTGTCCATCGGATCTTGAGTGTGAGAAATTACCATCACTGGTCTTAGCCCTTTTTGTCTCCATAGATCTTTTCTTAAGTTTATCCTTTTCTATTTGTTGAGCATGAACCATGAGACGAGAAATATCCATGTCCTTGACAAGCATGGTGGTACGACATTCCATGACCACCATTTCGGACATTCCCGAAACAAACTTACTCATCCTTGCCCTAGGATCAGCAACCATAGTAGGAGCATATCGAGACAATTTTGTGAACTTCAAAGCATACTCCTTTACACTCATGCTTCCTTGACGAATATTGATGAACTCAAGCACCCTTGCCTACCTCATCTCAAGGGGAAAGGACCTATCAAGGAAAGCAACCTTGAACTTTCCCCAATCAAGAGGACCCGCATCATCCGCCTTCTCACTCTTCCATTGCTCAAACCACACTTGAGCCACACCCTTAAGTTGATAAGCGGCCAAATCCACCTTTTCCTCCGGCGTCACACCCATGATCATTAGTACCTCGTACACCTCATCAATGAAATCTTGAGGATCTTCCTCAACCATAGAAACATGAAATTTCAGAGGATTCATCCTTGTGAAGTCCCTCACTCTAGATGCCGCCGTACCCACATTTAGGTTCATGGGAGCCACAACCTCCCTATTGGCTTGAGCTATCATGGCTTGATCCAACACTTGAAAAGCAACCCTAAACTCTGCATTGGTCACTTATTCGGCCAAAGGGTCGGCCGGAACTTGAGGAGGAGCTTCTTATTCCACATTCTCTCCCGCATTCCTTCTAGAAAAAGCTCTTTGAGTAGCCATATCCTGAAATGTATAGGATAGGGATTCGGAGAGAGACATATAGAGTTACACTCTATTGCACGACTTAAGAGTAATGAAAGAAGTGGAATTTTCTAAACATCTTATAGCCTCTCATTCATAAATGTGGTATGCTTCACACTCATGAACAAGATTCTACTAGACGTGGCTTATAAGACTTCCTAGGATCTTTCTAAAATCTTGTGCTCTGAACACTAAGTTTCTCATGACCCAAGGTACCCCCTAGACGTGACATGACGTACAAGACCTCGAGAGGCCTCATACAAGCCACTTAGCATGCATCAAACAAGATAATAGCAATTCAAGAGTTCAAAAGACAATTCATTATCAAAAGAGTTTAAGGAAATAACGGAATTCTACATATAGACTGAAAAGCCATCTAACATAAGAAATGAAAGAACGTTGGGAAGTAGCCCATACAAAGTCTTCAAAAGCAAGTAAATGACATAAAAGTAAATGTGGCTACGTCCTCGAATGTATGAGGACTCACTAAATTCTTCAAAATTTCTACTATCACGAACTAGCCACAAGAAGATGGGGATGAGCCGGACCCTACACTTATAATAAAATGTAGGCAAGAGTATGCGTTAGTACAAATATGTACCAAGTATGATAGCCATGCATAAAAACATTTAAACATGCAAAAAAGGACATTTTCATAATCATGCTATGATCAAGCTAAATTATGAGAAAAGGGTTAGAAACTATAAGTTATAAACCATGATCAATGCAACCTAAACATATTTACTTTACTTGAGAAATACCTTAAAAGTCACTTTAGTACATTATTTGTGGGAAGTAGCCTTAACTGACATGTAAGACCATATGAGCTATCTACATGGAATCCGGTGTCTAAACCTACACCGATAGGGTCATCCTATTTACCAAGGTAGGACCCTTTCTTACTTGTAGCTTACGTGGATCCACTAGCTAATGTCTATCTAGACAATCATCCTATGGTGGCACATAGTTTATGGGATAAAGAGATTGCTTCTAGAAACCCGGCCTCTACATACGGGAGAGCTTCCATCTCAATATCTTCTCGGTGCTAAGCATATATCCCACGGAATAGTCATAAATCATAATTCATCTTATTATCCATGAAAAGGTACAACAAGAGTTACCAATCCAAGCTTACATCATTTAGAATACCTCCTTAATCTTTTATTCAACTTTAGTTGAGAAAACCTTTCAACATGTTATGAATCCTTTATGTGAGAAAAATCCTTTCACATTTCATAGTTTGAGTAATATGTGAGAAATCCTTTCACAACTCAACAACAACATCATTCATGCATCAATCTCAAAGCAATTCATAAATCATCGTAATTTTCATCATTGAGCATGCATACTTTCATAAAACCCATCTTTTTATCATTCATAATTCATCATGAAATCATAGCTTTTAGAAATCGTATATCATACATGGGTTCATATAAACTTCATACAATTCATCTTCTTCGCAATTCAACCCATCAACAAACCTAATTTCAAAATTGGGAAAATGACATGGATTCATGGGGATTCATCATAATTAATGAAATTCGACTCAATTCGTGCTTCATAGTTCATAAAATAATCAATTAAATCAACATTGAAAAGAACCCATGACATAGAAGAAATGCCCTAACTTCAATGGAGAATTTCTAACTTGTAAAATAGAGAATTTTAGGGACTCTATGGAGGAAAGGACTCCATAGATTAAGATCATCATACCTCAATGCCAAAACCTTGAAATCAATGGAGGATTAGGAGGCTTGATCTTGAAACCCTAGATTCTTCTTCTTCTTCAAGCTTCTAGAGAGAGAAATATTTGGGAAATTGAGAGAATGAATTGAATTGGGTGATTTTGGGGGTAAAAATCATTATATAGGACTTAGGGTAGAAGGCAAAAAGACGTAGTATCGAGTTAAAACAATTGGGAAAAGACCCAGTAGCCCCTGACTTAAAAACTGCCAAAATGGGCTCAAGGAGACCCAAACGGCTCGTCAAAGCCATCACTGCCCGTCAAGCAAGTCGTGAAGATTTATCAGCCTGGCAGTGTTCCACTTCAACGGGCATAACCTTTTACTCTGAACTTCAAATGGAGCAAACTCGGTGGCGTTGGAAAGAGAACTCAAAGATCTTTAATTTGATAGGTCATGGGCTACCTAATTCTTTTTGTGCTAAGCGATATGATCGTTTGAAGTTGACCCTAAACACTAAGTTTGACAAACCCCCTTCACGGACGACTTCATGGGCCGTGCAGGGCTTCACGAGCCATTTAGAAGTCCGTGATCCCTTTTCCAGTGACTAGGGGAGAACCCTTCCAAACTAAGAGCCTTTCACGACTCACTTGACGAACTGAAAAAATCTCCACGGGCAGTATGGGTCACCATCAAGTGAACCTGGCCTGAGGCAGCTTTTGGAAACTCTTCACGACTACCCTAACAGATCGTGGTCCCCTTCACGGCCTATCTAGGGCTCCGTGGAGGGTTCCAGGGTCCATTTTGAGTACTAGACCTGCCCGCCTAGGCTTTTCCCTAATTCGAGGTGTTACAGTATATGAGCACTATAAACAATTAAAATAATATGATAGCAAATAAATGACCTGATGGGCAATTACAAGCTTGAATCTGCATAAGGAAAAGAGATGTAGATTGCAATAAGAATACAAAAAAATGGATATCCAGTGGGCAACATAAGTTGATTGAGCTTGAGATTGAAAAATCCCAATAAAATATGTGTAAGTAAAGTGGTACTTAAGACAGTAGAAGGGACACTACTACAAAAATGAACTTTAGCGACACTTATTTTACGGCAATAAGCTAATTACTGCTAATGTATTCAAGTGACGAAATATATCACGACTAATGTATATTGTCCAAAAAGTACATTTTAGTAGCAATTCAAAAGAATAGCCGCATAAAAACCTTTTTTTTCCTGAAAATAAAAACTCCCTCCTTTTCCCAAATTCTATCCCCTAGTAATTTGATAAACTCCCGCGTTTCTCCAAATTAGAGAGAAAAATCTCTCCCAAACACATAAGGTAAACATTACTAACCAAAAAGCTCTTACATGTATATAAATAAAAAATTACTAACCAAAAAATATCTCCCACGAACGTAAGGATTCTGCAACCTAATTCATCACAACAACACACCCAGAAACATATAATTTACTCACATCAGTAACGTCCATCAACAACAAAATTTTTAGGTATATAGATCACTCATCTCCACTCCTCTGTTACTATCATGTTCTATTATCTTTATTGCTCTGTATATCATCATTGAGAATTTACCCTATAATTTTCTTTTTATCATGTTCATTTAACAATATTTAGGCATTAATAGGGAAGAAAATAGAAAATATACTTAACGAACTAATCAATATTTAGGCATTAATTGTGATTTCTAAGCTATTCAAGATTCATAAGAGTAATTTTTTATGTGTTTGTGATGTCTAGCGGCTATTATTTTGATAGCAATTGATTGAATCGATTCCTCTGTTTCTCCTACTATTTTATTAATTGAATTGATTCCTCTATTGGATAATGCATGTGGTTGTTCATATATATGTAACTTAGTATCATTCAAAAGTTCTATTGTGAACATGAGAACTAGTATAAAAAAATAGTTGTTTCATTTAGACTATAACTTAAGATTTCTTCTTCGAAATTTTGAATTTTAGCAATTACATAGACCCTCTGTTATTGAGATTCATGTTAGTACAAGAATTTTCATTTTGACTCCAGGAGCTCTCTATTATTGACATTCATGTTAAATACTTTAAATCATCATTATAAATTGCTGAAAACATCACTCCTAAGAATCTTATTTTTAGAAAAGAGGATGCTGCCATCGCTAACCTCTATAACCTAGAACGTTGGCTTTAACTTTGCCAGCAACGGCCTTTTTGGCCACTGGTCAGCCCTCTTCATCTGCTGACCAAATTACACTTTCAAAAGTCACACCCCTTCTACATACCAATGCGAGCTCGATTATGAACCCTAAATTGTACTTTATTGTGACTACTCAATTGCCTACTAAAAATATGGAGAGTGATGCTACTCCTGCTCTGAATCAATATGTGAATATCCCCAGGGGAGATAATGTTCATGTTCCAGTTAATCCTTCTGTTGAGCCTATCCTGGTTAAGAAATTATGCTACAACAATGGTGTTCCTAGAGTTATATGGACTGAAGTGGAAGTAGAACGTATGAATAATATAGAAAATCTCCAACGTGCAGTGGTTGGAAAATTCTTTTATGGATGGCCGAATTAGAGGAACTTTGGATTCAAATTCATTAGCAATGTATTACTAAAGGTGATTATAAGATTGGGTTACTGCGAAATACACATTTTATTATGAGATTCACTTGAGAAGAAGATTTCATTAATATTATGTCTAAATCTAATTACTATATTTTTGCTAAGGATGGTCATTCATACATGATGAGGCCCCTTATGTATGATGCCAAGTTTAACAATTAAGAAGAAACTCAGGCTTTGGCTTGGATCTCCTTTCTGAACTTAAAACCAACATAATTTGTTAAGGAGTCCATATTTTCATGGGCAGCTGCAGTAGGGAAACCCCTTCATTAGACATGGCTACTATCAATAAAAGTAGACCTACTTGTGCTAGGTTTCAAGTGGATTTGTTATCAAAGTTTCCAAAGTTTGTGGAATTAGAAGTGGTTAATGAAAGTATGAAGACATCTAGGATTGAGGGAGTGAAGATTCAATATGATATGTTGCCAAAATATTGTAATGAATGCAAACTACAAGAATATGACAAGCATGATTGTAGGGTTTTGCATCCAGAATTGGGAAGACTAATGAACGAGTATGATAAAGGTTAATAGGTGGAAGGAGTCTCTAACATGAACATGGTGGAGGGTCCTAATATAAGGATGGGTAGGAAATTCAAAAGAGGGCATCCCACAAGTAAAATGTTTCAAAGGGAGAAAAATGTTGAAAAGGTAATAGCCTGGACGAAGGTGTTATTACACATAATCCTTTTGATCCATTGGTTGATGAGCAAACAAATAATAAAGAACATCATGATAGTACTACAGACATAACCTCTATGGAAACCATATAAAGCAGGGGGAATGAAGAGAGTAGTGATGGTGCAGCTAAATAATAACAGTGTTACAAGGTTCAATTCAAGGTACAGTCAATGCAACAGAGATTACCACATGTCAAAAATCTACCAAGGGTCGGATATCCACTATTTTTTGAAAAAAATTGAATAAAGAAGAGTCATCAGAGAACATCACAACTACTATAAAATCAGATTTCAAAGAGTCACAGGTGAAGTCACAAAAATCAGAGTTTTTTATTAACAATGCTACAACATTGAATACTGGTGGTGAATAGGTTGTATTTGCAGAGAATAGTCAGCATGTGGGAAATTGTGGCAGTGAGGCTACAGAAGTAGATAATATTAGTAATGATAACATTACGATAGATAATAAGGATAATAAAACATTGGTAATTCATGCATATCATATTTTAAGTTCACTATATTATCATGTTTACATTTTATTGTATTTTCCCCATATTTAGTACATTTCAAGTGTTAATGCATATTGTACCTATACTTTTTCAAAATATAGGATCTGACGCTCCTCCAACTGCTCGTGGTTAGTTGGATTGCTCCGCTAAAGATTTGGAATGGTGAGTCCTCATGGTCCAAGGGAAATACCATAATCAGCTTTATTGGTTTCTTGGTCTTTCATTTTCAGACTTTGTTTGTGACTTAGGGGTTTGTCCGAGTTACATCTATGTTAGTAAAAGGCTTATGTAAGACTTAGTATATGTTTCCACGTATTTTCTTATGTACTCTGTTGGTATATTCTATGTCAGATAGAGAATTGAGACTTATATTTCTCTCTCTTACTGTATTTCTTTCAACATGATTATGTCAAGTTGCTTATCTAGGGTCTCTCGGGATCCTATTCACCACGTCGCATCTAGGGTGTACTTTGTGTCATGACACAAAAGTGTGTTGAGCTTTTGAAAGCTCTCTTCACACTTGTCAGACACATCAAATTTCACCTCTTTTTGAGTCAATCTCTTTAAATGCGTAGCAATAGTAGTAAAATTCTTAACAAACCTGTGGTAGTAGCTGGAAAGACCCACAAATATCCTAACCTCCATCACAGATCTAGGCCAGAACATAATTCTTAACTGCCTCAATATTTTAGGGATCTACCATCACCCCTTCTTTTGAGACCACATTCCCCAAAAAGGCCATCGAAGTCAGCCAAAATTAACACTTTGAAAACTTGGCATACAGTTTCTACTTACCCAAACAATACAAAGTTGCTCATCATGTTTCTCCTTACTTTCTGAGTAGATGAAAATATCATCTATATACATAATCACAAAAGAACCCATGTAGGGCTTGAAAACCCCATTCATAAAACTCATAAAGGTTTTTGGTGAACAAGTTAACATGAAGGACATTACGAAGAATTCATAATGCCCATACTATGTCTTGAAGGATGTCTTAGGAATGTCTTATAGTATAATCTTTAGTTGATGATATCCAGACCGCAAATCCATTTTAGAGAACTAAAGCACCCCACAACTGGCTGAACATATCACCTATGCAAGGTAAGGGGTACTTATTGCGAATAGTGACCTTGTTTATCTACCGGTAGTGTATGCACATCCTCATACTACCATTCTTTTTCTTTACAAACACCGGATCACCCAAAGGTGATGCACTAGGATGAACAAACCTCTTATCTAAAAGCTCTTGAAGCTAAGCCTTAAGTTTTCTCAACTCTGTCATAGCCATGCAGTAGGAAGGGATAGAGATTGGACGAGTTCTCAGATCCAAATCTATGTAGAAATCACTACCCCTATCCGGAGGCATACTCAACATATGTGTAGGAAACACCTCTAGAAATTCTGAAACTATGGAAAATGACTCAATGGAAGGGGACTCTGCACTGACATCTCTGAGATGATGTAAGTAGGCTAGACAACCCATCCCTAACAACCTTCTCACGCAAATATATGATATGATCTTCACTGGCTTAGGCTTGTAAACACCCCTCCGATTCTAGTTATCCCTACCGAAAATCTGTAGAGTTACTGTCTTAGAATTACAATTCAAAAGATCATGATATGGAGATAGCCAAATCATACCCAGAATCACATAAAAATTCAGCATACAAAAAATAACAAAATCAACCCAAGTCTGCAGACCCATAAACATCATAGAGAAATAACGGTAAACATAGGCTAATACCTCTCCAACAGAGATAGCAACATAAATAGGGGCATAAAGCACATCACAAGTCATGTCAAATCCCAAAGAAAAACTAACCGATACATATGAATAAGTGGAACCCAGATCAAACAAAATAGAAGTCATTCGGTCACAAACAAGAAGAGTACTTGTTATCACGGTGCCCAATGCCTCGACCTCTAGCTTGCCTGGAAAGGGGTAAACTGAGTTCAATAATCAATTTGAGTAATTCATTTACTCTGCTGCACCACTCCTCTCCCACCATTACCATTTCCTCGGCCCTCTTGATTATTGTTGCGTCCACCCAGTGGATGTCACTACCATTAACGACTCCATAAAACTACAACTCTGGTCTGCGGCTGCACTTGTTACCTATCGAGGGATAAGGACATTCCCTCCTAAAGTGTCCCACCTCACTACAAGTGAAACATGCTCCGTTAAGTGAAGGCATGCTTGCTGAGGAATAAGAGGTTCCTTGGCAACCTTGAGGTTGAGACTAATGTGTGACACTTATGTAGCCCCCCGTAGAAGCGGGAAGAGCTGACTAAATTATACGAGCTGAATACACCTACTAACTAGAACCCTTTGAATACTGACCAATGTTGTTACCCCCATTCTTGGGCCTTCTAGGCAATGCCTTGGCCTGCCCAACCTGCTAAAATCTTTCAATCTTCTTAACATAGTCTGATACCTCATTGTATCTCTTTCCAGCTGAAGTCCTGTGCACTGATAAAACCTACAAGTCAGTGTTCAGTCCCTTCATACTGAGGCGAATCCTCTCCTCCTCAATACTTACCAATTGAGTAGCATAATGGGACACGACATGAAATTTATCCTCATAGGTGGCAATAGACATATTACCCCACTCAAGGGCAAGAAACTCATTATTCTTTTGATCTCTCAGAGCACGTGGAACATACTTTTCTAGGAACAATGCATGTGACTGAGTCAAAGTCAAGGGAGGTAGGACTGATGATCGGTACTCCATAGAAGCCCTCAACCATTGCTTGGCATCACTCTTCAACTAGAAGGTAAGAAACATTACCCTATGCTGATAAACAATACCCAATTTGTGCAGAATCTCATAAAAATCAAGAATGGACTCATACGCATCCTCGCTCTCTATGTCATGGAACACTAGAGGCTTCAGCTTCAGGAATTTGGTTTGAAGCTTATGCTTAATACAAGTCATAACGGGACCTCCCTAGACAGAAAAAGGACTTTGTACCTGAAGCTTTATCCATTATGAGTGTTGTAGCAACAATATGTTAAGTAGCTAGGATCTGAGTAGCTGGTATAGAAAGAGTTGCTCCGGTACCTATAAGCCCACCCAGAAAAGCTGACACATGTTGAATCACTTCAGAGGTCACAAGGGGAAGAGCTGCACCCGAACTTGTGCCTCCACTTCTAGTTTGACATCTTCCTCAATTTTCATTTCAACCTCTACCTCAACATGATCCTAGGGTGGGGCGAGGGGTTATTGGACTTGGCCCAGACTCTTCCCAAGTTGCACTCCAGCAAGTGTAGTTCTCTCTCTACCCTACCCCTGCCTTTTCCTTTGCCTATACCTCGAACAATTGTTCTGTCACTGGAACTGGCACTTTGTCTCCAATGCGCCTAGTATCTACCATCTTAGGCAGAAGAGTAAAGAAGGATTAGGTACCAATTTGGATCGCCAGATACCAATTAGAATCAAGTTATAGAATGAAGAAAAAGAAAAGAGAGGATTTTCCCTTAAGTCTTGTAGCCTCCTGAAGAAAAGTACAGACGTCGCAGTACCATTTTGTAGGACTCTACTAGACCTATTTTGGTACGACGAGATAAACAAACCTAGGAATCTCATACCAGCTTTGTCATGACCCTGACCTCATCATGAGTGGCACCACACTAGCACCCCGGTGGGAGTACCTACTACCAACCCAAACCTAACCCATCAAACCATTTTAAAACCAACCCATGATATAAAACACAAATAATACAGTCTTAAAATAATTAAAAGTTTGAGTTCCCATAAACTCAACCTACCAATTAAAACCAGAAAGCAATAGTACAAAAAATTCTAACAATCTAGGATAAGGGGATGCAACCCCAAAAAGAAAACATAACCTAAAGTTTAAG
The DNA here is from genome assembly GCA_018342035.1 of Solanum appendiculatum. Taxonomy (NCBI): domain Eukaryota; kingdom Viridiplantae; phylum Streptophyta; class Magnoliopsida; order Solanales; family Solanaceae; genus Solanum; species Solanum appendiculatum. Next base: position 231,726 of record JAGDQO010001964.1, on the reverse strand, counting down.
GGTTTATGTCCGAAAAGAGGAACAGTAAGATAGAGAGAAATCCGTGGTAGCCCGAAAGAAGTAGCTCACTCTTGAATTCAAATGTCGTGCGTCTCATAATTGAGATCTCGAAAAAGTTACTGAAATATGCCATGTATTCAACAAAAAAAGAGCAAGTGCAGTATTAGTACACAATCATAATGTACTGGTAGGATCATCGACTATGTTCAGTATATAGAATATGAACAAGCAACCACAACTCAGTAAGCAAATTATATATAATTACAACATAAGTACAACATAGTCTAAATTTTATATGCATAATAAATATTAATCATTACAACATAAATAGCTAGTTCGATTCTCTCATGGAGCATACTCATACAAACTATTACTGTACCAGCATGGCACCCGATCCCAAGTTAGTGTATCGGCATTATACCCATTCCCAAGTTAGTGTACCGGCATGGTACCTAATATGAATCAACAACACTCACAAAAATTTTGCAACCACAATGAATCACAATCACACATGTACATTCATGTAACACATTCATTGTATGCGATTGACAATATCTTACATTTTACATTATATCCTTCCAATTTCCCTAATCATATATCATGCATGCATTACTAATGGCGTAATTAACAACCACATATAGCAGAAACTGGAAATATTACAACCATCACCTACTTCAAATCAAGCCCTAAAAACTCTAAAGAACTTAAACTTTATCTTTGTTATGAATTCCGACTTGTTATTGGTTTAAATAATAATAAAACACAATAATCAATTAAAGTTGACTTAACAATACCCAGATTATAACCAAATCCTAACCGCATTTCATTTCCATGATCATTCTACCAAAAAGGGGTTGTTTTCCACCATTGATTGAAGTTAACCCTTTCCCAAAATTAACAACCTAGATTCTAAGGATTAAGAATCAAAATGGAAGTTGGGGAAGTAATTAACTTGCCTGTACCGAAGAGTTTGCTGGAAAAATGGAAGGAAACTGCCCTAAATTACCCTTTCCCATTCCAAGAATAAAGTTGCAGAAAATAAGAGGTTTTAGGGACTTTTCCACACAAAACTCTGACTAACCCCGCAATAGCAACGTCGCCATAGCAGCCCACCCACTATAGAGGGAATTAATTAATCCTGGTATAGCAACGTGACACCTGCTATAGAAGCTTTCATGGAGATAGAGACTCATAAATTCTTCCAAAAACCCCGGTTTCACAACACACCTTTGAATCGTGACGCTTAAACAAACCTTGACTCACTCATATTTCTTCTAAGATTGGCCTAGCATTAAATTTTTAAGTCACTACCCAAAAAGTTTTCTAGCTCAATTTTTCACCATTGGCCTCCCCATAACAATCGTAAGGGTCGTTACATGTGTTATGCACCTATTGGCACATTCTCTATAAATTTTTGCCAGCCAAATAAGGGTGAACTTTTAATTTTTGCTTCACATTTCATGATATGTGAAGGTTAAACAAAAATCATAGAGCAACATAAAGTAGATGGTGAGAAATGCAATCCTGCAGAAATATATGTAAATAGCCTTGTTAATCCCCTAACATTATTTGACCGGGGACGTCATATCTATGAAACCTCACAATCAATTAGTTGATGTAAGATTTCTTCTAAGTTAAGCTGGTATGATATTTTTCAACTTCTATGCAACTAAACTAAGAAGAAGTCTTACGAGTTATCTAGTAAGTTATGTGAGGTTTCATGGATACAACGTCCTTGGTCACATATTGTTAGGGGATTAACAAAGAATTTTACATAGATTTTTGCAGGTCCGCATCCCTCACAATAAGTTTGTGTTGCTCTAGTTGTTTTGTTCAATGATAACTTGATAAATAAGTGATGCAAAATTAAAAATTTACCCTTATATGATTAGCTAAAATGTATAGAGAATATGTTGATGTATAAATAACACATCAATATATATAACCTAACATTCCTATGACTTGGTAAAGCTAGAATTCCATATATATATGTCGCCCTTGACTGATTGAACCTATAAATCATCATTAGAAGAACCCACAATGAAAGTGGTGGAGTTTTGAGGAGAGAATACATGCCAAATAATTTAGTGTGTTGGTGTTTGTTACACAAGGAATTGAGAGAACAAAACTAAATCAATCATTTGAAGAACCTACAATGAAAGAGGGGGGTTTTGATGAGAGAATATGTGCCAAATAATTTAGTATGTTGGTGTTTGTTACACAATGGATTGAGAGAACAAAACTAGAAATTTCTTATAAAGCACTCATATATGACTCTATGATTAGGTCTTACTTTGAGATGGGTATTTACAAAATAAGGGCCAGAGATTAGTTGAAATGACAGAAAGTCTATTGAATCATGTTGTTTTGAATCCTTCAAATTTGAAAACATTCCTTAAAAATAACTTTAACATAAAGTTACACCTTAAAAGGGTAGAAATCTTTTGCCGAAAAATTTCTTGATCCATCTTATTTTGGTAAATAAATTTTAATAAAAAATGACTTAAAACATTCTCAGACAACAACGTATGCCATAGAATGGCCTTAATTAACAACATCTTCAATTATTATTTAAATATATGAAGATTCAACTTTAGTTTCCTATGGGGACAACATATAATAGACTTGGGGGAGTAAATAACCACACTAAATCAAAATTCATGTTCTAAAAGATCACAAAATAATAACGAAAGTTCTAGTTATGTCATAACCAAAATAATCTCAACGATTTAACTTGATATACGCTTTAATACCTGTTACTAGAACTGAACTTTAAGAGACGAAGACGTTGTCTTTTCTCAAGATCTATCATGTCAGATAATCAAGAACATAATCCTAAATGTAAAATCATACCTGAATCCACAACCGCCATAGCGCTTCTCCTTCTTGTGATTATGAGTCTTCCAAATATGGATGTAAGTCGCTTTGTCCTTTCTAACAATTGGATGCTAGAAAGAAAACCCTACTTCTTATTTGGGGACCATAAACCTATATTTATAATAGGAACAAGTTTAGGTTATTCTAATTTAAGCCATCATTAAACTAGAAATTTCATATGGGTATCTATACATATGACCCCATACTTTGTGAGGTGTCTTTTAGAACCATTAACTTTAATCATTAATATATCACTCTAATTTCGGTTAGTCTTTTAATGATACAAGTCAGCATACTATTATTCTTAATACAACATATACGCAATCCTATAGAAGTTCTAACAATTACAACATGAGAAAGATCATAAAATAAAAAACATATGCATTTTTATGGGTTTGTTAGTATATAATTTTATTATCTATACCAATAAATATATGTCTTCTGATATTTAGTCTTTATTTCATTTAAAAATTCATGTGGTATGATTTTGTGCTAGTTAAATTACGAGATATAAGCTTAGTTTTTTTCATGATCCAAAATACACCCTAGACGTGACATGGCGAATTGAATAGGATCCAGTGAGGCCCTAAACAAGCATCTTGATATAAGCATGACACTATGAATATCAAATAAGGAGAACGAGACATGAAAGGATCCTTGAATAACACTAAGGTAACCTAAAAATCCTTAGCAAAGACTTCTATAAGACGTTCTATTTCTCCATAGAAATATATTCGTTCAAGAAGGGCTCCAAAAGATGTTGATCGTAAATGAGAAGATTGGTTCAGTCTCAATCACCACATTTGTGAAGCCTTTATGCACACAGATTTCAGCAGCTAACTGAATAACCATTATCTCTGAATACATATTAGTTTGAACGGGTAGCAGCACACAGAAAATCACCAGCAGCATCTCTAAACACCACAACAGCACCACTCTTACCTGGATTACCTCTTGATGCGCCGTAGCAGATGCTGCCCATGGAAAGCCTTTTCCTTTGTGAACATGCCCATAAGACACGAAAAAAAGCCAAAAATTGTGGTGCAGATGCTGCTTTCTTTCTTCAGGTAGTGAACATAAGAATGAGATACAAGTCTCAAAACTCCTTAAACTCATAAGGAAAAATATCAAGAGAGTGCATGACTGAAATAATGCGGAAATCAACTATGTCTAAAAAAAGCTTTCTACTAATATAGATGTGGTTAGGAAAAACCCCTAAACCACATACAAAATCTGAAATGGAAATGACATCAAAGCAATAAAGACATATGGTGGCAAGGTTCCCAAAACATGAGGACTCATCAAACTCTGAAGCTTCTGAGCAATCCAACCTAGCGATGACCGGACGGAGCAACGTCGGATCCTATATTATGAAATAATAAAGGTATAATATATGCATCAGTACTTTGAATCTATCGAGTATGAGAAAAATACATAAACATAAGCTTGATATGAATAAGGATGGTAATACATGACCAAGTAAAATGAATTTAAAGCTTACCAAGTAAAAATCATAAATTAGGGAACAAGGTCAATCTAACATTTGAAAAGTCATAAGAACATAAATCAAATCATTGAGGAAGTCATAAAAACCTTTGAAGAAAATAATAGTTCTTTTGTGGGATGTTTACCATTAACCGACATAAACCATGTGAGCTATAACATGAAATCCAATGTCTTTCCCACACCAAAAAGAGATTGTTATACTTGCCATAGAAAGGGCCATACATTTTAGCTTAGGTGGATCCACTAGTTATGTCTTTCTAAGATAAGTCATATGGGGCACGTAGTTAGGGACAAAAGAATTGCTTCTAGAGACCCGACCACTACTAATAGTGGATCCTCCATTCCAAAGTCCCCTCGGTGCTAAGTAAAATCCCAACGAAAAAATAGGCTTAATCATATCATAATCATAATATTTGGAAAAGTAGGAATCTAGTCATACCAATCCAATCATAGCTTCATATCATAAAATAGCTTCTTTAAAAATCATGATTTCATAAATTGTTCATAAAGACACTTATCTAAACATCTAAACCATGATCATCTTTCATATTGACAAAACCTTTCACAAATAATTTTGATACTTAATATAAAACATCCTTTATTTATAAATTTCTCAATTCCATGATGCATGCATAGTTTCATAATCATAGTTCATAATTATAATAAAGACATATAACATGGGTTCATATGAAATTTATTAGAAAACATGTAATTGATTCAAATCATGCAAAATAAGATTAGATATAAACTATTAAATCATAACAAGTTGAACCCATGAAGAATAACATGAAACCCTAGAAAATTGGGTAGAAATCATAAGAAAGATTGAGTTTCTTTTGGGACCCAATGGATGAAAGCGATCCATTGGTGAAGTTCCCATAGACCTGGGGTAATCAAAGCCCTAGAGATTGAAGAAAAAACCTTGAAGCTTGAAGAAACCCTAGAACCTTCCTTAAATTCATTAAGAGAAAACTTGGAGAAGAAGATTAGAGGGATTTGGGGGTTTCAGTGAATGATAGGGAATGGATCAATTTTGAAAAGTAAAATCAGTTGTAGTACTTATGAATAGGGTCAAAACGACGCAATTTAGGTTTTAAAACGGTAGGAAAAGACCCTTCGGGGTGGCCCAATGGTTTGGGCTTGGGAGATCCATGTTGGAAGTGTCAAGTTCGAAACCCTTTGCTAGCAAAAGTAAGAGGTTTTCCTTCTAAGTCAAACTCATCGCACCTGGCTTGCCTAGGTGCGGGTTACCTCTCATGAGTGGTTTGCGAGCTATTGCATAATAGCGAGGGTTTATCCTGTGCGCACCTAAAGGGTAAAGACTGTGGGCTTCCCTTGTCTTCAGAAAAAAGATAAGAAAAGACCCAAATGACCTTGATTAAAAACTATCAGACAACTTCTACAGGTTGACCTACGGTCTGTATAAATTTCTACTGTCATGACCTAAAGTGTCCCCTAGACGTGACATGGCGTATGGCACCCCGAGAGGCCCCACACAAGTCACTTAACATACATCATACAAGATAATAGAATTTAAAGAGTTCAAAAAGTAGCGAAAGTCTAACACAAGTCTCAAAGCCATCTAATACATGATAAAGGAGGTGATTGGAACACAACCCATACATCACATACAATGTTCGAAAACAAAAGACATAAAGCTATAAAAGTGACATCGTCCTCGAAGTATGAGGACTCACCAAGTCTTCTTAATCTCAAGAGCAACGTACTAGCCATGAGTGGAGGGAGAAGAGTCGTCACGCCCTACATTAGTGAAACAATGTAGGCAAGAGTATGCATTAGTACATGGAATGTACCAAGTATGATAGCTATGCATAAAAGTTGTAAAAATCATGTTAAAAAGGAGATATACATAAGATGCAATGACTAAGCTAAATCAAAAAATAACATAACGGAAAACATGAGTTAAAAACCATGATCAATGCCAGTAAATCATCTAAGACAAAACATACTTGAAATACCTTTTAGGAAGTAACCTTAGTTCATTATGTGGGAAATTAGCCTTAACAGACAAAGACCATGTGAGCTATAACATGGAATCCGGTGTCTACCCAACACCAAAAAAAGGTGTCCTTACTTTTCAAGGTAAGAACCACAAACATCAATCTTAAGTGGATCCACTAGCTAATGTCTATCCATGACAATCATCCTATGGCTGCACATAGTTTATGGGACATGGGTAATCGCCGCTTGTCCACTCGATGCTAAGCATAAATCCCATGGAATAGTCAATAATCTTAACTTGCATTATCATTATGAGACATGGGTAATCGCCATTTGTCTTATTATCCTTGGAAGGGCACATCAAGTAGCCAATCCAAGCTAAAGTTCATTAGAATAGCTTCTTAACTCTTGATTCAAAGTTTAGTTGAGAAAATCTTTAAACTCTTATGAATCCTTTATGTGAGAAAATCCTTTCACAGCACGACAACAACAACATTGATGCTTCACTCTCAAAACAACATTAAATCGTTCATCTCAATTTTATAAAGAACATGCATATTTTCTAAAAATTCATTTTTCATTGTTCAAAACCTCATCATAAGATCAAAGTATAAAAATCATGAATTTCACATGGGTTCATGGGGATTCAACTTAAAGAATGCAATTAACTCAATTCACGCATAAAAAGACATAAATCATTCAATTAGATCATAATTTGAAAGAACCCTGAGATAGAAGAAAAGCATAATTTCAATTAGAGAATCCTAACTTGTAAAATTGGGGAATTTAGGAACCCTATCGAGGAAAGGACTCCATAGGTGAAAGCCATCATACCTTGGAGTTTAAAGCCCACAATCAATGGAGAATTTGGAGGCTTGACTTGAATCCCTAATCTTCTTCTTCAAGCTTTAGAGAGAGAAATATTTGGGTAAAACTTTTGAGGGATTTGGGGGAATTTGAAGAGTGATTTAGAATAGTTGGATTTTAGGCTTAGATAAATTATATAGGGTCTAGGATTAGGACTAAACTGACTTAGATAGGTATTAATCAATCAAGGAAAAGACCAAAAAACCCTTAAAAATAACTGCCAGAGTTCAACCTACGGTCCGTCCTGTTTTACAGTAGAAAGATTCAGAAACTATTTCATTTGGACTTGCAATGACGGTTACCATGTACGGTCCGTTGGTCCACTTATGGACCCTACGTACCAACCGTGGATCCCAACTTTGACCCTCAAAATTTCACTCAGTCTGAGACTGACCTACGAGACTTACGTACGACCCGTAGAAGAAATGACAGGCCATCCCGTTGTGCCGTAAAAAGGGTTCTAAAACTTGCCATTGGAAACTATTTCACCTTTCATCTACGGTTCCCACCTATGGCCCATAAGTCAACCTACGGTCCGTAGATGGTTTCTATCAGTAATGGCACCAGTTATGAAAAACCTGAAATTTTCCTTCTTTTCAAATCCGAGGTGTTACAACATCTCCTCCTTGGGAACATTCATCCTCGAGTGGAACTCGAGACATCATAAGGAGGGTAAGATCTAACAGCCCAACATGAATGCAATCACATAAATGCACATATCCGAGGAGGAAACATAAACTCAAAGCTAAAGCATGTTCAAAACATCATTTCATAAGGTCTATATGCAACCCATACTCAAATTCACATAAACATGAACAAATCAATCAAGTTAACTCATTTTCTCAAAATTTAAGCTTTTCATGAGTATGCAAAAATGAGGAATCATGGGAATAACTAAGACACATGAAACCAAAAGAGTAAACCATGAGGAACTAAATACCTCAAGCTAGAGTAGGAACGGAGGGAAAGAGATGAGGATAACGAGACATCAAATCGGCCTCCGCCTCCCAAGTAGCACCCACAACTAACTGATTCCTCCAAAGAACCTTTACGGAAGCAATTTATTTGTTTCTCAACTTTCAGACTAGCTGGTCATAAATCTCAATCGAAACTTCTTAATAAGAAAGACTATCCTTTATACCAAGACTCTCCAATGGTACTATAGAAGTCAGATCACCAACACATTTCTTCAACAAGGAGACATGGAAAACTGGATGCACCGATGCCAAGTCATTAGGCAAACCAAGTTCATAAGCAACTTTACCACACGCCTTAAAATTTGATATGGGCCCACATAACAAGGACTAAGCTTCCCTTTCTTTCCAAACCTCATTACACCCTTCATGGGTGAAATCTTCAAGTAGACCCTATCATCAACATCAAATTCTAGATCTCTCCTTCTAACATCGGCATAGGACGTTTGTCGACTTTGAGCCATTTTCAACCTCTCTCTAATAAGCCAAACTTTCTCCATAGCCTTATGCACTAGCTCGGGACCTATCAAACAAACTTCACCAACTTCAAACCAAACTATAGGAGATCTACACCTCCTACCATAAAGAGCCTCAAAGAGAGCCATACCAATGCTCGAATGATAGCTATTACTATAGACAAACTCAATCAAAGGCAAATGATCATCCCAATTACCCTTGAAGTCAATCATACAAGCTCTCAACATATCCTCCAAAGTTTGGATAGTAAAGTCTTGCTTGCCTATCGGTTTGAGGATGAAAGACCGCACTAAGCTTAACACAAGTACCTAGCCCCTTTGGAAAAGATTTCCAAAACTGAGAAGTGAATTGGATACCACAACTGGAGATGATGGATAAGGGCACTCCATGCAACCTAACCATTTGTCTTAAGTACAAATTAGCATAGTCCTATGTGGAATAAGAAACCTTGACAGGAATGAAATGGGCCGATTTCATCTTACGATCCATAATAACCTAAATCGAGTCATGTTGTCACTGGGTGCGGGGTAAACCAACAATGAAGTCCATATTCAAATCTTCCCACTTCCAAGTAGGAATGCTAATGTCTTGGGACAAACCTCCCTGCTTTTGATTCTCAACTTTCACTTGTTGACAATTAGGACACTTAGCCACGAATTTCAGAATATCCTTATTCTTCCCATTCCACCGATAGACCTCCCACAGGTCATGGTACATCTTTGTGGATCTCGGGTGAATGGAATATCGAGAATTGTGGGCTTCTGATAACATTTGTTCCCTCAAGTCATTTACATTGGGAACACATAAACGACCTTTATATCAAAGCACTCGATCTCCCCCTTTGGAGAAAGCCTTAACGAACTTCTTAAGCACCGCTTTCTTCAATTCAACCAAATTTGGATCAAGACCTTGTTTGGCTTTCACATATGACACAAAAGATGATTCTGAACCATTATGAACCATAGCACTGCCTTTGGTAGAATCAACCAACTGAGCACCCAATCGAGCCAATCTATGAACATCTTAAACCAACTCCTTTTTACCATCCTCTGTATGAGCAACACTACCCATTCATAATCCACTAAGAGCATCTGCCACCACATTCGCCTACCGGGGTGATAGAGGACACTCATGTCATAGTCCTTTAACAACTCAAGCCACCTCCTTTGGCAAAAGTTTAGATCTTTCTGCTTTAACACATATTGCAAACTCTTGTGGTCGGTAAAGACATCAACATAAACAGCGAATAAGTAATGCCTCCAACTATTTAGAGCAAACAGAACCGTGGTTAGTTTGAAGTCTTGGGTAGGATAGTTCCTTTCATGAATCTTAAGTTGCCTTGAAGCATAAGGAATGACTTTCCCATTTTGCATTAGGACACATCCCAACCCAATCCTTGAAGCATCATAATAAACCACAAATCCACCGGATCCTTCTGGTAAAGTTAACACCAGAGCGGAGGTAAGTCTATCCTTCAATTCTAGAAAACTCTTCTCACACGCTTCGGACCATATGAAATTAACCTTCTTTTGAGTCAAAGCCGTCAATGGAGAGGCAATCGAAGAAAACCCTTCAACAAACCTTCTATTGTAACCAGCCAAATCCAAGAAACTTCAAATATCCAAAGGTAATAGAGGTCTAGGAAAACTCTCAACCGCATCAGTCTTCTTTGGATCTACCTTAATACCTTTATCGGAAACAATGTGACCAAGAAAAGCTGCAGATCTTAATCAAAACTCTCATTTATCAAATTTGCAAAGATTCGTTGGTCATTGAGGACTTGCAACACAATCCTCAAATGATCGGTATGCTCATCTTCACTCGTTGAGTAAATCAAAATATCATCAATGAACACAATCACAAATATGTCAAGGTATTGTCTAAATACCCAATTCATCAAATCCATAAATGTAACCGGAGCATTTTTCAAGCCAAAGGACATCACAAAAAACTCATAGTGACCGTATGTAGTCCTAAAAACCGTCTTTGGAATGTCATCTTCCTTTACCCTCAACTGGTGATAACCCGACTGAAGGTCAATCTTAGAAAAGTAGCTCGCTTCTTGGAGTTGATCAAACAAATCATCTATCCTTGGGAAATGATATCTATTCTTAATGGTAACCTTGTTCAATTGGCGATAGTCAATAAACATACGGAGTGAACCATCTTTCTTTCGAACAAACAAAATTAGAGCACCCCATGGAGAGATACTCGGTCGGATGAAACCTTTATCCAACAAATCTATCAATTTTTCCTTTAATTCCTTAAGTTCTACCGGAGCCATTTGGCAAGGAGGAATAGAGATAAGTTGCGTATCTGGGATAAGGTCAATACCGAAGTCTATTTCCCTTTTTGGAAGAACACCGGGTAGATCATCGAGAAACACTTCCGAAAACTCATTAACAATGGGGATCGACTCAAGAGTAGGGGTTTCAGAATCCATATCCCTCACCCTAACTAGATGGTATAAAAAACCCTTCGAAATCATCTTTCTAGCTTTAAGGCAAGAAATAAACTGACCCTTAGGCATAGAATTTCCCCCTTTCCATTCTATTATAGGCTCATTTGGAAACTGAAACTTGAACACTCGGGTTCTACTATCAATGGAAGCATAACAAGAGTGCAACCAATCTATCCCAAGAATAACATCAAAATCCAACATATAAAAATCTACAAGATCAATATGAGTGATCTTATGGGATAAGGAGATGGGACAATTTCTATAAACTCTCTTAGCCTTAATAGATTCACCAATAGAAGTAGAGATAGAAAAAAGGTCTAACAACACATCCGAAAGAATATCAAACCTCATAGCCTCATATGGCGTCACAAAAGATAAGGTACACCGGGGTCAAGCAAAGCATGAACATCAAGATGAAAGACTTTCAACATACTGGAAACCACATTAGGAGAACCCTCTTGCTTATGACGAGTTTCAAGTGCATAAAATCGATTATGCTTTTGACTCCCACTATCGCCCGATGGAGGAAGAGATTGAGCCCATCTACGGTTGTATCCTTCATTCTTAGCCACTAAGGGACAATCCCTTATCTAATGACCACTCTTTCCAAAACCAAAGTAACCATCTGCAACGGCTAAGTATTTACCCTCATGCTTCTTTCCACATTTATCACAGGTAGTTGTTGAAAATCCACCACCATTTCCTCCTTGAGGCTTAGGGTTAGACACTCTATCCTTGTTGAACTTAGGAGGAGCATTGGAGGAACCTTGACCGGAGAACTTGTGTCGGAACCTAGAATGACCATGTTCATCAGACCTTGCACGTGAAGAATCACCATCACCGGTCCATATCATTGATAAGCATGTAGGTACGACATTCTTTGACGACCATCTCGGACACCCCTGAAATAAACTTACCCATCGTTGCCCTAGGATCGAAAACCATAGTAGGAGCATATCTAGACAAATGTGTGAACTTCAAAGCATACTCCTTCACACTCATGTTTCCTTGACGAAGGTGGATGAATTTAAGTACCTTTTCCTCCCTCATCTCAAGGGGAAAGAACCTATCAAGGAAAGCAACCTTACACATTTCCCAATCGAGAGGACCCACATCAACCACCCTCTCTTCCTTCCATTGGTTGAACCAAACTTGAGCAACACCCTTAAGTTGGTAAGTGGCCAATTCCACCTTTTCCACCGGCGTCACACCCATGATCATCAACGCCTTGTATACTTCATTAATGAACTCTTGAGGATCTTCTTCAACATTGGAACCATGAAACTCTAGAGGATTCGTTCTAGTGAAGTTCTTCACTCTAGATTCCACCGTTCCCATATTTGGGTTCACGGGGGCTACAACCTCCTTATTGGCTTGGGCCAACACTTGAAAAGAAGCCCCAAACTCTGCATTAGTCACTTGCTCAGCCTAAGGGTCCACCGGAACTTGAGGAGCTTGAGGTGCTTTTCGTTCCACATTCTCGTTCACATTCCTCAAAACATATGCTCTTCGAGGGGCCATATCCTGAAAACATCTGGTAGGGATTAGGAGAAGGATATATAGAGTTGCACTCTATCGCACGACTTTAGAATAATGAATGAAGTGGAATTTCCTAAACATCTTATAGCCTCTCATTCATAATGTGGCACGCTTCACACTCATGAACAAGACTCTACTCGACGTGGCTTATGAAACTTCCTAGGACCTTTCTAAACCTTGTGCTTCGAATACCAAATTTTGTCATGACCTAAAGTACTCCCTAGATTATACATGGCATATGGGACCCCGAGAGGCTCCACACAAGACATTTAGCATACATCATACAAGATAATAGAATTTAAAGAGTTCAAAGGACAATTTCATATCAAAAGTAGCGGAAGTCAAACAGAAGTCTCAAAGCAATCTAATACATGATAAAAGAGGTGATTCGGATGTAACCCATACATCACATACAAAGTTCACAATGAAAAGACATAATGCTATAAAAGTGACATCATCCTCGAAGTATGATGACTCAACCAAGTCTTCTTAATCTTAAGAGGAACGCACTAGAAACAAGTGGAGGGAGAAGAGTCATCACACCCTACATTAGTGAACTAATGTAGGCAATAGTATGCGTTAGTACATGGAATGTACCAAGTATGATAGCTATGCATAGAAGTCGTAAAAATCATGTTAAAAAGGAGATATACATAAGATGCAATAACTAAGCTAAATCATAAAATAACGTGATGGAAAACATGAGTTAAAAACGTTGGTCAATGCAAGTAAATCATCTTAGACAAAACATACTCGAAATACCTTTTAGGAAGTAACCTTACTTCATTATGTGAGAAATTAGCCTTAACCGACATAGACCATGTGGGCTATAACATGAAATTCGGTGTCTACTCTACATCGACAAGAGGTGTCCTTACTTGTCAAGGTAAGAACCATAAACTTCTAGCTTAAGTGGATCCATTAGCTAATGTCATCTAAGACAATCATTCTACGGTGGCACATAGTTTATGGGACATGGGTAGTCACCACTTTTCCACTCGGTGCGAAGCATAAATCCCACAAAATAGTCATTAATATTAACAGGCTTTATCATTATGAGACATGGGTAATCGCCGTTTGTCTTATCATCCATGGAAGGGCACATCAAGTAGCCAATCAAAGCTAAAGTTCATTAGAATAGCTCCTTAAGTCTTGATTCAAAGTTTAGTGGAGAAAAACTTTCAACTCTTTTGAATCCTTTAAGTGAGAAAATCCTTTCACAACACAACAACAACAACATTGATGCTTCACTCTCAAAGAAACCTTAAATTGTTCATCTCAATTTCATAAAGAACATGCATATTTTCATAAATTTCATCTTTCATAGTTCAAAACCACATCATAAGATACAAGTATAGAAATCATGGATTTCATATGAGTTCATGGGGATTCAACATAAAAACATGCAATTAACTCAATTCATGCATAAAAAGACATAAATCAATCAATTAGATCATAATTTGAAAGAACCCATGAGATAGAAGAAAGCCCTAATTTCAATTGGAGAATCCTAACTTGTAAAATTGGGGAATTTAGGAACCCTATAGAGAAAAGGACTCCATAGGTGAAAGCGATCATACCTTGTAGTTCAAAGCCCATAATCAATGGAAAATTTGGCGGCTTGACTTGAATCCCTAGTCTTCTTCTTCAAGCTTTAGAGAGAGAAATATTTGGGGAAAACTTTTGAGGGATTTGGGGGAGTTAAAGATTGATTTAGAATTGTTGGATTTTAGGCTTAGAAGACTTATATATGGTCTAGGATTAGGAGTAAACCGACTTAGTTAGGTATTAATCAATTAAGGAAAAGACCAAAAGCCCTTAAAAATAACTACCAGACTACGACCTACGGTCCGTTGGTCAAACTACGGACCGTTCTATTCCAATGTAGAAAGATTCAGTATCTACTTAATTTGGACTTCAACCGACTGTTAGCATGTACGGTCCGTTGGTCCACTTACGGACCGTAAATACCAATCGTGGATCCAAACTTTGACCCTCAAAATTTCACAAAGTCCAAGAGTGAACTACAATACCTATGTACGACCGTAGAAGAAATGATGGGCCATCTTGTTGAGTTGTAAAAGGGGTTCTAAAACTTTCAACTGGAAATAATTTCACCTGCCATCTACGATTCCGACCTATGGCCCTGTAAGTTAACCTACGGTCCGTAGATGGTTTCCATCAGTACTGACACCAGTTTTGAAAAACTTGAAATTTTCCTTCTTTTCTAATCCGAGGTGTTACAGCTACGGGCCATACTAGTCGTCTGTAGAACAAAGTATTGGAGACCAACTTCTCTGATGAAAACCACGAGACCCTTCCTATAGGCCGTGGAAATTTCTATGGTCCATTAGGACCCTCTCATAAAACCCAACCTCCAAATTTTCCTCAAAGTCAAACATCTTTCCACGAGAAATTTTTATGGTCTATAGGTCCTTCTACTGACCGTAAATCCTTTCGTAAAACCTGAGGTAACAAACATCACCTAGTCTTACTTCTATGGACCGTCCTGTTGGTCCATAGGTCCTTATATGGGATTTAAAATTTTCAAAATTTCTCATGTCACTTCTACGACTGGGCTCTATGGACAGTAGAGCCTTGTATAGGTTGTAGTCCCGTCCATAGACCAGTTGCACCAGCAACTTCTGAATGGGACTCAAGCTAGCATAAATAGTATAGGGAAAGAGATCTAACTTCCCAACATGAATGTAATTCACATCAAAATGCACATAAACAAGGAGTAATTGACCCCAAGCTAAAAAATAAGCTCAAAACAAGTTTTTATGAGCATGCATGCATATGGAAACATGAGAATGACTAGAACACATGAATCTGAAAGAGTAAACATGAGGAACTAATACCTCAAGATAGAATGTGAGTGTAGGAAAAGAGATGAGGATACTTGGACATCATATCAGTTTCGGCCTCCAAAGTAGCACCCTCAACTAATTGATTCCTCCAAAGAACCTTCACGGAGCAACTTCTTTATTTCTCAACTTCAGACTTGACAATCCAAGTTTTCAATCGGAACCTCTTCATAAGATAGACTTTCCTTAATACCAACACTCTCCAATGGCACAATAGAAGTGGGATCTCAAACACAATTTTTCAACAATGAAATATGAAATACTTGACGCACCGATGCCGAATTGGAAGTCAAATCTAATTCATAGGCTACCTTGCCAAAATACCTCAAAATCTGATATGGGCCTACATAATGGAGACTAAGCTTCCCTTTCTTTCCAAATCTCATCAGACCCTTCACAGGTGAGATTTTCAAGTAAACCTAATCATCAACATTGAATTCAAGCACTCTTCTTCTAACATCGACATAAGACTTTTGTCGACTTTAAGCCATTTTACACCTTTCCCTAATAATTCAAACCTTCTCCATAGCCTTATGAACCAACTCGGTCCCTATCAAATAAACCTCACCAACTTCAAATAAACCAATAGGAGACCTGCACCTCCTAACATAGAGAGCCTTAAACAGAGCCATTTGGATACATGATTGATAACTACTATTATAAGCAAACTCAATCAAAGGCGAATGATCATCCCAATCACCCTCGAAGTCAATCACATAAGCTCTCAATATATACTCCAAAGTATGAATAGTATGCTCTTCTTGATCACCGGTCTTAGGATTAAAAGTCATACTAAGCTTCACTTGAGTATGAAGACCTTTCTGGAACGACCTCAAAAAATGAGAAGTAAACTGAGTACCCTTGTCAGAGATGATGGATAAATAAACTCCATGTATCCTCACCATTTCATGAATATAAAGCCTAGCATAGTCCTCGGCTGAAAATGAGGTCTTCATCGAAAGAAAATAGGCTGACTTAGTCATTCGGTCCACAATAACCCAACTCGAATCAAACTATCGACGTGCACAAGGTAAGCCTATAATGAAGTCCATATTAAAATCTTCTTACTTCCAAGTAGGGATGCTAATGTCTCTTGAGCTAAACCTTTTGGATTTTCATGCTCAAGTTTCACTTGTTGACAATTAGCACACTTAGCCATAAATTTCGCAACATCCTTCTTCATCCCATTCTACCAATAGACCTCCTGCAAGTTGCGGTACATCTTGGTGGCTCCCGGGTGAATATAATAATGAGAACTATGAGCTTTCACAAAAATCTAATTCCTAAACTCATCAACATTCGAAAAATATAATCAACCTTGGTAACGACACGCAGCATCTCCCCATCCGGAGAAAGCCTCTATGGCTTTTTTGAAACCACTTTCTTCAATCAACCAAAGTCGGATCAGGATCTTTCTTAGCCTTCACATCCATAATGAGAGACGATACTAAACCATTATGAACAATAATACCACCATCTGTAGAATCAACAAAGTGAACACACAATCGATCTAGTCTATGAACATCACAAACTAACTCATTTTTACCAACCTCAATGTGAGCAACACTATCCATCGACATTCAAATAGGAACAACGATAACTATATTTGCCATGCCCAGATGATAAAGAATACTCATATCATAATTCTTCAACAGCTCAAACCACCTTCTTTGGCAAAGATGCAAATCTTTTCACTTAAACACATATTGTAAACTCTTATGATTGGTGTACATATCAACATTAACACCATAAAGATAATGTCTCCAAATCTTCAAAGCAAACACTACCATCGCTAACTCCAAATCATTAGTCGGATAATTCTTTTCATGCACCTTCAATTGCCTCGAGGCATAAGCAATAAATTTTCCATGTTGCATCAATACATAGCCAAGACCAATCTATGAAGCATCACAATAAACCACAAAACCAACGAATCCTTCCGGAAATGTCAAAATAGGGGCTAAAGTGAGTCTATCTTTTAACTCTTGAAAACCTTTCTCACAAGCTTCCGAACATTGAAATTTCACCTTCTTTTGAGTCAACGTAGTCAAAGGCAAAGCAATAGAGGAAAATCCTTCAACAAACCTCATATAGTAACCGGCCAAACCCAAGAATCTCAAGATATCTTAAATTATAAGGGATCTAGGCCAGTTCTTAACTGCTCCATTCTTCTTAGGATCTACTTGTATACTGTCACAGGAAACAATACGGCCTAGGAAAGCAATTGAACTCAACAAAAATTCACACTTGTAAAACTTAGCAAGCAATTAACGATCCTTGGGGATTTGTAAAACTATCCTTAGATGATCAATATTTTCATCTTCACTCTGTGAGCGAATCAAAATATCATCAATAAATACGATCACTAATATGTCAATGTTTTTCTTGAAAACTATAATCATAAGATCCATGAAAGCCACCCAGGCAGTAGTCAAATCAAAAAACATCACTAAGAATTCATAGTTACCGTACCATGTTCGAAAAGCCATCTTCGAAATGTCACTTTCTCTTACTCTCAACTAATGATACCCTAATCGAAGATCAATCTTTGAGAAGAAACTTGAACCTTTGAGTTGATCAAATAAGTCATCTATCCTTGGAATTGAATACTTATTCTTTATCATAACCTTCTTTAATTGTTGATAGTCAATACACATATGAAGTGAACCATCCTTCTTTTAGACAAACAACACCAGAGCACCCCATGATGAGATACTGGGTCTAATGAAACCCTTATCCAATAAATCCATCAACTATTTCTTAAGTTCTGTCGGAGCCATACGATAAGAAGGAATATAAATGGATTACATATTTAGAAGAGGGTCAATACAAAAGTCTATTTCCCTTTTTGGAGGAACACTGGGAAGATTATCCGGAAACACTTCTAAAAACTCATTTATAATTAGAACTGACTCAATAGTAGAGGTTTCAGAATCCGTATCTCTAACTTGAACAAGATGATAAATAAAACCTTTAGATATCATTTTCCTAGACTTTAGTTAATATATAAACTGACCCTTAGGTGCTGGATTTCCACCCTTCCATTCTAATATAGGCTCATTCAAAACCTGGAATGTGACCAATTGGGTTCGACAATATATGAAAGCATAGCAAGCTCTACAAGGTCAATTGAAGTGACTCTATGAGAAATTGAAACTGGGCAACTTCTATAGACTCGTCTAGCTATAATGGAGTCACTAATAGATGTAGAGATTGATAAAGGTTCTAAAAGAATTTGAGACAGACATCAAACTTCATAGCCACAAAAGATAATGTAGCACCTCGATCAAGCAATGCATATACATCAAGATGAAATACTCATAACATATTGGCCACCACATCTAGAGAACTCTCATGATAATGTCGAGTTTTAAGAGCATAAAATCTATTCTATCGAGGAGCACCACCTAAACCAGAACAACTAGGCTGAACCTGACGGCCACCTTACCCTTGCTAGCATGAAAAGGGCAATCCCTCACCTTGTGATAAGTCTTCCCAAAACCATAGCAAACATGGGTATCGGCTAAGCATTTCCCCGAATGACTCTTGCCAGACTTTTAGCAAGTAGGCAAAGAAGATCCACTAGAACCACCTCCTCAAGGCTTAGGGTTAGCTACCCTATCCTTGTTTAACCTTTGAGTCGGAGCATTTAAAGAATTCTGAACTTAGAAGTTTTGCTGAAACAGAGAACGTCCATGTCCACCGAACCTAGAGTAAGAGAAATCACCATCACCCATTCTTGCCCTATTTGACTCTCTAGCCTTCTCCTTTAACTTTCATCCTCCATTTTTAGGCATGAATCATTAACTTGAGATGTCCATTTTCTTGATCAACATGGCAGTTTGACATTCTTTGACCACCATCTCGGACACACCCGACATAAATTTACTCATCCTTTCCCTTGAGTAAGTCTTGCAGTGGAACCCGAAGGTGCCGATACTAGTTTTGTTTCATCCTGGTCCGTTACCAGTCTCGTAGCCTGCTGTTTGGGATGGTAATAGGGGGGCCTGGTATCGGTAACGGGGAAGAAATGGGAAATTAGTGGACCGTCTCGGTCCGGTTCGTACCGGTTCTAGGCAAAAAACTATTTTAAAAAAAAAATTCAACATAGCCGTTGGGTATCGGCTATTGGTCCCCACCCAATGAATAATTCACCCCTTAACCCCCCCCCCACTCCCCACCCCCACCAAAAAAAAAACAGCCCCTACCCCCAAACTTTTTTTAATACCCAAAGTTTTCAAAAATACGTTTTAGTCCTATTTTTTAACTATAAAAACCCCCAAACCTTCATTATTTTTATTCACAAATTTGCTTCATCTTCTACTCTCTCAACTCTCAAGTATTCTACTCTCTAATCTCTATTAAATTATAAATTTTATTAGCTTGAAAGTTTTGATGGATTATTTTGGAGCAACCTTCAAGCTTCAAGTTTCAACTTTCATCTATCAATTTTCGGCTTTCGATCATACACGTCTACTTTTAAGTAGACGTTTGGTAGATTCGTTCCAACTTTCATCTATTTAGTCTTTAATTATTAGTTATTTATTTGATTGCATTTAATTTTCGTATTATATATAATTTTCTTACTTTTAATATGTAAGTATGGATTTCGATAAAAAAAATGTTGGCAAAGGTAAACAAACATTTTTTGGTGCGGTCACTAATGTATTTACCGGAAAGTCTAGAAAAAAATAAAAAATCCGATAGTTTTTCTAAATCTAAAACTAAACAAGTAGCTCAATTAAGAATAAATATGGAAGATTTTATGCTTGTTGATGAAACTATTTGTAATATTGATAGTAATATTGAATTAGATCATGAATCTTTAGTAGCAAGGTTTGGTAATTTTGATGAAGAATTAGATGGAGAAGTAGAATATGATAATGTTAATGATGATATTGATACTTATGATGATGATGATGAAACAGAGCTAGTTGTGGCTACTAGTCCCACTCCCACTCCTGTTCCCTGTCTCGCTCCCATTCCCCCTATACATCCTAGTCGGGCTAAGCCCAAGGTAGAACATGCTAAAAAATCTGTTGTGTGGCAATTTATGACTCAAAGTGAAGATAAAACACAAACTATTTGTAATAAATGTAAATATAGAATGAATCATAAAACTGTGGGAAAGGCGGGTGGGACAGGACATTTAAGTAATCATTTAATGGGATGTTGTAAAAATAAATTTTATCAAGCTAAAGCTATAACCGAAGGTATAAAAAGTCGTTGTCCTCTTCCTGATGCATCTGTAGGAGAAGAGGGCTCTAATATAGTCCAATCACAATTAAACCCTTCGAATGTTTCTAGCCCTAGTACACATCGCACTTATAGTAGAGAAAGGGATCTTGAAGAATTAGCTAAAATGATTGTTGTTATTGGCTTGGCTTTTAGTTCTGCTGAAAATCCCGATTTTATTCATTATATTCAAATTGTGTATAATCAATCTTTTAGAGGTTTTTCAAGAAACACAATTAAAAATCTGTTTTTGATTATCAAGGTCAACATTTTAAATACTTGTAAATTGGCTATTACTTGTGATATGAGTCGTAGCGTTAATGACAATGATTATTTCACTATTACTGGCCATTGGATCGATGAAAATTGAATTATGCAAAAAAGAATTTTAGGTTATAAATATTGTGAAATGCATAAAACCGGTAGTTACATAGCTCAAACTATTATGGATGTTTTACAAAATTATGAAATTTGTAATAAAGTAATTAGTGTCACCCTAGATAATGCTTCTAATATTACATATGCTGTTGAAATATTAAAACCGACACTTTGCCCTACTTATATTGATGGTTTTCATATTAGGTGTGTTGTACACATATATAATTTGATTGTTAGAGATGGTATAACAATGTATAATAACGGTTGCATAAAATTTGAAACTGCATGTCATTTTATTTTAAAATGTCAAGTAAAGGCTAGATGTAGAGAATTTTAAAATTGTTAACGTGAATTTAATCTTCCCCCTAGAAAAAATTCAAAATCAGTGTCTACTAGATGAAATTCTTTATTTTTGAAATGTTTTAAGTCGCGTATGAATATAGAAAACCTTTACAAATGGTTTGGAATGCTCATAATTCAAATATGGACTATAGACTTGCTGATAAAGATTGGGATGACGTAAAAGATCTTACAGACGTTTTAAAAGTTTTATATTTAGCTAAAAAACAAATTTTTGGACTTTATTATTCAACTATTTACTCAGTTTTACCAAATATTTGTGTCATTTCTAGTAAATTTTTAAATTAAAAAATAATCCAAGGTTTAAAGATACTGTTAAGTCTATGATTGAAAAATTTTAAAAATATTATTTTTCCTAAGCCTCAAATTTATTTAACCGCTTGTTTATTAAACCCAACTTACAAAGAAATAGGTACATCATTAATGGTTGAAAAAATATATTTAAATTTAAATATTCAAGATTACGAAACACCTAGCTTGACAACAGTTAAAGATAGTATAAAAATGGAAGCTAAAAAATTATATGACTTGTATAATTCTCATTGAATAAATGAAGTAGTACGTAATGAAGAACCTGAAACTTCTAGGTGTAGATATAAAGATAATATTAATGATATGCTAGAAACTTATCTTGGTCTTGCTTCTAATGAAAAGAATGATTTTGATGAATATCTCAATCAGGGAACGGAAACTATTAAGGATGCACAAGGTGTACCAGACCTTTTAGATTGATGGAGGAATCGCCGCAAGGGATTTCCAAAACATCAACTGGTCGCTCGAGATGTGCTAGCTATTCAAGCATCTTCAGTAGCTTCAGAGGGTGCTTTTAGTGCAACAAGATTTCAAATTGAAGAACATAGGAATTCATTAGCATCAGATAGCTTGGAGATATCAGTATTATTTAGAGATTGGATTAATGCTGTGAGAAGGAATTATGAGCGTCCAACTTTACCTACCCAATTTGAAAGTGATATAGATGAAATATTGCAAGATTGTAGTGATGACGACATTGATGCATTGGAGAAACTAGCCGATCAACCAATTCCAGATCATGTTACTAGAGAAATGTTAAATGATTTAAGACAAGACTTTTATGGAGGCTTCAAATATTAATATGATAATTCGAGGTCTAATTCAAACAGAACCCTTCCTATAAGGTGGCTGCGTAGATTAAATCCTCTACTAATATTTTTAACACAAATTGTACTCTTTAATTTTTATTAATAAAATTATAGGCCATTCGCCTTAAATTTTTTTATTATTGTCTTCAATTTAATACAAGTTTTTTTAAATTATATTTCAATTTTCTAATGTTTGAAAGTTCAAACTTAAGCTATAATTTGAAATTTTAAAAATTTGACAATGGAATGTTTGATTAAAATTTAAACTTTTAAAGTTTGAAATTTAAACTTTAAGAGTTTAAATTTTATTTTAAAAAAAACGTAATAAGTTATATATTTTGAAATACTTTAATTTTAAGTTAAACTTTTAAAAAGAAATATTTTAAATTTTTAAAATTTTAAGTTAGACTTTAATTAATATTTAATTAATTTTTCTAAAATAGAGCCGTTGAAACCCGGTTCTATTGGTCCGGGATGGTAAGAACAAAGAATATCGGTACGTCTGGTACCAGTTTGGTTCAAGTTATGACTTGTTTCCTTGGGGATGATGCCGGTTCCGGACCTGTTCTGACATATCCGGTCCGATCGTCCCTGTTTCGATTCCGCTGCAGGACTTAGGTGCAACTGGTCTATGGACACGACTATGGATTGTACAAGGTTTTACGGTCCATAGAGCCCAGTTGTAGAAGTGAGATGAGAAAATTAGAAAATGTCAAGTCATAGATGAGGACCTACAGACCAATAGGACGGTTCGTAGGGATTTATACGACTCGTACAAGGGTCCGTGGAAGTTGTTTCAGCCTTGGTGATGTTTGTTACCTCAGGTTCCTTAAAAGGTTGTACGGTCTGTAGAAGAACCTACAGATTGTAGAAGGACCTATGGACCATAGGAAGTGCTTGTGGAAAGATGTTTGACTTAGAGGAAAATTTAGTGGTTGGATTTATGAGAGGGTCCTACGAACCATAGAAAATTCCATGGCATGTAGGAAAGGTCTTGTGGTTTTCATTAGAAATGTTGGTCTCCCAATACTTGGTTCTACGGATGACCTGTATGGTTCGTAGAAATTTATACGGACCGTAGGCCGAGCAGTAGAAACTGTCCAGCAGATTTTAATTAAGATCATTTAGGTTTTTCCTACGCTTTTTTTGATAACAAGCGAAACCTGTAGCCTCTACCCTTTGGGTATGCACAGGGTAAAACCCCCTCTACTAGGCAATAGCTCGCACACAACACATGAGAGGTAACTCGCACCTAGGCAAGCCCAGTGAGATGAGCTTGACCCAAAAGGCAAACCCCTTGCTTTCGCTGGCAAAGGGTTTCGAACTTGAGACTTCGAACATGGATGTCCCAAGCCCAAACCACTAGGCCACCTTGAAGGATCTTCTCCTACCCTTTTAACACCTAAACTACGTTGTTTTGATCCTATAAAAAAGTCCTACAACAGATTTTACTCTTGAAAATCTACCCATTCCCTCTCATTCACTCAAAACCCCCAAATCCCTCTAATCTTCTTCTCCAAGATTTCTCTCAAGGCATTCAAGGAAGGTTCTAGGGTTTCTTCAAGCTTTCTTCTTAAATCTCTAGGGCTTTGATTACCCAAGGTATGGGGGAACTTCACCAATGGATCCCTTTCATCCATTGGGTCCCAAAAGAAACTCATTCTTTCTTATGATTTCTAACAAAGTTTCTAGGGTTTCATGTTATTTTTCATGGGTTCAATTTGTTATGATTCAATTGTTTATATTTGATCATATTTTGCATGATTTTATTCAATTACATATTTTTCAATAAATTTCATATGAACCTATGTTATATGTCTATATTATAATTATGAACTAGGATTATGAAATTATGCATGCATCATGAAATTGAGGAATTTATGAAAAAGGATGCTTTAGATAAAGCATCAAAATGATTTGTTTTATTTAGATGATTAATAAGTGTCTTTATGAAAAATTTATAAAATCATGATTCTGAAAGAAGCTATTCTATGATATGAAGTTATGATTGGATTGATATGACTAGATTCCTACTTTTTCAAATATTATGATTATGATATGATTAAGCATATTTTTCCATTGAGATTTTACTTAGCACCGAGAGGAATTTTGAATGGAGGCTCCACTATTAATAGAGTTCAAGACTCTAGAAGAAATTCCCTTGACCCTAACTACGTGCCCCATATGATTTGTCTTAAAAAGACATAACTAGTGGATCCACCTAAGCTAAAATGTTTTGTCCGTACCTTAGCAAGTAGAACAATCTCTTTTTGGTGTGGGAAGGATATCAGATTCCATGCTGTAGCTCACATGGTCTATGTCGGTTAATGGTAAACATACCACAAAAGAACTATGGTTTTCTTCAAAGTTTTTTATGACTTCCGCAATGATTTGATTTAAGCATTCTTATGACTTTTCAAATGTTACTTGACCCTATTCCATGGTTTATGATTTTGACTTGTTAAGCTTTTAATGCATTTTACTTTGTCATGTATTACCATGCTTTGAACTATTCATATTATCATGTTTATGTTTATGTATTTTCCACATACTCGATACAATCAAAGTACTGATGCATATATTATACATTGTTTCATAATATAGGATCCGACGTTCCTCCATCCGGCCGTGGCTAGGTTGGATTGCTCAGCAGCTTCAGAGTTTGGTGAGTCCTCATATTTTGGGGACCTTGCAACCATATGAATTTATTGCTTTGATGTCAATTTGGTTTGAAACTTTGTACGTGCTTTAGGGGTTTGTCCTAACCACATTTACGCTAGTAGAAGACTTTTTGTCAGACATAGTTGATTTTCGCATTATTTCAATCAGGCACTCTCTTGATATTTTCCTTATGAGTTGAAAGAGTTTTGAGACTTTTGTATTCTCTTTATTTGATATTCAAAGTATCATGCTTATATCAAGTGGCCTTTTTTAGGGCCTCACGGGATCCTATTCGTCATGTCACGTTTACAGTGTACTTTGGGTCATGACAAACAGTAAGCTTATATCTTGTAATTTAACTGGCATAAAATTTTACCACGTGAATTTTTAAATGAAATAAAGACGAAATATCAAAAGGCATATATTTCTTGGTATCGATAATGAAATTATATACTAACAAACCCATAAAAATGCATATGATTTTTATTTTATGATCTTCCTCATGTTGTAATTGTTAGAACTTCTATAAGATTGCATATATGTTGTATTTAGAAGAATAGCATGCTGACTTGTATCATTAAAAGGCTAACCCAAATTAGAGTGATATGCTAATGATTAAAGTTAATGGTTCTAAAAGACACCTAACAAAGTATGGGGTCTTATGTATAGATACCCAGATGTAATTTCTTGTTTAATGATGGGTTAAATTAGAATAACATAAACTTATTCCTATTGTAAATATAGAGTTATGGTCCCCAAATTAGAAGTAGGGTTTTCTTTCTATCATCCAATTGTTGGAAAGGACAGAGCGGCTTACATCCATATATGGAAGACTCATAATCAGAAGACGGAGAAGCGCTATGACGCTTGTGGATTCAGGTATACTTTTACATCTAGGATTACGTTTTTGATTATCTAACATGATATGTTTTGAGAAGAGACAACGATCTTCGTCTTTTAAAGTTCATTTCTAGCAACGGGTATTAAGAGCATATATCAAGTTAAATCATTGAGATTATTTTGGTTATGACATAATTAGGACTTTCATTATTATTTTGTGATTTTTTTACAACATGAATTTTGATTTAGTGGGGTTATTTACTCCCCCAAGTTTGTTATGTGCTGTTCTAATAGGGAACTAAAGTTGAATCATCATATATTTAAATAATAATTGAAGATCTTTTTGATTAAGGCTATTTTATGGGATAAGGTGTTGTCTAAGAAAGTTTTAAGTCATTTTTGGTGAATTTTTATTTACCAAAATAAGGTGGATCAAGAAATTTTATGGCAAAAGGTTTCTACCACTTTAAGGTGTAACTTTTGGTTAATGTTATATTTAAGCAATGTTTTCAAATTTAAAGGGTGCAAAACAACATGAATTAATTGACTTTATGTCAATTCAATTAATCTCTAGCCCTGATTTGTAAATACCCATCTCAAAGTAACAACTAATCATAGAGTCATATTTGAATGCTTCATAAGAAATTTCAAGTTATGTTCTCTCAATCCCTTGTATAAAAAACACTAACACACTAAATTATTTGGCATGAATTCTCTCCTCAAAACCCCCCACTTTCATTGTAGGTTCTTCAAATGATTGATTTATTTTTTCTCTCTCAATCCCTTGCGTAACAAACACCAACACACTAAATTATTTGGAATGTATTCTCTCTTCAAAATCCCACCACTTTCATTGTGGGTTCTTCTATTGATTGATTTATAGGTTCAACATTCAAGGCAGACGTATATATGAAACCCCACCATTACCTAGTCATAGGAATGTTAGGTTATATATGTTGATGTGTTATTGACACATTAACATAATCTCTATATGTTTTAGCTAATCATATAAGGGTAACCTTTTAATTTTGCGTCACTTATTTATCATGTTATGGTTAAACCAAATAACTAGATCAACACAAATTTATGCTGAGGCATGCGGACCTGCACAAATCTATGTAGAAATATTTGTTAATCCTCTAACAATATGTGACCAAGTAGGTTGTATCCATGAAACCTCACATAACTTAGTAGGTACCTCGTAAGATTTCTTCTTAGTTTAGCTGCATAGAAGTTGAAAAAAATCTAGCAGCTAAACTAAGCAGGAATCCTACATACTCTAAGTGATTGTGAGGTTTCATGGATATGATGCCCCTGGTCAAATGAAGTTAGGGGATTAACAAGGCTATTTACATAGATTTCTGCAGGATTGCATTTCTCATCATTAACTTTGTGTTGCTCTATGTTTTTTGTTTAACCTTCACATACCATGATATGTGAAGTAAAATTAAAAATTCACCCTTATTTGACTAGAAAAAATGTATACAGAATGCGTTAAATAGATGTATAACACATGTAACGACCCCTTACGGCTGTTATGGGGAGGCCAATGGTGAAAAATTGAGTTAAAAAACTTTTTGGGTAGTCACTTAAAAATTTAAGGCTAGACAATTCTCAGATGGAATATGAGTTAGTCGAGATCTATGGCTATCTAGGAGTAGATGTGATGATATGTCTAATATTGGATCATATTTTCTAGTAGCTAATGTATTAAGGAATCCATAGAGCCTTTCGAAATCAAAATTTGGTGAGTAAAGATCTCGGAATCGAACTTAACATGAAAGGGTTGGTTAACAACGTCAAGATTGAAATGTGTGTTGGGAAATGGGGAATTTTGGGAAGGATTTATGAGTCTCTATCTCCATGCAAGTTGCTATAGCGGGTGTCACGATGCTATAGCAAGATGAATTAATTCCCTCTATAGCGGGTGGGCCGCTATAGTATCCCAATTCGCTATAGTGGGATTATTCAGGTTTTTTGTGGAAAATTCCCAAAATCCTCTTATTTTCTACAACTTCATTCTTGGAACTGGAAAGGGCGATTTAGGGAAGTTTCCTTCCAATTTTCCACCAAACTCCTTGGTATCTTCCATTTTGATTCTTAATTCTTAGAATCTAGGTTGCTAATCTTGGGTAAGGGTTTTAACTTCAATTAATGGTGGAAAAGAACCCCTTTTGGGTAGAATGATCATGGAAATTGAATAGGGTTAGGATTTGGTTATAATCTGGGATTGTTAAGCCATCTTTGATTGATTATTGTGTTTTATTATTGTTTAGACCAAGAACAGGTTGAGATTCATAACAAAGATAAAGTTTCAGTTCATTAGAGTTTTCAGGGCTTGATTTGAGGTAGGTGATGATTGTTATTTTCCGATTTATTCTATAAGTGCTTGTTAAATGTGTCATTAGTAATGCATGCATTATATGTGATAAGGGAAATTGGAAGGCTATTATGTAAAATGAAAGATGTTGTCAGTCACATGCAATGAATGACATGAATGTACATGTGTGATTGTGATTCATTGTAGTTGTGATTGTGTTGTGAGTGTTGTTGATTGGGATAGGGTACCACGCCGATACACTAATTTGGGAATGGGTACAACGCTAGTACACTAACTTGGGATCAAGTACCACGTCGGTACATTACCAATTTGTATAAGTAGGTTCCATGAGAGAATTGAACTTGATTGTTATGTTGTGATGATTTATTTTGATTATGCATATCAAATCTAGACTATGTTGTACTTGTGTTGTAAATATATCATGTGCTTACTGAGTTGTGGTTGCTTGTTCATATTTCGTATATTGAAAATATAAGATAATCCTACCAGTACATTGTGGTTATGTACTAATACTGCACTTGCTCTTTCTTTGTTGAGTACATGACATATTTTAGAAGTTGTTTCGAGACCTCTGTTCTGAGACGCACGGCATTTAAATCCAAGAGTGAGCTACTTCTTCCGGGATGCCACATATTCCTCTCTATCTTACTGTCCCTCTTTTCAGACATAGACACCTAGATTTTAGGTTATGTTTTCTTATTAGGGTTGCATCCTATTATCCTAGATTGTTAGATTTTTTGGTTCTATTGCTTTTAAGGTTCCGGGGAGCTTTTTCAGCAACCATTTTAATTGACTGGTTGAGTTTATGAGAACTTAAACTTTTAATATATTTTAAGACTATTTTATTTGTGTTTTATATATTGGGTTGGTTTTAAAATTGTTTAATGGGTTAGGTTTGGGTTGGTTGTTGGTACTCCCACTAGGGGGCTAGTGTGGGTACCACTCTTGGTAATGTCAGGGTCATGACAAAGTTGGTATCAGATTCTTAGGTTTTTTGATCTCGTCATACTAAAATAGGTCTAGTAGAGTCCTGTAAAATGGTATTGCAAAGTCTGTACTTTTTCATGGAAGGGCACATCAAGTAGCCAATCCAAGCTAAAGTTCATTAGAATAGCTTCTTAACTCTTGATTCAAAGTTTAGTTGAGAAAATCTTTCAACTCTTATGAATCCTTTATGTGAAAAAATCCTTTCACAACACAACAACAACAACATTGATGCTTCACTCTTAAAACAACCTTAAATCATTCATCTCAATTTTATAAAGAACATGCCGATTTTCTAAAAATTCATCTTTCATTGTTCAGAACCTCATCATAAGATCAAAGTATAGAAATCATGAATTTCACAAGGGTTCATGGGGATTCAACTTTAAAGAATGCAATTAACTCAATTTATGCATAAAAAGACATAAATCAATCAATTAGATCATAATTTGAAAGAACCCATGAGATAGAAGAAAAGCGTAATTTCAGTTTGAGAATCCTAACTTGTAAAATTGGGGAATTTAGGAACCCTATCGAGGAAAGGAATCCATAGGTGAAAGCCATCATACCTTAGAGTTTAAAACCCACAATCAATGGAGAATTTGGATGCTTGACTTGAATCCCTAGTTTTCTTCTTCAAGCTTTAGAGAGAGAAATATTTGGGTAAAACTTTGGAGGGATTTGGGGGAATTTGAAGAGTGATTTTGAATAATTAGATTTTAGGCTTAGAAGACTTATATAGGGACTAGGATTAGGACTAAACTGACTTAGATAGGTATTAATCAATCAAGGAAAAGACCAAAAAGCCCTTAAAAATAACTGTCGGAGTTCAACCTACGGTTCGTCCTGTTCCACCGTAGAAAGATTCACAAACTATTTAATTTGGACTTGCAATGACGGTACCATGTACGGTCCGTTGGTCCACTTATGGACACTACAAACCAACCGTGGATCCCAACTTTGACCCTCAAAATTTAACTCAGTCTGAGATTGACCTACGAGACCTACGTACGACCCGTAGAAGTAATGACGGGCCATCCTATTGTGCCGTAAAAAGGGTTCTAAAACTTGCCATTGGAAACTATTTCACCTTCCATCTACGGTTCCCACCTATGGCCCATAAGTCAACCTACAGTCCGCAAATGATTTCTATCAGTAATGGCACCAGTTCTGAAAAACCTGAAATTTTCCTTTTTTTCAAATCCAAGGTATTACAACATCTCCCCCTTGGGAACATTCATCCTCGAGTGGAACTCAAGACATCATAAGGAGGGTAAGATCTAACAGCCCAACATGAATGCAATCACATAAATGCACATATCCGAGGAGGAAACATAAACTCCAAGCTAAAGCATGTTCAAAACATCATTTCATAAGGTCTATATGCAACCCATACTCCAATGCACATAAACATGAAGAAATCAATCAAGTTAACTCATTTTCTCAAAATTAAGCTTTTCATGAATATGCAAAAATGAGGAATCATGGGAATAACTAAGACACATGAAACTAAAAGAGTAAACCATGAGGAACTAAATACCTCAATCTAGAGTAAGAACGGAGGGAAAGAGATGAGGATAACGGGACAACAAATCGGCCTCCACCTCCCAAGTAGCACCACAACTAACTGATTCCTCCAAAGAACCTTTACGGAAGCAATTTATTTATTTCTCAACTTTCAGACTAGCCGGTCCAAAATCTCAATTGAAACTTCTTAATAAGAAAGACTATCCTTTGTACCAAGACTCTCCAATGGTACTATAGATGTCGGATCACCAACACATTTCTTCAACAAGGAGACATGGAAAACTGGATGCACCGATGCGAAGTCATTAGGCAAACCAAGTTCATAAGCAACTTTACCAAAACGCCTGAAAATTTGATATAGGCCCACATAACAGGGACTAAGCTTACCTTTCTTTCCAAACCTCATTACACCATTCATGGGTGAAAACTTTATGTAGACCCTATCATCAACATCAAATTCTAGATCTCTCCTTCTAACATCGGCATAGGACGTTTGTCGACTTTGAGCCGTTTTCAACCTCTCTCTAACAAGCCAAACTTTCTCCATAGCCTTATGCACCAGGTCGGGACCTATCAAAAAAACTTCACCAACTTCAAACCAAACTATAGGAGATCTACACCTCCTACCATAAAAAGCCTCAAAGGGAGCCATGCCAATGCTCGAATGATAGCTATTACTATAGGCAAACTCAATCAAAGGCAAATGATCATCCCAATTACCCTTGAAGTCAATCACACAAGCTCTCAGCATATCCTCCAAAGTTTGGATAGTACGTTTTCCTTGCCCATCGGTTTGAGGATGAAAGACCGTACTAAGCTTAACACGAGTACCTAGCCCCTTTTGAAAAGATTTCCAAAACTGAGAAGTGGATTGGGTGCCACAACCGGAGATGATGGATAAGGGCACTCCATGCAACCTAACCATTTCTCTTAACTACAAATTAGCATAGTCCTATGTGGAATAAGAAACCTTGATGGGAATGAAATGGGCCGATTTCATCATACGATCCACAATAACGTAAATCGAGCCATGTTGTCGCCGGGTGCTGGGTAAACCCACAATGAAGTCAATATTCAAATCTTCCCACTTTCAAGTAGAAATGCTAATGTCTTGGGAGAAACCTCCCAACTTTTGATGCTCAACTTTCACTTGTTGACAATTAGGACACTTAGCCACGAATTTAGATCAATCTGCTTAAACACATATTGCAAACTCTTGTGGTCGGTAAAGACATCAACATGAACACCATATAAGTAATGCCTCCAAATATTTAGAGCAAACACAACCGCCGCTAGTTCTAAGTCTTGGGTAGGATAGTTCCTTTCATTAACCTTAAGTTGCCTTGAAGCATAAGCAATGACTTTCCCATTTTGCATTAGGACACATCCCAATCCAATCCTTGAAGCATCACAATAAACCACAAATCCATTGGATCCTTCCGGTAAAGTTAACAACAGAGCGGAGGTAAGTCTATCCTTCAATTCTTGAAAACTCTTATCACACGCTTCAGACCATATGAAATTAACCTTCTTTTGAGTCAAAGCCGTCAATGGAGAGGCAATCGAAGAAATCCCTTCAACAAACCTTCTATAGTAACCAGCCAAACCCAAGAAACTTCAAATATCCGAAGGTGATAGAAGTCTAAGACAACTCTTAACCGCACCCGTCTTCTTTAGATGTACCTTAATACCTTTGCCGGAAAAAATGTCACCAAGAAAAGCTACAGATCTCAATCAAAACTCTCATTTATCAAACTTTGCAAAGAGTCGTGGGTCCTTGAGGACTTGCAACACAATTTTCAAATGATCGGTATGCTCATCTTCACTCCTTGAGTGAATCAAAATATCTTCAATGAACACAATCACAAACATGTCAAGGTATTGTCTAAACACCCAATTCATCAAAAACATAAATGCAATCGGAGCATTTTTCAAGCCAAAGGACATCACCAAAAACTCATAGTGACCGTATCTAGTTCGAAAAGCCATCTTTTGAATGTCATCTTCCTTTACCCTCAATTGGTGATAACCCGACTGAAGGTCAATCTTAGAGAAGTAGCTCGCTCCTTGGAGTTGATCAAACAAATCATCTATACTTGCGAAATGATATCTATTCATAATGGTAACCTTGTTTAATTGGCGATAGTCAATAAACATATGGAGTGAACCATCTTTCTTTCGAAAAAATAAAATTGGACACCCCATGGAGAGATACTCGGTCGGATGAAACCTTTATCCAACAAATCTTTCAATTTTTCCTTTAATTCCTTAAGTTCTACCGGAGCCATTTTGTTAGGAGGAATAGAGATAGGTTGCGTATCTGGGATAAGGTCAATACCAAAGTCTATTTCCCTTTTGGGAGGAACACCAGGTAGATCATCGAAAAACACTTCCGAAAACTCATTAATAGTGGGGACCGACTCAAGAGTAGGGGTTTCAGAATCCATATCCCTCACCCTAACTAGATGGTAAAATCATCTTTCTAGCTTTAAGGCAAGAAATAAACTGACCCTTAGGCATAGAATTTCCCCCTTTCCACTCTATTATAGGCTCATTTGGAAACTGAAACTTGAACACTCGTGTTCTACTATCAATGGAAGCATAACAAGAGTGCAACCAATCTATCCCAAGAATAACATCAAAATCCAACATATAAAACTCTACAAGATCAACATGAGTGATCCTATGGGATAAGGAGATGGGACAATTTCTATTAACTCTCTTAGCTACAATAGATTCACCAATAGAAGTAGACACAGAAAAAGGGTCTAACAACACATCCGGAAGAATATCAAACCTCATAGCCACATATGGCGTCACAAAAGATACGGTAGCACCGGGGTCAAACAAAGCATGAACATCAAGATGAAAGACTTTCAACATACTGGTAATCATATTGGGAGAGCCCTTTTGCTCATGACGAGTTTGAATTCCATAAAACCGATTATGCTTTTGACTCCCACTATCGCCTGACGGAGGAAGAGGTTGAGCCCGTCGACGGTTGTATCCTTCATTCTTAGCCACTAAGGGACAATCCCTTATCATATGACCACTCTTTCCACAACCAAAGTAACCATCTACACAGGCTAAGTATTTACCCTCATACTTCTTTCCACATTTAGCACAGGTAGTTGTTGAAAATCCACCACCATTTCCTCCTTGAGGCTTAGGGTTAGACACTCTATCCTTGTTGAACTTAGGAGGAGCATTAGAGGAACCTTGACCGGAGAACTTGTGTCGGAACCTAGAATGACCATGTTCATCAGACCTTGCACGTGAAGAATCACCATCACCGGTCAATACATTGATAAGCATGTAGGTACGACATTCTTTGACGACCATCTCGGACACCCCCGAAATAAACTTACCAATCGTTGCCCTAGGATCGAAAACCATAGTAGGAGCATATCTAGACAAATGTGTGAACTTCAAAGCATACTCTTTCACACTCATGTTTCCTTGACGAAGGTTGATGAATTCAAGTACCTTTTTCTCCCTCATCTCAAGGGAAGAAAACCTATCAAGGAAAGCAACCTTAAACATTTCCCAATCGAGAGGACCCGCATCAACCACCCTCTCTTCCTTCCATTGGTTGAACCAAACATGAGCAACACCCTTAAGTTGGTAAGCGGCCAATTCCACCTTTTCCACTGGTGTCACATCTATGATCATCAACACCTTGTATACTTCATCAATGAACTCTTGAGGATATTCTTCAACCTTGGAACCATGAAACTCCAGAGGATTCGTTCTAGTGAAGTCCTTCACTCTAGATGCCACCGTAACCACATTTGGGTTCACTGGGGCTACAACCTCCTTATAGGCTTGGGCCAACATTTGAAAAGCAACACATTCTCGTTCACATTCCTCCAAACATATGCTCTTTGAGGGGCCATATCCTAAAAACATCGGATAAGGATTAGGAGAAGGACATATAGAGTTGCACTCTATCACACGACTTTAGAATAATGAATGAAGGGGAATTTCCTAAACATCTTATAGCCTCTCATTCATAAATGTGGCGCGCTTCACACTCATGAACAAGACTCTACTCGACGTGGTTTATGAGACTTCTTAGGACCTTTCTAAACCTTGTGCTTTGAATACCAAGTTTTGTCATGACCTAAAGTACCCCCTAGATGTGACATGCCATATGGGACCCCGAGAGGCCCCACACAAGACACTTAGCTTACATCATACAATATAATAGAATTTAAAGAGTTCAAAGGACAATTTCATATCAAAAGTAGCGGAAGTCTAACACAAGTCTCAAAGCCATCTAATACATGATAAAAGAGGTGATTGGGATGTAACCCATACATCACATACAAAGTTCAAAATGAAAAGACAAAATGCTATAAAAGTGACATCATCCTCAAAGTATGATAACTCACCAAGTCTTCTTAATCTCAAGAGCAACGCACTAGCAACGAGTGGAGGGAGAAGTGTCATCACACCCTACATTAGTGAAACAATGTAGGCAAGAGTATGTGTTAGTGATTGGAATTTACCAAGTAAGATAGCTAAGCATAAAAGTCGTAAAAATCATGTTAAAAAGGAGATATACATAATATGCAATAACTAAGCTAAATCATAAAATAACGTGATGGAAAACATGAGTTAAAAACGTTGGTCAATGCAAGTAAATCATCTTAGACAAAACATACTCGAAATACCTTTTAGGAAGTAACCTTACTTCATTATGTGAGAAATTAGCCTTAACCGACATAGACCATGTGGGCTATAACATGAAATTCGGTGTCTACTCTACACCGACAAGAGGTGTCCTTACTTGTCAAGGTAAGAACCATAAACTTCTAGCTTAAGTGGATCCATTAGCTAATGCCATCTAAGACAATCATTTTACGGTGGCACATAGTTTATGGGACATGGGTAGTCACCACTTTTCCACTCGGTGCGAAGCATAAATCCCACAAAATAGTCATTAATATTAACAGGCTTTATCATTATGAGACATGGGTAATCGCCGTTTGTCTTATCATCCATGGAAGGGCACATCAAGTAGCCAATCAAAGCTAAAGTTCATTAGAATAGCTCCTTAAGTCTTGATTCAAAGTTTAGTGGAGAAAAACTTTCAACTCTTTTGCATCCTTTAAGTGAGAAAATCCTTTCACAACACAACAACAACAACATTGATGCTTCACTCTCAAAGAAACCTTAAATTGTTCATCTCAATTTCATAAAGAACATGCATATTTTCATAAATTTCATCTTTCATAGTTCAAAACCACATCATAAGATACAAGTATAGAAATCATGGATTTCATATGAGTTCATGGGGATTCAACATAAAAACATGCAATTAACTCAATTCATGCATAAAAAGACATAAATCAATCAATTAGATCATAATTTGAAAGAACCCATGAGATAGAAGAAAGCCCTAATTTCAATTGGAGAATCCTAACTTGTAAAATTGGGGAATTTAGGAACCCTATAGAGAAAAGGACTCCATAGGTGAAAGCGATCATACCTTGTAGTTCAAAGCCCATAATCAATGGAAAATTTGGCGGCTTGACTTGAATCCCTAGTCTTCTTCTTCAAGCTTTAGAGAGAGAAATATTTGGGGAAAACTTTTGAGGGATTTGGGGGAGTTAAAGATTGATTTAGAATTGTTGGATTTTAGGCTTAGAAGACTTATATATGGTGTAGGATTAGGAGTAAACCGACTTAGTTAGGTATTAATCAATTAAGGAAAAGACCAAAAGCCCTTAAAAATAACTACCAGACTACGACCTACGGTCCGTTGGTCAAACTACGGACCGTTCTATTCCAATGTAGAAAGATTCAGTATCTACTTAATTTGGACTTCAACCGACTGTTAGCATGTACGGTCCGTTGGTCCACTTACGGACCGTAAATACCAATCGTGGATCCAAACTTTGACCCTCAAAATTTCACAAAGTCCAAGAGTGAACTACAATACCTATGTACGACCGTAGAAGAAATGATGGGCCGTCTTGTTGAGTTGTAAAAGGGGTTCTAAAACTTTCAACTGGAAATAATTTCACCTGCCATCTACGATTCCGACCTATGGCCCTGTAAGTTAACCTACGGTCCGTAGATGGTTTCCATCAGTACTGACACCAGTTTTGAAAAACTTGAAATTTTCCTTCTTTTCTAATCCGAGGTGTTACAGCTACTGGCCATACTAGTCGTCTGTAGAACAAAGTATTGGAGACCAACTTCTCTGATGAAAACCACGAGACCCTTCCTATAGGCCGTGGAAATTTCTATGGTCCATTAGGACCCTCTCATAAAACCCAACCTCCAAATTTTCCTCAAAGTCAAACATCTTTCCACGAGAACTTTTTATGGTCTATAGGTCCTTCTACTGACCGTAAATCCTTTCGTAAAACCTGAGGTAACAAACATCACCTAGTCTTACTTCTATGGACCGTCCTGTTGGTCCATAGGTCCTTATATGGGATTTAAAATTTTCAAAATTTCTCATGTCACTTCTACGACTGGGCTCTATGGACAGTAGAGCCTTGTATAGGTTGTAGTCCCGTCCATAGACCAGTTGCACCAGCAACTTCTAAATGGAACTCAAGCTAGCATAAATAGTATAGGGAAAGAGATCTAACTTCCCAACATGAATGTAATTCACATCAAAATGCACATAAACAAGGAGTAATTGACCCCAAGCTAAAAAATAAGCTCAAAACAAGTTTTTATGAGCATGCATGCATATGGAAACATGAGAATGACTAGAACACATGAATCTGAAAGAGTAAACATGAGAATGACTAGAACACATGAATCTGAAAGAGTAAACATGAGGAACTAATACCTCAAGATAGAATGTGAGTGTAGGAAAAGAGATGAGGATACTTGGACATCATATCGGTTTCGGCCTCAAAAGTAGCACACACAACTAATTGATTCCTCCAAAGAACCTTCACGGCAGCAACTTCTTTATTTCTCAACTTCAGACTTGACAATCCAAGTTTTCAATCGGAACCTCTTCATAGGATAGACTTTCCTTAATACCAACACTCTCCAATGGCACAATAGAAGTGGGATCTCAAACACAATTTTTCAACAATGAAATATGAAATACTTGAGGCACCGATGCCAAATCGAAAGTCAAATCTAATTCATAGGCTACCTTGCAAAAATACCTCAAAATCTGATATGGGCCTACATATTGGGGACTAAGCTTCCCTTTCTTTCCAAATCTCATCAGACCCTTCATAGGTGAGATTTTCAAGTAAACCCAATTATTAACATTGAATTCAAGCACTCTTCTTCTAACATCGACATAAGACTTTTGTCTACTTTAAGCCATTTTACACCTTTCTCTAATAATTCCAACCTTCTCCATAGCCTTATGAACCAACTCGGTCCCTATCAAATAAACCTCACCAACTTCAAATAAACCAATAGGAGACATGCACCTCCTAACATAGAGAGCCTTAAACAGAGCCATTTGGATACATGACTGATAACTATTATTTTAAGCAAACTCAATCAAAGGCGAATTATCACCCCAATCACCCTCGAAGTCAATCACATAAGCTCTCAATATATACTCCAAAGTATGAATAGTATGCTCTTCTTGATCATCGGTCTTAGGATTAAAAGTCGTACTAAGCTTCACTTGAGTATGACGACCTTTCTGGAATGACCTCAAAAAATGAGAAGTAAACTGAGTACCCTCGTAAGAGATTATGGATAAATAAACTCCATATATCCTCACCATTTCCCGAATATAAAGCCTAGCATAGTCCTCAACTGAAAATGAGGTCTTCATCGAAAGAAAATAGTCTGACTTAGTC
This sequence comes from Solanum appendiculatum, assembly GCA_018342035.1. Taxonomy (NCBI): domain Eukaryota; kingdom Viridiplantae; phylum Streptophyta; class Magnoliopsida; order Solanales; family Solanaceae; genus Solanum; species Solanum appendiculatum. Next base: position 192,947 of record JAGDQO010001964.1, on the reverse strand, counting down.
ATTCGGTCCACAATAACCCAACTCGAATCAAACTATTGACGTGCACAAGGTAAGCCTGTAATGAAGTCCATATTAAAATCTTCTTACTTCCAAGTAGGGATGCTAATGTCTCTTGAGCAAAACCTTTTGAATTTTCATGCTCAAGTTTCACTTGTTGACAATTAGGACACTTAGCCATAAATTCCGCAACATCCTTCTTCATCCCATTCTACCAATAGACCTCCTGCAAGTTGCGGTACATCTTGGTGGCTCCCGGGTGAATAGAATACTGAGAACTATGAGCTTTCACAAAAATCTAATTCCTCAACTCATCAACATTCAAAAAATATAATCAACCTTGGTAACGACACACACCATCTCCCTATCCGGAGAAAGCCTCAATGGCTTTTTTGAAACCACTTTCTTCAATCAACCATAGTCGAATCAGGATCTTTCTTAGCCTTCACATCCATAATGAGAGACGATACTAAACCATTCTGAACAATAATACCACCATCCGTAGAATCAACAAAGTGAACACACAATCGATCTAGTCTATGAACATCACAAACTAACTCATTTTTACCAACCTCAATGTGAGCAACTCTATCCATCGACAATCAAATAAGAGCATCGATACCTATATTTGCCATGCCAAGATGATAAAGAATACTCATATCATAATTCTTCAACAGCTCAAGCCACCTTCTTAGGCAAAGATGCAAATCTTTTCGCTTAAACACATAATGTAAACTCTTATGATTGGTGTACATATCAACATGAACACCATAAAGATAATGTCTCCAAATCTTCAAAGCAAACACTACCACCGCGAACTCCAAATCATTAGTCGGATAATTCTTTTCATGCACCTTTAATTGCCTCGAGGCATAAGCAATAAATTTTCCATGTTGCATCAATGCACAGCCAAGACCAATCTATGAAGCATCACAATAAACCACAAAACCATCGAATCCTTCTGGTAATGTCAAATTAGGGGCTAAAGTGAGTCTATCTTTGAACTCTTGAAAACCTTTCTCACAAGCTTCCGACCATTGAAATTTCACCTTCTTTTGAGTCAACGTAGTCAAAGGCAAAGCAATAGAGGAAAATCCTTCAACAAACCTCTTATAGTAACCGGCCAAACCCAAGAAACTCCAGATATCTTAAATTATAAGGGGTCTAGGCCAGTTCTTAACTGCTCTGTTCTTCTTAGGATCTACTTGTATACTGTCACAGAAAACAATACGGCCTAGGAAAGCAATTGAACTCAACAAAAATTCACACTTGTTAAACTTAGCAAGCAATTGACGATCCTTGGGGATTAGTAAAACTATCCTTAAATGATCAATATTTTCATCCTCACTCTGCGAGCGAATCAAAATATCATCAAAAAATACGGTCACGAATATGTCAATGTTTTTCTTGAAAACTATATTCATAAGATCCATGAAAGCCACCCGGGCATTAGTTAAATCAAAAAACATCACTAAGAATTCATAGTTACCATACCATGTTCGAAAAGCCATCTTCGAAATGTCACTTTCCCTTACTCTCAACTAATGATACCCCAATCGAAGATCAATATTTGAGAAGAAACTTGAACCTTTGAGTTGATCAAATAAGTCATCTATCCTTGGAATTGAATACTTATTCTTTATCATGACCTTCTTTAATTGTCGATAGTCAATACACATATGAAGTGAACCATCCTTCTTTTAGACAAACAACACGAGAGCACCCCATGATGAGATACTGGGTCTAATGAAACCCTTATCCAATAAATCCATCAACTATTTCTTAAGTTCTGTCGGAGCCATACGATAAGAAGGAATATAAATGGATTACATATTTAGAAGAGGGTCAATACAAAAGTCTATTTCCCTTTTTGGAGGAACACTGGGAAGATCATCAGGAAACACTTCTAAAAAGTCATTTATAATTAGAACTGACTCAATAGTAGAGGTTTCAGAATCCGTATCTCTAACTTGAACAAGATGATAAATAAAACCTTTAGATATCATTTTCCTAGACTTTAGTTAATATATAAACTGACCCTTAGGTGCTGGATTTCCACCCTTCCATTCTAATATAGGCTCATTCAAAACCTGGAATGTGATCAATTGGGTTCGACAATATATGGAAGCATAACAAGCAAGGTCAACTGAAGTGACTCTATGAGAAATTTAAACTGGGCAACTTCTATAGACTCGTCTAGCTATAATGGAGTCACTAATAGGTGTAGAGACTGATAAAGGTTCTAAAAGAATTTGAGACAGACATCAAACTTCATAGCCACAAAATGAGTCACAAAAGATAATGTAGCACCTCGATCAAGCAATGCATATACATCAAGATGAAATACTCATAACATATCGGCCACCACATCTAGAGAACCCTCATGATAATGTCAAGTTTTAAGAGCATAAAATCTATTCTATCGAGGAGCACCACCTGAACCAGAACAACTAGGCTGAACCTGACGGCCATCCTTACCCTTGCAAGCATGAAAAGGGCAATCCTCACCTTGTGATAACTCTTCCCAAAACCATAGCAAACATGGGTACCGGCTAAGCATTTCCCCGAATGACTCTTGCCAGACTTTTAGCAAGTTGGCAAAGAAGATCCACTAGAACAACCTCCTCGAGGCTTAGGGTTAGCTACCCTATCCTTGTTTAACCTTTGAGTCGGAGTATTTAAAGAATTCTGAACTTAGAACTTTTGCTGAAACAGAGAACGCCCATGTTCACCGAACCTAGAGTAAGAGAAATCACCATCACCCATTCTTGCCCTATTTGACTCTCTAGCCTTCTCCTTTAGCTTTCATCTTCAATTTTTAGGCATGAATCATTAACTTGAGATGTCCATTTTCTTGATCAACATGGCAGTTTGACATTCTTTGACCACCATCTCGGACACACCCGGCATAAATTTACTAATCCTTTCCCTTGAGTAAGTCTTGCAGTGGAACCCGAAAGTGCCGATACTAGTTTCGTTTCATCCTGGTCCGTTACCAGTCTCGTAGCCTTCTGTTTGGGAAGGTAATAGGGGGGCCTGGTATAGCTAACAGGGTAGAAATGGGAAATTATTGGACCGTCTCGGTTCGGATAGTACCGGTTCTGGGCAAAAAATTATTTTTAAAAAAAATTCAACATAGCCGTTGGGTAACGGCTATTGGGCCCCACCCAATGAATAATTCACCCCCTACCCCCAAACTTGTTTTAATACCCCAAAGTTTTCAAAAATACATTTTAGTCCTATTTTTTAACTATAAAAACCCCCAAACCTTCATTATTTTTACTCACAAATTTGCTTCATCTTCTACTCTCTCAACTCTCAAGTATTCTACTCTCTAATCTCTATTAAATTATAAATTTTATTAGCTTGAAAGTTTTGATGGATTCTTTTGGAGCAACCTTCAAGCTTCAAGTTTCAACTTTCATCTATCAATTTTCGGCTTTCGATCATACACTTCTACTTTTAAGTAGACGTTTGGTACATTCGTTCCAACTTTCATCTATTTAGTCTTTAATTATTAGTTATTTATTTGATTGCATTTAATTTTCGTATTATATATAATTTTCTTACTTTTAATATGTAAATATGGATTTCGATAAAGAAAATGTTGGCAAAGGTAAACAAACATTTTTTGGTGTGGTCACAAATGTATTTACCGGAAAGTCCAGAAAAAAATAAAAAATCCGATAGTTTTTCTAAATCTAAAACTAAACAAGTAGCTCAATTAAGAATAAATATGGAAGATTTTATGCTTGTTGATGAAACTATTTGAAATATTGATAGTAATATTGAATTAGATCATGAATCTTTAGTAGCAAGGTTTGGTAATTTTGATGAAGAATTAGATGGAGAAGTAGAATATGATAATGTTAATGATGATATTGATACTTATGATGATGATGATGAAGCAGAGCTAGTTGTGGCTACTAGTCCCACTCCCACTCCTGATCCCTGTCTCGCTCTCATTCCCCCTATACATTCTAGTCGGGCTAAGCCCAAGGTAGAACATGCTAAAAAATCTGTTGTGTGGCAATTTATGACTCAAAGTGAAGATAAAACTCAAATTATTTGTAATAAATGTAAACATAGAAAGAATCATAAAACTGTGGGAAACGCGGGTGGGACAGGACATTTAAGTAATCATTTAATGGGATGTTGTAAAAATAAATTTTATCAAGCTAAACCTATAACCGAAGGTATAAAAAGTTGTACTCCTCTTCCTGATGCATTTGTAGGAGAGGAGGGCTCTAATATAGTCCAATCACAATTAAACCCTTCTAATGTTTCTAGCCCTAGTACACATCACACTTATAGTAGAGAAAGGGATCTTGAAGAATTAGCTAAAATGATTGTTGTTATTGGCTTGCCTTTTAGTTCTGCTGAAAATCCTGATTTTATTCATTATATCCAAATTGTGTATAATCAATCTTTTAGAGGTTTTTCAAGAAACACAATTAAAAAGCTATTTTTGATTATCAAGGTCAACATTTTAAATACTTGTAAATTGGCTATTACTTGTGATATGGGTCGTAGTGTTAATGACAATGATTATTTCACTATTACTGGCCATTGGATTGATGAAAATTGGATTATGCAAAAAAGAATTTTAGGTTATAAATATTGTGAAATGCATAAAACCGGTAGTTACATAGCTCAAACTATTATAGATGTTTTACAAAATTATGAAATTTGTAATAAAGTAATTAGTGTCACCCTAGATAATGCTTCTAATATTAAATCTGTTGTTGAAATACTAAAACCGACACTTTGCCCTATTTATATTGATGGTTTTCATATTAGGTGTGCTGTACACATATATAATTTGATTGTTAGAGATGGTATAACAATGTATAATAACGGTTGCATAAAATGTGAAACTGCATGTCATTTTATTTTTAAATGTCAAGTAAAGGCTAGATGTAGAGAATTTTAAAATCGTTAACGTGAATTTAATCTTCTTCCTAGAAAAAATTCAAAATCAGTGTTTACTGGATGAAATTCTTTATTTGAAATGTTTTAAGTCGCTTATGAATATAGAAAACTTTTACAAATGGTTTGGAATACTCATAATTCAAATATGGACTATAGACTTGCTGATAATGATTGGGATGACGTAAAAGATCTTATAGACGTTTTAAAAGTTTTTTATTTCGCTACAAAACAAATTTTTGGACTTTATTATTCAACTATTTACTCAGTTTTACCAAATATTTGTGTTATTTCTACTAAATTTTTAAATTAAAAAATAATCCAAGGTTTAAAGATACTGTGAAGTCTATGATTGAAAAATTTTAAAAATATTATTTTTCCTAATCCTCAAATTTATTTAACCGCTTGTTTATTAAACCCAACTTACAAAGAAATAGGTACATCATTAATGGTTGAAAAAATATATTTAAATTTAAATATTCCAGATTACGAAACACCTAGCTTGACAATAGTTAAAGATAGAATAAAAATTGAAGCTAAAAAATTGTATGACTTGTATAATTCTCATTGAATAAATGAAGTAGTACGTAATGAAGAACCTGAAACTTCTAGGTGTAGATATAAAGATAATATTAATGATATGCTAGAAACTTATCTTGGTCTTGCTTCTAATAAAAGGAATGATTTTGATGAATGTCTCAATCAGGGAACGGAAACTATTAAGGATGCACAAGGTGTACCAGACCTTTTAGATTGATGGAGGAATCGCCGCAAGGGATTTCCAAAACATCAACTGGTCGCTCGAGATGTGTTAGCTATTCAAGCATCTTCAGTAGCTTCAGAGGGTGCTTTTAGTGCAACAAGATTTCAAATTGAAGAACATAGGAATTCATTAGCATCAGATAGCTTGGAGATTTCGATATTATTTAGAGATTGGATTAATGATGTGAGAAGGAATTATGAGAGTCCAATTTTACCTACCCAATTTGAAAGTGATATAGATGAAATATTGCAGGATTGTAGTGATGACGACATTGATGCATTGGAGGAACTAGCCGATCAACCAATTCCAGATCATGTTACTACAGAAATGTTAAATGACTTAAGACAAGACTTTTATGGAGGCTTCAAATATTAATATGATAATTCGAGGTCTAATTCAAACAGAACTCTGCCTAGAAGGTGGCTGCGTCGATTAAATCCTCTACTAATATTTGTAACACAAATTGTACTCTTTAATTTTTATTAATAAAATTATAGGCTATTCGCCTTAATTTTTTTTATTATTGTCTTCAATTAAATACAAGTTTTTTAAAATTATATTTCAATTTTCAAATGTTTCAAAGTTAAAACTTAAGCTATAATTTGAAATTTAAAAAATTTGACAATTGAATGTTTGATTAAAATTTAAACTTTTAAAGTTTGAAATTTAAACTTTAAGAGTTTAAATTTTATTTTTAAAAAAACGTAATAAGTTATATATTTTGAAATACTTTAATTTTAAGTTAAACTTTTAAAAAGAAATATTTTTAATTTTTTTAATTTTAAGTTAGACTTTAATTAATATTTAATTAATTTTTCTAAAATAGAGCCGTTGAAACCCGGTTCTATCGGTCCGGTACCGATTCGGGAAGGTAAGGACAAAGAATACTGGTACGTTTGGTACCAGTTTGGTTCTGGTTCTGGCTTGTTTCCTTGGGGATGATGCCGGTTCCGGACCTGTTCCGACATATCCCGGTCCGATCGTCCCTGTTTCGATTCCGCTGCAAGACTTAGGTGCAATTGGTCTATGGACACGACTATGGATTGTACAAGGTTCTACGGTCCATAGAGCCCAGTTGTAGAAGTGAGATGAGAAAATTAGAAAATGTCAAGTCATAGATGAGGACCTACAAACTAATAGGACGGTTCGTAGGGACTTATACGACTCGTAGAAGGGTTCGTGGAAGTTGTTTCAGCCTTGGTAATGTTTGTTACCTCAGGTTCCTTAAAAGGTTGTACGGTCTGTAGAAGAACCTACAGATTGTAGAAGGACCTATGGACCGTAGGAAGTGCTTGTGGAAAGATGTTTGACTTAGAGGAAAATTTAGTGGTTGGGTTTATGAGAGGGTCCTACGAACCATAAAAAATTCCATGGCCTGTAGGAAGGGTCTTGTGGTTTTCATTAGAAAAGTTGGTCTCCCTATACTTGGTTCTACGGATGACCTATACGGTTCGTAGAAATTTATACGGACCGTAGGTCAAGCAGTAGAAGCTGTCCAGTAGTTTTTAATTAAGATCATTTAGGTTTTTCCTACCCTTTTTTTGAAAACAAGCGAAACCCGTAGCCTCTACTCTTAGGGTATGCACAGGGTAAAACCCCCTATACTAGGAAATAGCTCGCAAACAACACATGAGAGGTAACCCACACCTAGGCAAGCCCAGTGAGATGAGCTTGATCCAAAAGGTAAACCCTTTGCTTTCACTGGCAAAGGGTTTCGAACTTGAGACTTCGAACATGGATGTCCCAAGCCCAAACCACTAGGCCACCTTGAAGGATCTTCTCCTACCCTTTTATCACCTAAACTACGTTGTTTTGATCCTATAAACAAGTCCTACAACAGATTTTACTCTTGAAAATCTACCCATTCCCTCTCATTCATTCAAAACCCCCAAATCCCTCTAATCTTCTTCTCCAAGATTTCTCTCAAGGCATTCAAGGAAGGTTCTAGGGTTTCTTCAAGCTTTCTTCTTAAATCTCTAGGGCTTTGATTACCCAAGGTATGGGGGAACTTCACCAATGGATCCCTTTCATCCATTGGGTCCCAAAAGAAACTCATTCTTTCTTATGATTTCAAACAAATTTTCTAGGGTTTCATGTTATTTTTCATGGGTTCAATTTGTTATGATTCAATTGTTTATATTTGATCATATTTTGCATGACTTTATTAAATTACATATTTTTCAATAAATTTCATATGAACCTATGTTATATGTCTATATTATAATTATGAACTAGGATTATGAAATTATGCATGCATCATGAAATTGAGGAATTTATGAATAAAGGATGCTTTAGATAAAGCATCAAAATGATTTGTGAAAGGTTTTCTCACTATGAAAGATTATCATTATTTAGATGCTTAGATAAGTGTCTTTATGAAAAATTTATAAAATCATGATTTTGAAAGAATCTATTCTATGATATGAAGTTATGATTGGATTGATATGACTAGATTCCTACTTTTTCAAATATTATGATTATGATATGATTAAGCATATTTTTCTGTCGAGATTTTACTTAGCATCGAGAGTAATTTTGAATGGAGGCTCCACTATTAATAGAGTTCAGGTCTCTAGAAGAAATTCCCTTGACCATAACTACGTGCCCCATATGATTTGTCTTAAAAAGACAATCTCTTTTTGGTGTGGGAAGGATATCAGGTTCCATGTTGTAGCTCACATGATCTATGTCGGTTAATGGTAAACATACCACAAAAGAACTATGGTTTTCTTCAAAGTTTTTTATGACTTCTGCAATGATTTGATTTAAGCATTCTTATGACTTTTCAAATGTTACTTGACCCTATTCCATGATTTATGATTTTGACTTGTTAAGCTTTTAATACATTTTACTTTGTCATGTATTACCATGCTTTGAACTATTCATATTATCATGTTTATGTTTATGTATTTTCCACATACTCGATACAATCAAAGTACTGATGCATATATTATACATATATTGTTTCATAATATAGGATCCGACGTTCCTCCATCCAGCCGTGGCTAGGTTGGATTGCTCAGCAGCTTCGGAGTTTGGTGAGTCATCATATTTTGGGGACCTTGCCACCATATGAATTTATTTCTTTGATGTCAATTCGGTTTGAAACTTTGTACGTGCTTTAGGGGTTTGTCCTAACCACATCTACGTTTGTAGATAACTTTTTGTCAGACATAGTTGATTTTCGCATTATTTCAATCATGCACTCTCTTGATATTTTCCTTATGAGTTGAAAGAGTTTTGAGACTTATATCTCGTTCTTATGTTGTATTCTCTTTATTTGATATTCAAAGTATCATGCTTATATCAAGGGGGCTTTTTAGGGCCTCACGGATCCTATTCGACATGTCACGTTTACAGTGTACGTTGGGTTATGACAAACACTAAGCTTATATCTCATAATTTAACTGGCATAAAATTTTACCACGTGAATTTTTAAATGAAATAAAGACGAAATATCAAAAGGCATATATTTCTTGGTATCGCTAATGAAATTATATACTAACAAACCCTTAAAAATGCATATGTTTTTTATTTTATGATCTTCCTCATGTTGTAATTGTTAGAGCTTCCATAGGATTGCATATATGTTGTATTAAGAATAATAGCATGCTGACTTGTATCATTAAAAGGCTAACCCAAATTAGAGTGATATGCTAATGATTAAAGTTAATGGTTCTAAAAGACACCTAACAAAGTATGGGGTCTTATGTATAGATACCCAGATGTAATTTCTAGTTTAATGATGGGTTAAATTAGAATAACATAAACTTATTCCTGTTATAAATATATGGTTGTGGTCCCCAAATTAGAAGTAGGGTTTTCTTTCTATCATCCAATTGTTGGAAAGGACAGAGCGGCTTACATCCATATATGGAAGACTCATAATCAGAAGACGGAGAAGCGCTATGGCGCTTGTGGATTCAGGTATACTTTTACATCTAGTATTACGTTTTTGATTATCTACCATGATATGTCTTGAGAAGAGACAACGATCTTCGTCTCTTAAAGTTCAGTTCTAGTAACGGGTATTAAGAGCATATATCAAGTTAAATCATTGAGATTATTTTGGTTGTGACATAATTAGGACTTTCATTATTATTTTGTGATTTTTTTTACAACATGAATTTTGATTTAGTGGGGTTATTTACTCCCCCAAGTTTGTTATGTGCTGTTCTAATAGGGAACTAAAGTTGAATCTTCATATATGTAAATAATAATTGAAGATCTTTTTGATTAAGGCTATTTTATGAGATAAGGTGTTGTCTAAGAAAGTTTTAAGTCATTTTTGGTGAATTTTTATTTACCAAAATAAGGTGGATCAAGAAATTTTATGGCAAAAGGTTTCTACCACTTTAAGGTGTAGCTTTTGGTTAATGTTATATGTAAGCAATGTTTTCAAATTTAAAGGGTGCAAAACAACATGAATTAATTGACTTTATGTCAATTCAATTAATCTCTAGCCCTGATTTTGTAAATACCCATCTCAAAGTAACAACTAATCATAGAGTCATATTTGAATGCTTCATAAGAAATTTCAAGTTTTGTTCTCTCAATCCCTTGTATAACAAACACCAACACACTAAATTATTTCGCATGAATTCTCTCCTCAAAACCCCCCACTTTCATTGTAGGTTCTTCTAATGAATGATTTAATTTTTCTCTCTCAATCCCTTGCATAACAAACACCAACACACTAAATTATTTGGAATGTATTCTCTCTTCAAAATCCCACCACTTTCATTGTGGGTTCTTCTATTGATTGATTTATAGGTTCAACATTCAAGGCGGACATATATATGAAACCCCACCATTACCTAGTCATAGGAATGTTAGGTTATATACGTTGATGTGTTATTGACACATTAACATAATCTCTATATGTTTTAGCTAATCATATAAGGGTAACCTTTTAATTTTGCGTCACTTATTTATCATGTTATGGTTAAACCAAACAACTAGAGCAACACAAACTTATGATGAGGCATGCGGACCTGCACAAATCTATGTAAAAATATTTGTTAATCCTCTAAAAATATGTGACCAAGTAGGTTGTATTCATGAAACCTCACATAACTTAGTAGGTACCTCGTAAGATTTCTTCTTAGTTTAGCTGCATAGAAGTTGAAAAAAATCTAGCAGCTAAACTAAGCAGGAATCCTACATACTCTAAGTGATTGTGAGGTTTCATGGATATGACGCCCCTGGTCAAATGAAGTTAGGGTATTAACAAGGCTATTTACATAGATTTCTGCAGGATTGCTTTTCTCATCATTAACTTTGTGTTGCTCTATGTTTTTTGTTTAACCTTCACATATTATGATATGTGAAGTAAAATTAAAAATTCACCCTTATTTGACTGGAAAAAAAGTATGGAGAATGCATTAAATAGGTGTATAACACATGTAACGACCCCTTACGACTGTTATGGGGAGGCAATGGTAAAACATTGAGTCAAAAAACTTTTTGGGTAGTCACTTAAAAATTTAAGGCTAGACCAATCTCAGATGGAATATGAGTTAGTCGAAATCTATGGCAATCCAGGAGTAGATGTCGTGATATGTCTAATATTGGATCATATTTTTTAGTAGCTAATGTATTAAGGAATCCATAGGGCCTGTCAAAATCAAAATTTGGTGATTTCGGAATCGAACTTAACATGAAAGGGTTGGTTAACAACGTCAAGATTGATTTGTGTCTTGGGAAATGGGGAATTTTGGGAAGGATTTATGAGTCTCTATCTCTATGCAAGTTGCTATAGCAGGTGTCACGATGCTATAGCAAGATGAATTAATTCCCTCTATAGCGGGTGGGCCGCTATGGTGACGCCGCTATAGTATCCCAATTCGCTATAGCGGGATTAGTCAGGTTTTTTGTGGAAAATTCCCAAAATCCACTTATTTTCTACAACTTCATTCTTGGAACAGGAAAGGGTGATTTAGGGAAGTTTCCTTCCAATTTTCCACTAAACTCTTTGGTTTAGGTATGTTAATTACTTCCCCAACTTCCATTTTGATTCTTAATTCTTAGAATCTAGGCTGCTAATCTTGGGTAAGGGTTTTAACTTCAATCAATGGTGGAAAAGAACCCCTTTTGGGTAGAATGATCATGGAAATTGAATAGGGTTAGGATTTGGTTATAATCTGGGATTGTTAAGCCATTTTTGATTGATTATTGTGTTTTATTATTGTTTAGACCAAGAACATGTCGAAATTCATAACAAAGATAAAGTTTCAGTTCATTAGAGTTTTCAGGGCTTGATTTGAGGTAGGTGATGATTGTTATTTTCCGGTTTATTCTATAAGGTCTTGTTAAATACGGCATTAGTAACGCATGCATTATATATGATAAGGGAAATTGGAAGGCTATTATGTAAAATGAAAGATGTTGTCAGTCACATGCAATGAATGTTACATGAATGTACATGTGTTATTGTGATTCATTGTAGTTGTGATTGTGTTGTGAGTGTTGTTGATTGGGATAGGGTACCACGCCGATACACTAACTTGGGAATGGATACAATGCTAGTACACTAACTTGGGATCAAGTACCACGTTGGTACATTACCAATTTGTATAAGTAGGTTCCATGAGATAATCGAACTTGATTGTTATGTTGTGATGATTCATTTTGATTATGCATATCAAATCTGACACCTCTTTTCGGTGTGGGGTAGACACCGGATTCCATGTTATAGCTCACATGGTCTATGTCAGTTAAGGCTAACTTTCCACATAATGAACTAAGGTTGTTTCCAAAGAAGAAGGTATTTCAAGTATGTTTCCTTAAAGATGAATTAATTGCATTGACAATGACCCCTTTTAACTCATGTTTTCGTCATGTTACTTTATGATTTGAACTGGTCATTTCATCTCGTGATTATATCCTTTTGGCATGATTTTTTTTATCTCTATGCATAGTTATAATACTTGGTACATGTTTGTAATAACGCATACTCTTGCCTACATTGTTTCCCAAATGTAGGGCGTGACGACTCCTCCACATCCATTCGTGACTGGAGCTTGTATTAGAAGAACTTTGAAGACTTGGTGAGTCCTCACACTTTGAGGACGAGGCCACATTTATCTTTCTTGTCTTTTACTTTTGAACTTGTATGGGTTACGTCCCAACTTTCATTTTATTCTTATATTAGATGGCTTTGAGACTAGGTTAAACTTCCGCTATGTATTTATCAACTCATGAAATGAAATGTACTTTTAAACTCTTTTATACTATGATCTTGTATGATGTATGCTAAGTGTCTTGTATAGGGCCTTTCGGGATCTTGAATGCCATGTTACGTCTAGGGGGTACTTTAGGTCGTGACAAACTTTGTATTGATAGCACGAGGTTTAAAAAGGATCCTAGAATGTCTCATAAGCCACATAGAGTAGAGTCTTATTCATGAGTGTGAAGCGCGTCACATTTATGAATGAGAGTCCACAAGATGATTAGGAAATTTCACTTCTTTCATTACTCTTAAGACATGCCATAGAGTTTAACTCTATATGTCTTTCTCCTAATCCTTATCCTAAGCTTTTCAGGATATGGCCCCTCGGAGAGCATACATTAGGAGGAATGCGAATGAGAATGTGGAACAAGAACCTCCTTCTCAAGCTCCTCAAGTTCCAGCCGACCCTTTGGCCGAGCAAGTGACTAATGCGGAGTTTAGGGCTGCTTTTCAAGTGTTGGCTCAAGCCATGACGGCTCAAGAAAATAGGGAGGTTGTGGCTCCCGTGAACCCAAATGTGGGTATGGCGACATCTAGACTGAGAGACTTCACTAGAATGAATCCTCCGGAGTTTCATGGTTCTAAAGTTGAGGAAGATCCTTAAGAGTTCAGTGATGAGGTGTATAAGGTGTTGATGATCATGGGTGTGAAACCGGTGGAAAAGGCAGAATTGGCCGCTTATCAACTTAGGGGTGTCACTCAAGTTTGGTTTAACCAATGAATGGAAGAGAGGGCGGAAGATGTGGGTCCTCTTGATTGGGAAAAGTTTAAGGTTGCTTTCCTTGATAGGTTCTTTCCCCTTGAGATGAGGGAGGCCAAGGTACTTGAATTTATCAACCATTGTCAAGGAATCATGAGTGTGAAGGAGCATGCCTTGAAGTTCATGCAATTGTCTAGATATGCTCCTACTATGGTTGCCGATCCTAGGGCAAGAATGAGTAAATTTGTCTCGGGGGTGTCCGAAATAGTGGTCAAAGAATGTCGTACCGCTATGCTTATCAACGATATGGAAATTTCTCATCTCATGGTGCATGCTCAACAAATTGAAGAGGAAAAGCTCAAGGAGAAGTCTAGAGAAGCAAAGAGGGCTAAGACCGGTGATGGTAACTTTTCATATTCAAGGTCCGATGGACATGGTCGTTCTAGATTTCGACAAAGGTTTTATGGTTAAGGTTCCTCCAATGCTACTCCTAATTTCAACAAGGATAGGGTGTCTAACCCTAAGCTTCAAGGAGTAAATGGTGGTGGATTCTCGTCGGCTAGTTGTGCTAAGTGCGGAAAGAAGCATGAGGGTTAATGCTTAGCCGATACGGATGGTTGTTTTGGTTGTGGGGAGAGCAGTCATAAGATAAGGGATTGTCCATCACTTGCGGCTAAGGAGAGAGAAGGTAGACAAGCTCCACCTAGTGGTTTTGGTTCAAGTGCCCCAAAGCAAAACCGATTCTACGCACTCCAAACTCGTCGTGAGCAAGAGGGTTCTCCCGATGTGGTTACCGGTATATTGAAAGTCTTTCACTTAAATGTTTATGCTTTGCTTGATCCCGGTGCTACCTTGCCTTTTGTGACGCCCTATGTGGCTATGAGGTTTGATGTTCTTCCGGATGTGTTGCTAGACCCCTTTTGTGTCTCTACTCCTATTGGTGAATCCATTGTGGCTAAGAGAGTCTATAGAAATTGTCCCGTCTCCTTATCCCATAAAGTCACTCATGTTGATCTTGTGGAGCTTGATATGTTAGATTTTGATGTTATCCTTGGGATGAATTGGTTGCATTCTTGTTATGCATCTATTGATTGTAGGACCCGAGTGGTCAAGTTTCAATTTCCAAGTGAGCCTACCCTAGAGTGGAAAGGGGAAAATTCTATGCCTAGGGGTCAGTTTGTTTCTTGTCTTCAAGCTAGAAAAATGATTTCTAAGGATTACATATACCATCTTATTAGGGTGAGGGATCCGGATTCCGAAACCCCTCCTCTTGAGTCGGTTCCCATTGTTAATGAGTTTCCGGAAGTGTTTCTCGATGATCTACCCAGTGTCCTCCCGAAAGGAAAATAGACTTTGCTATTGACCTTCTCCCGGATATGCAGCCTATCTCTATTCCTCCTTACCGAATGGCTCCGGCATAACTTAGGGAATTGAAGGATCAATTGAAAGACTTGTTGGACAAGGGTTTCATCTGACTGAGTATCTCTCCCTGGGGTGCTCCAGTTTTGTTTGTTCGAAAGAAAGATGGTTCACTCCGTATGTGTGTTATATTTTAGCGGCAATATTTTTGGTCTTTAGCAGCAATAAGAAATGCCACTAAAACTTTTACCGGCAATTACATGTTGGCCAGCGTATCGAGCGTCGGCAAAGGCTTTAGCAGCCATTTTTCTGAGTGCTGGTAAAGACATTACTTATTGCCGCTAATGATATATAAGATTTTGCGGCAATTATTTACCGATAATAAAATGGCCTCTAAATACACAACAACTACTAATTCATTATCTCAAAGAGTCACTAACGTAAGACAAAAAGATAGACTATTTGAATTTAATAACTACTTTCATTTGACACCTAATAACCTATATCATCAAATACCAATAACAATATAGAATAAATGGCACACTTAAGTTTCTCCAACTCTTGATCATGATGAAGTCTTCCACATGCCAAATATTTCAACAACTTTAGTCTTTTTGGTAAACTTTCTCCCACTCCTCATTATGATGAAAGATTCTGAAGATCCCAAGAAGAAATTAACGGTGTAAAGAGATCTGAGTTAAAAAAATTTAATGACAGAAATTGATTAAATTTATGCTAGAATGATGAACTCAAGATGAGCAATCCTAATGGGGTTATTATTTACTCAATGCAGGAACAAAAAAATAAGAGTGGAAAGCCAAAAGTCAAAAAGAACCAGAAAGTCATCCAAATTGACAATTTATGAGTAGGAGCGCAAGAGACCAATAGGCTTCTATCTTGCTTGGAATTTTCCAAAATATCAACAGGTACACATAAGATTCTCAAAAATTAGTGTATTTTTTTGAGAATCCAATATATTTTTGGAGAATCCAACACGAATACGGCATCAAAAGTGAAGAGTTTGAGCAGCTTAGACAATAATGCAACAAATTATAAGAGTGGACAAAGAACTAGTATTTGGACCTCCAATTATCTGAAGATGATTCTAATACACCATTGAGTTGTGATACTACACATTCATTAGATATAGGGAAAATATAGCATTTCAAGAAGACATTAATATTTTTACTTGCTATTAGAACAAGTACAACTAACAACCTCAATTCATATCTAAGGACAACTAAAAATCTAACTTTCTAAAATAATAATACTGAACATGAACTAAAAGCATACTCATTTATTCATTATGGAGAAAGTTTCATGTATAACAATAGAAAATCTCCAATTATTTTTTACTATAGAAAAAAAAAGAAGGAGAATGAGCCTTAATATGAAGTAGGCAGACTTTGGCAGAACAAATCCTTCAACAACGAAGATCTTCATCGAGCAGAATTATTGCAGGAAACAATAAATGAGCTATAACTAAAACATTCTTCATAAACAACTAGATGATTGAAATAAACATGAAGGATATCTTGAGAGACAAAATAGTTGCAGACAACCATAACACATTTAGCATTGGTTAACTTGATATTTTACCACTTAGGCATGCTTTATGATAGAGAAATCATTAAAGAACCTACATAAATTTCAAGTTTCATTTACTACAACTTCTTAAAATTAGGGCACTATATAAGTGACAAGCCAACTCAAGAAGAACATGTAAACCAAGAAACTCTTGGACAGTTATGTATGTGATTAAATCACCCTTAATGGCCAGTCAAATACAGTAAGCCACTTTTAACCATTGAAAAATCAACTAATAAGAAAAGATGTTATGCAAGTAGAGGTGTCATGCTCTCACAAGAAGATATGCAATTGGTGAACAATTAAAACAATACACAATTAGTGATGTACATACACATGAATTCAATGGGTGATTTAACAGCTTGAGTGAGAATGTTAACAAGTTTCATTAAATGAAGACACATCTCCATGTTAACGACTCTGAAATATCTGCAACCATAAATAACTACAGAACCAAAGAATATACATGGAAGTACAAAGGATTCAAAAAAAATACACAGAATACTAGTTTACAACTTCTTTAATAAAAAAATTGTTCGAATTAACTAGCGAACAAGAAGTTACAAAATGAAATTGGAATATAAGGGTCTATACTCGCAATCACAAGGACACAATACAAACAGACAAAAATTGCGCCTAAGAAAATAAGTTGGTAACTAGATAATTGAAATTTAGCTTGAAAGTGAGATGCACATTAGCCTGTTGATTGGGAGCAAAAATGATACTGATTGGTTATTTTTATGGGCACCAATTGAGGCACTTTCATTACCAACAAATTTTTGAGGCCAAAATTTTTAACAGGATAGCTGTCATTCATGTGAAATTTCTGCCGAACAAAAGCTAACAAAGTAAAATGGGAAATCTGCAAAATTAGGGCACCATTTATAGTTTATACAAAAAAAAATGTGTTCTTTTTAAATAAGCTATAACAGAATGAAAAAGTTGTTGAATCTTTACAAGGAAAATATGAACCTGAATAAATGCTAGTATTGAGAAACATAACCCATGTGCGTGACTAGAAGGGATTTGCCGAAAATTATAGATTAGGTGAATGGAAAAGCCTCATAAACATGTTAATTTGAGCCCTAAAAAGCTCATCGATAAATCAATTGCCAATTTTAGATCCCGCTAAGGGTTGCCAGGAAGAAATAGAGAGAGAGAGAGATGAGATGAGATGTGATGGAGACCAACGATGGTGTGGGTGAAGTAATAATTTGATAGTGTTGCTTGTGAATTTTGCTGGAGATTGAGAATATGTTGATGAGTGTGCGGAATGTGGGCAAAGGGAGGGAACCTAGAAATCATATATATATATATATAAAAGAGAACCCTAGGCCCGTCTACGTGGCACCACCACAAATCAGAATTTCCTTTTAATTATTTATTTTTAAAATTAGCCTTTTATGAAAAGTTGTGACATTTATGAAAAGTTGCTACTTTTATTAAGAGTTGTGACTTTTATGAAGAGTTGTGACTTTCATGAAAAAATTGTGACTTTTATGAAAGGTTGTAACCTTTCGGAAGGGTTGTAAATTTTCCAAAGAGTTGTGGCATTTCCCATAAGGGACAATAATCATTTGTTTACAGTACCCTTTGTTGACTATGAATAGAGCGATTTTCTTTCATTTTAATTTCAGAAAAGGGTCATATTTGCCCTTATAATTTAAGAAAAGGGTTATATTTGCCCTTCGTCATACTTTTTTTATATATTTACCCTTACCATCCAACTTTAGGCACACATTTGCCCTTTGGATGGTTAAGTCTCATGTCACCACTTTTGTCATCCTACGTAGTGCCTATGTGCATGGATATATATATATATATATATTTATTTATTTATTTATTTTTTATTTTTCTTAAACTTTTTTTTTAATTAATTTTTTTCTCTTAATTTAATTACTATACCCACTCCAACCCCTCAAATACCTTTCACTGAGATCTCAAACAAATCTTCAAAACCTGAAAGCAATTTGAAAAAAAAGCAGGAATTTTTTTTTCCCAATTTTCACAGCTAATGAAATCGTGTTTCCCCAACAACCAACACCCACCACCCCACCACTCTACCCTCATCGGAACCACAACCCTTTTACGCACCGGAACCACCATTTCTGCAGTACTCCCAGATGACCTTCTTAGATGTCTATCAAGGGTAACTCATTCTTCACTTCCTTCTTTACCTTTAGTCTGTTTTCGTTGGTCTCTGCTTCTTGATTCCCCCACTTTTCACCTTCTCCAGTATCGGCATAAGCTTTTAAGACTTACCCTTTTCGCCGTTTCGATTTCTGATGGAGCACTTTTCACGGCGAGTTACAGATTGACAGTGATTGTTGATGCATATTTGTTGGATGAAATAAGTAGTAGGAGTTTGGGTTTTATGATTTAAATGGGTGAGTATAATATTGATTTAGGTATAGTAATTAAATTAGAAATAAATTTTAAATGAAATACATATATATATCCATGTAGGCGTGCCATGTAAGTGCCACGTAGGAGGACAAAAGTGGTGACATGAGACTTAACCATCCAAGGGTAAATGTGTTCCTAAAGTTGGATGGTAAGGGCAAATATATTAAAAAAGTATGACGAAGGGCAAATATAACCCTTTTCTAAGAGTACAAGGGCAAATATGACCCTTTTCCGTTTTAATTTTAAAACAATGAAAATTCTGAACTTCTTCTTCTTCTGCACAAGTAAATATTCGCGTACTTTGCTCCTATTGAGTGGCTCACTGACACCATTGTTTTTGTATCAATATACTGGTGAATAGAATTATTCTATCCTGAGAGGATCTATTACTTTAAACCTCGGGTACTAAAGGGGAATAATTTTCTTAATTAAGGGGACACTATGCATCAAAGGCCGCTTCAACCTCATCAGTCTCCAACAGGTGCTCTAGCGTTAATTGTCTTACAACTATTACGCCTCCTCATGAACGATGCACCTATTTAGAACGGATACCACTATCTTACAAATTGAACCCCTCCGACTGTTCTTTGTCTCTAAGCTATGCTCTCTAATCCCTACGTCTCATTATCCTGCAACTTCATCCAACAAATTCCAGCACTCTTCGTATGAAAGGTAGAACAGACGCTTTGTTGTCTCATTATCTTCCGTTACAATGCAATGCAACTCTCCTAGACGCTTCCGGTCTTTGGTTTCTCCTTCGCTCAAGTTAGATCCCTTTTCCTTTCTCTTTAGGAATTATAGTTTTTCTTTCCTGCTTCACTTTATGTGGTTTCCAAGTTCTCTTTCAAACCTCGGTCATTGTACGGCTTGAAATCAAATTAACTTTTGCAGCAACCGTTTACCACTTGTATCTCAGTTCTGCATTTCTGCTGACATTGGTCATCAACAATCACATACCAGTTCTTCTTCGGTATGATTCGATAATTAAAAACACTTCAAAGTTTTGTTATCTATTCCTATTTTTTTAAAAACACATACATGTTGATTGTTCTTAAAATGGTAAACAACAATCACATACCCATTCTTCTTCGGTATGGTTTGATAATTAAAAGCACTTCAAATTTTATATTCGATTTTTCTTTTTAAAAATAAAATTGTGATTCAACATAACTATAAGTATGGAGTAGGTATTCAAATTGTGTTATTCGTTGAAAATTTTTGGTTAAATGTATGCTTAATAGATCATATTCGTAAATTATACAATGTGGCAGTCTACAATATAGACTTCCCCATAGTTTACCTCCTACTTTACCTAGGACGGCTCACAACGCTCCTGTCAAAGCATTGATTATAATTTAGACACTTTTTTGATGATATCATTAGACTTGATGTAGTATTTATTTGGGTAATCGCTAAGTGTAGTGGACTATGATTTTCAAGCTTGCATGGCCTGCTTATCTGAGCAACCCTCTGAAGTAGGTATAAATAAGGATCATCTATCTGACAAGCAGTGGCGTAATGCTCGTGTGTTCGAATCTCACTAGCGATGAATATTTTTTTCACTTTCTATTTCTTGACACTCTTTGTGAAGTTTCTGGCTCCGCCACTGCTGACAAGGCTTAGTCTTATGAAAGGGCCAAAGAGGGGTTTGTGTTTTCATTGCTACAGCACGTGCATGTGCAAGAGAAGTGAACGCCTTCATTTTTTCCTTTTTATTCTTCAAATTAAATGAACTATTCAGTCCATCTAACAAAACAGCCTAAAAAGTACCATAGGGATACTATTGATTGTGCAGAGAATAGTCATATTACCGAAAAACTATTTAGAGAGGGCAAAATGTGAAAGGAAAAGGGGCGAAGTAGTATTTGACCATCCGGAATATGTTCCATCTGTCTATCTCGATATAGTGGGCTGTCCAAATTGTTTTAGCGAATATGGATATATAGCATATATTGAAGTATGTTTTATGTTACTGCAACTTAGTAATAGTATAAGTATGATTCTTGTGCAAGTCTTTAATTGTACATTCCAGTAATAATCCCAACACAACTATAAAATATTGCAATGTGCACCACCGGTGAAATGTAAGATTACTATATACACTATATGTTGGTCCTCTCATGGCAAAGTAAACACAATATTTCCTCGGGAGAAGAAAAATAGTACTCACAAGTAGCATTGAAATTCAGTTCAATGGGCTGATCAGACTTCGAAATTCATAGTGGAGCATACTGAATACATTTCTAAAGATCATGTTTGTGTGAAAAGGAAGCGTTAATAGGCACTATGAAACAAGCAACCAAACTATTATTATAGAGTAAACTACTGCTAACCTTTTGCCTTTTTCATTTTTATTCTCTCTCTTCTCATGTGTCAGTTTGCTACTTGACTTTATCGAATACACCAAAGCAGTATTCTGTTGCTTAACCATTTATTGATGCTTATTAAGATGTTTATCTATTTTGAACTATTAATCATGAAATGTGTGATGAATTATACAATCTTTAAACTACTATTAGTTGCATATATGTGCTAATACAAGACTTTGCTGCGTTTTAAACATATTTAAAATGTCGATAATAAAAAATTTATCCCACACCGCTCCCCCCTCTCTAGGTAAGGGGTAATGTTTCAAGAAGAGGTCTGGTGTCAAGTCGCCACCAAAGAGTAACTACAAGCATACAACAGCTCTTGGGAAGCTTTAATCCGTAAGATCTGGCTGACTTTATCGCTACCAGCCTATGTCATCTATTCCCCAACTCGTGATGGTTCGAGGAAATCATTTTATCTACATTAATATGCTATGCTATATATAATTTCTTAAAGGCTTTGTGTACTCAATCTAGATCCATAACTTTCTACTTCCTAAAGTGTTATTATTGTATTACTTTGTTCCTCACATGTTACTTGAAGAGTTACTTGACAATTGTGATTGATTTTCTTTCACTTACATTATTATTTATAAGGAACCGTAGACGATAGCTATTGAACCATCCATGAGAAAGTTTTGGTGTACAGTAAGCCCGGGGACGTTATGATACTCTTCACGTTTGATTCGTTTATATTTCCAAATTAATTTCTTAACCTCATTATTTATTTCGGAGCTTAGATCTATTTTCCGAACTTCGCCTAACAAACATCGGAAGAGTAGGATATTGGAATGTTTTACTTATTTTTGGATTCGACAGAGTAATAAAATTTACAGATTTTTTTAGTTACCCGTCTGCTCATTCTGTATTAAGGTGGAGCAATATATAAGATTCATATGCCACTTCATTAAGGAACCATACATATAATCCTTTTGATTAAGTTTTAACGTTGTCACAACATATAACCGCAGGATTGTTTGATCAATCGTTTTGATTTCTATTTGTTTTAGGTTGGTGTTGTCGCATCAAAAGTGTGCTCACTTTGGTGCCTTTCATTAGTCTAAATAACTAGACATGACTCATTAAATACTCAATGAGTTTTCATCTATAGAAAGGACAGAAATGTGAAGGTTCCTGGATTTTAGATCCTTTTTTAGAGTTCTTTTTAAGATTCTGACTTACCATATATATTTCATTTTTATATATTCCGGCAATTTGACCCCGTCAAAGATGAATAACGGCCGATACATATGGTGGTCGGCAAATCTCCATTCCAATAGCTTTTAGGTAGTGGTTATACAAATTTGTTGGTGTCACTTGAATAGAAAGCTCTAAGCCCATTCAAATGTGACTTAAGCTCAATAATATGGTGAAAGGTTTTTGATATCATATGACATTTTGAAATGTTGTTGCTAAAGAATTAGCAACTACTGACAGTGCCTACCAGGTATTAATGCTTTGAGATTGTGTTGGACAACATCATTTGCACCTCTAAATAATTTTTAGTGTCAAAGTACTAGCCTTCTTTGTTAATCCAAATGTAAATTTAATGATTCAATGTTTTGGTTATACATATTGCGATACCTTAAAACATAATAGATTCATATGTCTGAGTACATAACGAAGTAACATATGGATTCTAAATATTAGCACCTAATTTGGTGTAGAGGCATACAAGTTTGCTAAAGACTACTAAATACTAAAATATGATGAAATGAACCTTCATATGAGAAGCATGCTAATTTTGATAGTTGACATTATACTGATTTCTACACCAAATAAAATTTAATTTTTTGCTTTTACTAGGTACTACGATATATCAATATGTGAGGGTTGATTGATACGATGGACATGTGGATTTTGCAGGTAAGGCTCAGAAAGATTATTATGTGTTTACTCAAATGTAGTAGTTGCGATTGAAGATGTCACAAATTTATTTAATGTCCAGAATTTAATTGACAAAGAAAGTGCAATTGGATGTGTGAATGTGGAGGCTCTAGGCTATTAGATCCTGTGCTGAAATGCAGGAGTGAATCTATTATTTGTAGTTTCAATGTATAGGGCAAGATTAATATAGTTTTGTTTTGTTGCTCCATGGCATGTTGATGCTATTGTGTGAAAAAGAGACATTGATTTGAGCTTTTAGGAGTAAAGAGAGGGTTGTTTACTTTGTTCTTTAAACATGTAATATTTTATAATGTATTACTATATAAGAACTAGCTGGAGTAATAAAGACTATCTAAACTTCTTATTTTTTCAAAATTATTCTATCCTTCTTCCTTTTCAATCCTTTTGTAAATTTATACAATCCTCAAAGTAGTGTGGCCCTTTAATGATCTCAAATCTTTCATTAGTAACAGTGTTGTATGTTATATTTTAACTTTTTTTTTAAAAAAACTGTCTGGTTCTTAGATTGTACTTATATATGTATACAAATAACTTGATTTTTATTAACTTCTTCAATTTATTAGAAAGCAGTGGAATTGCTTTTTTTTTAATTAAACTAGAAATTTTTTTCTCACTTTCACTGTTACTTTAAGATGTGTAGATTGTACTATAATATAGCAATTACTTGGATTTTTCCCGTTGAAACCAAAATTTAAACATTACATATTTAGTCTATTAAGCATTTATTGGGCGCTTTTAAACATGTTGCTTTTTTGGGGGGGGATTGTTGTTGATGAAGTTGAAATTTATGTTTTCCCATGTGTGAGGCACGAAGAAGATGCAAAATTGTTTGTTCAATTTGATCTAAGATTCTAGTGATAACATGAAGGAGGTAGATTGTTGGAACTACGTAATTGTTGGGTTTGTTATTTGTTAAGGCAGAATAACCTGAGAGACCTCTGTACTTGGCTCCGTTTGTCAGTTGAACCCTCTTACCCATCACTTTGCCAAATGAACACTTAAACTCGATGAAACTCTACTTTTTAAATCCTTCAGACCGAACTTATGTGGCATTAAAATGACTGAGTTGGACAAGTGTGTACCTACACACGTTCTGAAACAATTGAATGCAAATTTTTAAAAACTCAAAATTATAAGACAAAACAATAATAATATATTAAGAAATAAAAAAGAATCTTAAAACCTTCTTCTTAAACCAAACCCACCCCGCCCCACCCCCACCCCTTCTCTTTTCTTCTTCTTTGACGGACACACCCATCTCCATAATCATAAAAAAAAGATTTTAAAAAAAGCTTTTGCTAGAAAATATACCTTCACTATTTTTATATACTTAGAATCCGTTTGGATTGGCTGAAAAAAGTAGTTTTTAAATCAAAAAATAAAAAGTCATCATTTTAAACTTATTTTAAGTTATTTTTAACTTTGTCAAACACTCTCAAAAGTTAAAAATGACTTATAAGTAGGTTTGGTCAACTTTTAATCTAATCCAAATAGACTCTTAATTTTTCAAGATTTATTGCTTGATTTACTTATAAACATATTTTTTTTCAACTAGAAGTTTTCTTGATCTCTTTTTACCAAATCAAAATAAATAGAACTAGTATGTGCAAGGACTAATTACAATCTATCACATTATAATGACTAAAAAAATTTTGTGATTGAGAAAATTTTTGTGGGTGAAGAATGATTTTTTTATATTTGGGTGAGGGGCAGGTTGTGGGAACAAAGAAGATGAAGTGAGAAAGGGAAAATGAGTATAATGAGAGAGAGAAAATTGCATCTTTTTTTAAAACAATATTATTTATTTTTAAATATTTAATTTATGATGTGTCATTGAAATAATAATAATAATAATAATGAAGTGTCATTAAAAATGATGTGGAATTTCATGTGTAAAACGAGTGTAATATATGCACACGCATCAGATGAGGAAGGAGTTTAAAATATTGTGTTTCAATAAGTATGAGGGTTTAGTTGGCTAAGTCGTAAGTACTAGGGTCCAACTTACAAACGGAGTCAAGTACAAGGGCCTCCCAGGTCATTCCGCCATATATTAATGACTCCAACTTATTTAAATTATATTAGTAGCTAATAATCTTAGTTATAGTGATGATTATAAGAATTTTTCACATCATGAACCTCTTGAAAACGGATGTAGAACTTGGTATTGTATTATTAACTTTTAGTTTGAAAAATAGATGCTTGATTCGAAATTGAGAAGTAAACAATAAATGTTACAATCGAAAAACCTGTGGAAGAAAGTATTGATCAAACAAGATGATTTTTTTCAAATATCCACTGAAATTTTTGACAATGAGATAATGTCATATCTTCTATTTTTATTAAAATATTTTTAATTCACAGTTTTTATAAGAATTTCTATTATATTTTAATTTTTTAAATATGTGAATATAACTAAAGTATCATTAGTAGGTATAATGAGGTAATTAATTATCGCGCTTAGCGCGGGCAAGTTACCTAGTATTAAAATAAATTTGAGAGAAGTCGGAGGGAAGCGAAAAAAATCATAAGTTTCTTTCCAACGTAGTAACTTTTTCTGGCCATTAGTTTCAATTGTCGGTGAAAGTGTGCTTATTCCCAATAATTGTTCTTTAGCCGGTAATATTTGAATAAGAAACTTAAGTTGTCGGCCATTAGTTTATTGCCACTATACAATTGTCGCTAAAAGTCATTTTTGTAGTAGTATTGAACAAGGTTACCATTAAGAATGAGTATCCTCTTCCAAGGATAGAGGATTTGTTTGATCAACTTCAAGGGTTGAGCTACTTCTCTAAAATTGACCTTCAGTCGGGTTATCACAAATTGAGGATGAAGAAAGATGACATTCCAAAGACGGCCTTTCGGACTAGGTATGGTCACTATGCGTTTTTAGTGATGTCTTTTGGCTTGACGAATGCTCCGCATTTATGGATCTAATGAATGGGGTGTTTAGACAGTACCTTGATATGTTTGTGATCGTGTTTATTGATGATATTTTGATTTACTCAAGGAGTGAGGGTGAGCATACCGATCATTTGAGGATTGTGTTGCAAGTCCTCAAGGACCAACAACTCTTTGCAAAATTTGATTAATGTGAGTTTTGGCTAAGGTCCGTGGCTTTTATTGGTCACATTGTCTCCGGCAAAGGTATTGAGGTACATCCTAAGGAGACGGATGCGGTTAAGAATTGGCCTATACCTCTATCACCTTCGGATATTCGAAGTTTCTTGGGTTTGACTTGTTATTATAGGAGGTTTGTTGAAGGGTTTTCTTTGGTTTCTTCTCCATTAACGGCTTTGACTCAAAAGAAAGTTAAGTTCATATGGTCCGAAGCGTGTGAGAAGAGATTTCAAGAATTGAAAGATAGACTTACCTCGGCTCCAATCTTGACCTTACCGGAAGGATTCGACGGATTTGTGATTTGTTGTGATGCTTCAAGAATTGGATTAGGGTGTGTCCTTATGCAAAATGGGTAAGTCATTACTTATGCTTCAAGGCAACTTAAGATTCATGAGAAGAACTATCCTACCCATGACTTAGAACTAGTGGCAATCGTGTTTGCTCTAAAGATTTGGAGGCATTATTTGTATGGTGTGCATGTTGACGTCTTTACCGACCATAAGAGTTTACAATACGTATTCAAACAAAAAGATCTAAATCTTCACCAAAGAAGGTGGCTTGAGTTGTTAAAGGACTATGACATGAGTGTCCTCTATCACCCCGGAAAGACGAATGTAGTGGCAGATGCTCTTAGTCGGTTATCTATGGGTAGTGTTGCTCATGTTGAGGATGATAAGAGGGAATTGGTTCGAGATGTTCATAGATTGGCCAGATTGGGCGTTCGGTTGGTTGACTCCACCAAAGGTGGTGTTATGGTTCATAATGGTTCAGAATCGTCTATTGTGTCTGATGTGAAAGCCAAGCAAGGGATTGATCCGAATTTGGTAGAATTAAAGGAAGCAGTGCTCAAGAAGTCCGTTGAGGCTTTCTCCAAAGGGGGAGATGGAGTGCTTCGATATCAAGTCGCTTGTGTGTTCCCGATGTTGATAATCTGACGGAACATATTCTATCAGAAGCCCATAGTTCTCGATATTCCATTCACCGGGGAGCCACAAAGATGTACCGTGATTTGTGGGAGGTCTATTGGTGGAATGGGATGAAGAAGGATATTGCAGAATTTAAGGCTAAGTGTCCTAATTGTCAACAAGTGAAAGTTGAGCATCAAAAGCCAGGAGGTTTGTCCCAAGATATTAGCACTCCTACTTGGAAGTGGGAAATTTTTAATATGGACTATATTGTTGGTTTACCACGCACCCGGCAGCTGTTAGCATGTTGGACAGATTCTAAATAGTTCTACATATCTATGTAATAACTCTAAATATTTGTGTAATGATGGTGTCAATTGCTTTCCATATATAGGAGATATAAGGGATTAATGTAACACATTTTTAGTGATATTATAATTAGGAATAACAGATATTTAGAGGTGTGAATAGAAGATTTTTAGGCATGTAAATCAGAATTCTTTCTATTTAATGGAAGAACTCACCATTTGAGAGACTGATTCATCAAACCTAACATGGTATCAGAGCCAGGTCAATCCCCGTTTGGGCTCCCAGTCCACGCTCCAGTCAGGCCTGGGCATGAAGGGGGTGTTAGAGTGGGTAAAAGTCCCACATTGGTTGGGGAATGGACCGGTGGTCACCTTATATGGATTTGGACAAACCTCCCCTCATGAGCTAGCTTTTGGAGTTGAGTTGGCCTAGGTGCCATATCTTTAGATGATATTAGACCCTATTGTTTTGATTCTTCTGTGATTCCTTTCAAGATTTTTTATTTTATTGAAAGTTTTGGTTTTCTTGACTATTCGTCAAATGTTAGTCCTACACATTTTGGGCTCTTGGTCTTGGCTATTCTCTTGTGTTTTTTGTGTATTTGAAACATGACTTCGCATCAATTTGAGTCCTTCAATGTTCGTTTCACCGGGAAGAATTATTCTGCTTGGGAATTTCTGTTTCAACTATTTGTCAACGGAAAAGAATTATGGGGTCATATAGACGGAAGTGATCCTGCTCCTACTGTTAGTACAAAGTTAAATCAGTGGAATGTTAAAGATGTTCGGGTGATGACATGGATTTTAGGGTCAATTGACCCTCTTATTGTCCTTAATCTCAAGCCATACAAGACTGCAAAAGCCATGTGAGATTATTTACGAAAGCTTTACAATCAAGACAATAGTGCAAGACGCTTTCAGCTAGAGCATGAAATTGCTAATTACTCTCAAGGAGGTCTCTCTGTTCGAGATTATTTTTCTGGATTTCAGACCTTGTGGGCTGAATTGACTGATGTTTTTTATGCTAAAATACTTGCTGAATCTCTATCTGTAATTCAAGCAGTTCATGAGCAAAGAAAGAGAGACCAATTTTTGATGAAATTGCGATTTGAATTTGAGAGTGTTCACTCTAACTTGATAAATCGTGATCCATCTCCCTCCTTGGATATCTATTTTAGGGAATTACTTCGTGAAGAGCAGCATCTTCTCACACAAAACGCTTTCAAGCAAGAAAACGTTCACACTGTTGCATTTGCTGCTCAAGGAAAAGGAAAGGGCAGGGATATGAGCCGAACTCAATGCTATAGTTGAAAAGAATATGGTCATATTTCTAGCAATTGTGGTAAGGAGTTCTGTAATTATTTTAAGCAACATGGGCATATCATCAAGGAGTGTCCAACACATCCTCAAAATCACAGGATCAATGCCTTTCAAGCAGGGATAAATGGTCCAACTTTTGATAACTCATCTTCATTGGGAGTAGCACATGGACAAGTTCTTACTCCTGAAATGGTACAATAAATGATTGTGTCAGCCTTTTCAGCTTTGGGGATACAAGGTTACGAAATTACATCTAATTTTTGGCTTGTTGATTCTGGTGAGTCCAATCATATGACCAACTCAACTAGTGCGCTAAAAAATGTTCATGAGTATCATGGTCCCTCACAAATTCAAATTGCCAATGGTATTAATTTACCCATTACCAAAGTTGGGGATACTACTCAAACTTTCAAGAATGTTTTTGTATCACCAAAGTTCTCAACTAGTCTTATTTCAGTTGGTCAATTGGTAGATAAAAATTTTGATGTGAATTTTTCTTGTAATGGTTGCCTTGTGCGGGATTAGGTGTCGGGGACAATAATCGCGAAGGGGCCTAAAGTTGGAAGATTATTTCCTTTACACTTTTTCATTCCTCGCGTTCTCTCTTTTGCTTGTACTTCTACAACTAGTAAGACTGAGGTTTAGCATAAACGTCCAGGAGATCAAAATTCTATTGTGTTGTCTCATTTATCAAATTCTGGTTTATTGGGTAGTAAAAATCAACTTTCAGCTTCTTCTTTTGATTTTTTTACTTGTAAATTAGGCAAAAGTAAAACTCTTCCTTTTCCTAATTTTGGTAATCGTGCTGCAAAGTGTTTTGATGTCATTCCTAATGATGTTTGGGGAATTTCACCAATTGTTTCTCATGCTCATTTCAAGTACTTTGTGACATTCATAGATGATTATAGTAGGTTTACATGGGTGTATTTTCTCCGTTCCAAATCTGAGGTATTTTCCTTGTTCTAGAAATTTTTGGCTTATATTGAAACACAATTTTTCACCTCTATCAAAATATTAAGATCTAATTGAATATATGTCTCATGAATTCAATACCGTATATACAAGTAAAATAATGAACGAATATATGTCTCATGAAAATTTTATTGCCTTAGTGGCTCCGTCTAGCCAGCCGTGGACCTTAAGCCCGTTATGTTGTTGAGAAAAGGGCATTCTTTTCCTGGTTAGAACTGCTAGACACATGGGCTCAACAAAAGTATGAATCAGATCCAGACAAGTCCCCCGTGTCGGGTAAAAGGGTAACCCTCTTACCATATGGTCATAAAGTATTGTAAAAATTCTTCTATATTTCGTTGTATTACAATTAGCTAGATCTAGTTGGCCACGCGGACTACCGCCCGCCACTACAGATCCTGTTAAATGTGAACGCATGGTTATAATTATGCGCCAGGCTCAGAACTAATTTGTTTGTCTTATAGAATTTACTATAAACTGCTATCTACCTTAAATCCTAGATACAAGTTATTTGATCTGGATTTAACCATGTGAGTAGTTTTCTGAAAATATTTTGTAGGCACAAGGCCTTCTTGGATACAACTAACATCTGTTCCGCTATCAATCATAGCAACATTAGTTATCAAAAAATTATTATCAATCAAAATAGTGCATTTAGCATACCATTTATGAGCAGTAATAATTTGTGTCATTCCTAGAAATAAATCTTGTTTAGGGTCAAAATTCTCAAATTCTTTTTCTATGTTTTCAACAAAAATACCCTTTCCTTTGTCATTAGATGACTCAGCATGAGAATTGTTTTTCTCAATTTGAGTAATCCTATGATCGCAAATCATTTGATTTTGTTTAAGAGACTTAATCTCTTTTTTCAAATTTTCAATTTCAACCTTCAAATCATCAAAGGAGGTATCTCTTGCTGGAGCATTTTTATTAATAAGTCTGTTATTAACTTCCATCAAAGAATAAGACGCTTGATATTCAAATTCGTTCTTATGATTTTCAAAACGTTTTGAAGAACTAGAACCATAAAAATTCCTTTATATTTTGATTGAGCATAGATTTTCCATGATACTTATGAGAGAGAAGTTAGATATTCAACATAGATATGAGATCTTTAGCTGGACATATAAGCAGCTTAGGAGAACCAAATAAAATTAAACTGGTCAGCGATGCTTACCTGCTATTCAACATATATCGCCTATAGAACCTGTTTATAAAATGGCTCGAAATCGTGCAGCTTCTTTGCATACTATTTCTACTAATAGTAGTGATAGACTTACTCTTGAAACTGTTAAGATTGACCCACAGACAAATATTGTGCAGGTAAATGATAAGGATATTAGAAGTTTGTATTCCTCATTTCTTCTTTTTGGTTAAAAATAAGTTATACCCTCCAATTATTCTTGGAACTCCTTTTATTAATGCTATCTATCCTTTTACGAAAATAGATTCTCAAGGATTTGAAGCAAATTATAATGATAGAAAAATAAGTTATACTTTTATTATAGAACTTGTAGCAAGAGATATTAATGCTCTAATTGATATGAAACAAAAGCATGTCAATTTTTTACAATTAGAAATATTTAGCATGAATATATTTGATGCTTTAAAATCTATGCTCAATCAAAATATAAAGGAATTTTTATACAACTTCTTGATTGGGTTTCGAGATGGTGGTACAGTCAGATGTGGTATTAGTCTTGTTCATAGCCGTGTGAATATCTGATTTGCTTCCTGAAGTGGAGGCAATATTAGATTCTTTAGGGATGGTACTCATTTTCTTTATCAAAATAGTGGGTTCATCAAGCTTTTTATCAAGGGAACTGATATGTTCACCCAAAACTTTGACATCTAAGCCCAAATAATTATTTTGAGAAATTATTTTGTTGATTTCAGTAATACTAACTGAAGCAACATCTTCTTCAATAAATCTTTGAAAAGCTGTAAAAGTAATGCCTGTATTATTAGGTAGAACAAAAGATGATTGAGGAGGGTATTTTGCTTTATTAATAGTTCCATTACCATATTTATAAGATCTTTCCAAAACCTTAATATATAAAGGTAAATAGGTAGAAATGAACCAAGGAACAAAATACATAATTTGATTATGCAAAGCACAAGTTTCATAAAACTCTTGCGAAATATTATGTAAATCATCTTTTACTATAAGTGTCAAACATCCAAGTTTTAAACTTGTTCCATTTATCATCAAAAAATTCTTTTTGAATATGTTTCCTTGCCAGAGAGCCTGGACTAAAATCTATCGTGTAAGAATTCATTAAGATTTATCTGGGTAGATTGGAATCAGACTAATACGTCTTATAGTGGTTTTGAAATTGATGAATGGAATCTTGATGGTTTGACTGATAGACAACTAACCATTCTTGTTCATCGTATGCTTATGTATGAAACTATCTGTAAAGTGTGAAAAATACAGATAGGACTATTTGCAAAATGATTATTGTCGGTTTTACTGGCCAACTTCGAGGTTGGTGGGACAATTATATGACTACCGCAGAAAGGCTACTGTTATAAATGTGATTGCTACTGATGAAGGTGTTGATAACCCAGGAGGATTTTCGGCATACATTCTTTTAAAATGACTTTTTAGTTTATTAAACTCTGACAAAACTTCATTTTTATAATCAGAAGTAGTTTCAATTTTTTCAGCAAATTGTCTGGACAAATTATTTGGTTTAAGACTTAAACCCGAAGATTTAAAACTAGAAAACTTTTTATCAAGAAGTTCTTCTAAATCATTTAATGATTTGAATTTAAAATCTTACATTCCTCAATCATCTTTTGTTCTACCTAATAATACAGGTATTACTTTTACAGCTTTTCAAAGATTTATTGAAGAAGATGTTGCTTCAGTTAGTATTACTGAAATCAACAAAATAATTTCTCAAAATAATTATTTGGGCTTATATGTCAATGTTTTGGGTGAACATATCAGTTCCCTTGATAAAAAGCTTGATGAACTCACTATTTTGATAAAGAAAATGAGTACTAGCCCTAAAGAATCTAATATTGCCTCCACTTCAGGAAGCAAATCAAATATTCACACGGCTCTTACTCACATTCAAAGACCTCTGGAGATTCAGGATTTTAAATTCAAATCATTAAATGATTTAGAAGAAATTCTTGATAAAAAGTTTTCTGGTTTTAAATCTTCGGGTTTTAGTCTTAAACCAATTAATTTGTCTAGACATTTTGCTGAAAAAATTGAAACTACTTCTGATTATAAAAATGAAGTTTTGTCAGAGTTTAATAAACTATAAAGTCATTTTAAAGGAAAGTATGCCAAAAATCCCAGCATGCAGACTTATTATTATCCCAGATCGATCCCTCAAGATGTGCTTATAGAGGAAAGAGATTGGAATCAGACTAATACGTCTTACATTGGTTCCGAAATTTATGAATGGAATCTTGATGGTTTGACTGATAGACAACTAACCATTCTTGTTCATTGTATGTTTATGTATGCAACTATCTGTAAAAGTGTGAAAAATACAGATAGGACTATTTGCAAAATGATTATTGCCGATTTTATTGGCCAACTTCGAGGTTGGTGGGACAATTATATGACTACCGCCTGCCACTACAGATCCTGTTGTTGGTATCAATAATATAGTATAATAATAACGAAAATTATGTATTTTGACTCAAGTGCTGAAGATGAATTCAGGGGATGACTTAGTTTCAAAGAGAAGAACCAGACAACAATCATTAAAATATATAGTAGAGATAATTGAAAAGAGGAAGAAGTTGAGTAAAAGTGGTAATACTATGAATTTTAGTTATGGAAGGAAAAGAAAAAGGATGGAGTCTTGTGGAGGTGACGAAAGAATTGTGGAAAACAATGGGAGGAGGAAGTCTAGTCCAGGAACGTCTGAGTCCTTCACGAATCAGCCTTTCATTGAGGAATTATCTGATGATGATGATTTGTCGGAGGAGGAGAGTGATCCTGATGTTAATATCATTGAGGAGGAGAGTGATCCCGATGTTGTTAACATTGCGGAGGAGGACCGGGAATGGGAGACTGATCCTTATTTTGTCATCATTGCGGAGGCTGATCCTAGGTAGAAAGTAAAAGTTTTTTCTACCTCAAGCATGTGTAGGACAGCGGACAAATCTAAAGATCTTGCTGATACGACCTCATATTTTGAGTCAGAATTCGAGTCTTCAACTGATGCTCTTCAAAAGAATCGGAAGAAGATTCTTGAAGAATCTTAGTTTATGAAGTTTATTGTGGATTCAATAAAAAAATATTGATGATCATAACAGACTCAGTCCTCCTGAAGAGAAGGAACATGTTTCTGTCAATGAAACACTTCCTTTAATATTCCTATTTGAAGACGAAGAAACTATTCCCCCAGGAGAAAGAAGAATGGGAGAAGGAAATTGAAGATCTTTTTTTTGAAATGGACATGTGTGTCTTGGAATCACATATTGGCTTACGAATTAATCAATTTCATCAATGCAGAGTGGACAACTAAGTGACTGTTAGATGGGAACTACCATCTTGTTCTAGATGAACAAATTGGACTCATCTATTCAGTTTGTTCATATCTCCATTTGGAGAGGAAGTACATCTTCCCTCCTTTTTAAGAATACGACTTTTGTCCTATCATGCACTAACTGAATAGATGAGTCCAAAATCGTATACTTACAAAATTAGGGAAGATGTACTTGACCTCCAAAATCACATGTGAACAAACTAAATAGATCAGTCCAACAATAATAATATTAGTAATAACAACAATAATAATAATAATAAAAATAATAGTAATAATAATAATAATAATAATAGTAATAATAGTAGTAGTAGTAATAGTAATAATAATAATAATAATAATAATAATAATATTAATAATAATAATAATAATAATATTAATAATAATAATAATAATAATAATAATAATAATAATATTAATAATAATAATAAGAAGAAAAAGAAAAAGAATAATAATAATAATTGTAATAATAATAATAACAATAATAATAATAATAATAATAATAATAATAATAATAATAATAATAATATCCAACAACAACAACGACAATGACAGCGACAACAACAACGACAACGACAACGACAATGACAACGACAACAACAACGACAACGACAATGACGACGACAACAATGAAAACAACGACGACGACGACGACGACAACAACGATAATAACGATACTAATAATAATAATAAGAAGAAGAAGAAGAAGAAGTTCATCAAATCACAATAGTCAACTCTTGCCAGAACCATTTCCCTTCAGCACGATATCACTAGCCTGAATCATTTCCCTTTGGCTTTATATCATATCACTAGTCGGAACCATTTCCCTTTGGCTTTATATATCATATCACTGGCCGAAATCATTTCCTTCGGCTTTATATATCATATCACTAGCCGTAACCATTTTCCTTCGCCTTTATATCAATCACATCACTTACCAGAACAATTTTCTTTCGGCATAATATCACATGACTCATGACGGTGCACAACAATCAATGAAAATAAGCAATTTCACACCATAATGAAGAGACAACAAGTCAAGCAATTCAAGTCCATAATAATGCCATCAGAGCATTGCATCCATCAACCAAATAGGGTCCACAACAAAGAAATTCCTAAAGAATTATAATCAACACGTTGCCTTTTTCATTAATCCCCTTTTCATTCATTAAGATTAATCAAGTGGAACAATGAACCCATCACCTCATTTCCATTACTCCCCACACATATAATGAAGGGAAAATTCACGATTCTACTAATTTAAAAAGGTTTAGGAGATCACTTGCCTCAATTCAATCAAAAAGTCAATCCAAGACTTGAGCCTTTCAAATCAAAAACTTACAAAATTCAAAACTTTCACTCAAAGTTTGAAACAAACTTTCAAAGCTAAATCAGAATTGACTCGGGATCGATTTTGAAAGGGGCAAAATGGTAATTTTATCCAAAACTTTTTAGAATCACATAAAATATCTCTTAGAATTACAAAAATATCTCTTAAATATCCAAATTTTTTTAGAATTACTATCCAAATGTATTCAAAAATACCTTCGGATATCATATTTGATATATTCTCTTCACTTCTTGTCAAGTCTTTATTTCGTTTCAAATGCGTTTCTAGATTTTATAATTCTCCTATAATTTTTTGGACATTTATAAAAGCCGCTCTATATCTTGTCATGATAAAATCAAATTTTTAGGCACATGCATTCACAAAATTAGAGGCAAATGGGGTTGGGACGATATATATATCCTTTCTTTTCCCACATTGAAGATAACACTTTTAATTTTCTTGTATACAAGACATCACTAAGGTGCGCTTAAATGGAGTGAAATCTTGATTCATATAACCGACTCTCACATTTTTTTGTTGTAACATTAGTATTTTTATTGAAAAGATTTCCTATCAAAAATAATTGTTGACACTAGAACAAGTGCAAAGAAGAAAAATAAGTTGATGTTATTGATATACAATGTGAAAATCGCCCAC
This sequence comes from Solanum appendiculatum, assembly GCA_018342035.1. Lineage (NCBI taxonomy): Eukaryota > Viridiplantae > Streptophyta > Magnoliopsida > Solanales > Solanaceae > Solanum > Solanum appendiculatum. The sequence continues at coordinate 156,569 of JAGDQO010001964.1, read as the reverse complement.
CCAATTAATAACACATTAGAATTTTACTGTGGAACTGTTTTCTCAAAATATAAAAAACCTTATTGGTTAAATAAAACAAGTATACCATATATCTCATGCTTGCACCATAGTTTGTCTTTCAATTGCAAAAACATGATTGCCAGTTAAACAAAGGAATCCATTCTGCAAGGAAAGAGAAACATAATACTATGATAACCTTGTAAAGGTTTAAAAAATGCTTCTCTTCCTGCTTCTTCAATGCATTCGATATGAAAATTAAGAGAAAAGTGGACAGTACAAGTATATCTGAATTCGATAAAAGGGGCATAATAAACTGATAGGCCACCACTTTGTTCATTCGTAATTATTTATATTCAGACAAAATAGAATGAAATAAATAAAATAAATACAACTTTGGAGACTTTGCAAATCAAATTACTTTGATATGTAAGATAAGCATCCACAAAACAGTGAAAGTTTATAGTTTAAAACTAAATTATATTATCCCGGAGGAGTAAAATAAAACAAATTTTCTAAACTATCTGAGTCTTCGGATAAACATTTGAGACTTGAAAGTTGTACCCCATGACAGTCCTTAGTTAGTTAATGGTTGGAATTTATCTAGTCGTTGTAGTGTCATTACTGTAAACATTTACCACCCTGAAATTCTTCTCTTTTTGTTTGTAAGAAGCTAGTTTTGTGCCACTTTGAATCAAGAGCTCTCCATCTTTCCAAACTAATATCATTTCAAAATTATATATATCCATAAAATATGGAATAGAATCCACAAAAGTGCTATCTTTAGTCAAACACAGAGAATTCATCAACTCTGTAAGCATCAAGTAAAAAGAATTTAAAAATTTTAGACTTGGTCGAGGTGGTAGGGACTTCAATTTTTTTGTCCGAATATCGAAGGAGTAAATGCTGATGGTTTTTCCGTTATCCATCCAATGAAGAGGATCATTCACATAAGCAATGCCAAAACTCACTTTACAGTTCAGTATCTACTATTATTACATCATTATAGTAAGAGCATTAAATTATTTTCATCATGATTTACATTATTCTTCAGTTGAGTTACTTTCAGCCTTTCAGTTCAATTATTTATTTTATTTAGCCCTACTACATTGTTGTACATTCAATGTACTGATGTCATTTGAACTGCATCATTTCATGATGCAGATGCAGGTACTTAGGATCATTAATAGGCTTTCCGTTGAGCTTGTTAGCTTTTGGTGAGGCCTCCTTATTTTTAGAGGACTCTAGTCTTATGATTTGTTAGTAGTAGTACTTTGCGGTGTTGTGGGTCATGTTCCGACACCTGTCGTTAAACAGTAGAGGCTTCATAGATAGACAATTTTGAGTCGTCTTTTCAGTATTCAGTTTCAGATGTTTTATTTAAAACTTTATGTTTCATACTTAGTATTTTCAGATCATTTTGAGACTCACTACACTGTTTTAAACAATTCTTTAGTTTTGATGCGTGTGTATCCTTTAATTTGTCTTCCGCTTAGTAGTCAGCCATAACAAGAGTTTGCTTGGGAACATGTAATGGTTCTTGAGTGCCGGCCACGTCCAGAGTGTAGGCTCGGGGCGTGACAAACTTGGTATCAGAGCACATAGTTCAAGTGTCCAAGGGTGTCTATGAAGCCGTGTTAGTAGGATCTTATTTATTGTTCTGAGAGCCCCACTTCTATAAATGAGGGACTACATATGATGAGTGGTAGATTTACACTCATTTGAGGCCTATTTAGCTCAATAATTAGTGTCCTCAATACATAATTTTGTCATGTTCTGATAAAATTTTGATGATTTGCAGCTATGAGAGCAAATGGACAAGGCAAGGATGACTGATTGAAAGAATGGCCAAAAGTGTGAAAAGAAATGCAAAACTACACTCTAATAATCGCCAAACATATAGGGCGAATAGCCTAACATGCTTATTATCGCCTAAATTGATAGTACACCAGCCTTCTCTACAAGTCTAGTTGGCAGAGTCAGGAAGAGGCGGTGATGCCCCAAGTGAAAAAGGCAAATATGGTGAACACCGCCGAAATTGACAGTGGCGAATGGTAAAATGAAACTTTAAAGGGCGAACCAAGGTGATGATCGACGATTCGCCGAACTAGAAAAGTTGACTTGAGTGGGATCGCCAAATGATGTTCAAAAGCCTGAAGCGTAGAGCTAGAAAGAGGTGAGCTGAAGCACGATTGGCGATTCACTGAACGACATCAGCGAGCCCGACTAATACCACTTCGTGAGAAGCGCATGTTTGTTTTGAGCCAAATTTTTGGAAACTACAAATAGCCCAATGGAGAGAAAAAAAGGGGTTCGGAATTGGACAGAAAATTCTGAACATTCTAGAGAGAGAAACACCTTCCATTGAGTGAAAAACACTTTTATCTATTGGGGTTGTTGAATTGATAATCTTGAATTTGTAAATTTGAAGTTGAATTCAAAGTGGATTTGCTTGAAATTGCTTAATTTCATGTTACCCATGGCTGCTCTTTTGGAAGTTATAATCTCTCTATACTTTGTGATGTGTGGCTAAACCTCTCATCTCTTGGGGTTTGATTATGGGGTTGGGTGTTGATTTAACGAAGTGGGTATGTTGAATTTCTCTATGTTATGGCTGTTAATTAAGGATTTAAAATGTTGTCGTGTGTTTAATTCATAAATTGAGGTGTCCAACTTGATTTTAGCTTCGATCTCGCATTGTTGCTTGAAAGAGACCAATATGAGTGGGTGATTAGTTCAATGGTTGCAATCTAGTTATGCTTAATTGTAAATCCAAGGTAGAAGGTAAGAATGAGAATTTACATGCATGAAACCAAATGGAGATTTCATGAAATAGTGTTATGGGATTTGAAGATGATTAACATAATTAAAGATGACCCAACCTATCCATGATTCTGTAGTTGTATTGAGCAATTTAACACTACCCCTAGTGACATCAATATTCAATCTCCACACCCCTAGAGTCAGTTAATTTCGTGAAATTTCCGTTTGTTGAGATATTGATAATTGTGAGTAGAAATTACTTTGTTAAATTTTGTGAAATCATCGATCCATTTTCTTATCAAGTACACTGAGATTAGTTGAAATTGAATTCCCCAATTGGATCCTTAACCTCGTACCATTCCCTGTGGGATTCGAGCTAGATTTTTAGTTGGATATTTTTATTGTCAACGACCGTTGTCCCATTTTATTGGTTTTAAAGACGACATTTGAGCGTTATAAAAAATGATTCCGTTGTCGAGGAATGGTAGTTAGGCATTCAATTTGAGAAGTAAGTTGCGTAATAATTTAGTTTTTAGTTGAACTACCAATGATGTTAGAAGAGAGGATGAGGAGGTAACTCTTACCACCAATGAAGTAGGACTGATTTGTTTACCACCGGTACACAAGGACACCACGTTTGTCATAATCAAGCCCATGTTGTAACTCATCAAAGCGGAAGGATTATTTGGGGGTCTCGAACACGAAGATCCTAATGAACATCTTCACAAATTCCTAAATGTGTGTAACCCTTTTTTAGATGAGGGTATTCCACAAGAGTTAATGCGGTTAAAATTATTCCCTTTTTCTCTAGTGAGGGAGGCAACTAGATGGAGTTGCCAAAAAAGTCTATCACCTCATGGAGAGCATTGATTGAAACTTTCCTTGAGAGGTTCTTCCCTACGTCTAAGGTAATGACATTGAGAAAAGACATTCAAAATTTTGAAAGAAAGAATGGAAAGCCCGCTCATCAAGCATGGTTATGTTTTAAGCAGGTGTTGTCACAATGTCCCAAGCATGGCTTCCTAGATGAGCTGTTGTTGTAATTTTTCTACCTTAGTCTTGATGTTGTAAACAAGGGATTGGTCGATCATCTTGTTCGAGGCGGTATACTTAAGCAACCATTCGTAGAAGCATCGAGGTTGCTTGATGAGATGACAAAAATTAACCAAGATTGGTACATGAGGGAAGATTATGTTTCACTTCCACACTTCGGGGAAATTAAGGAACAATAAGAGAAAAACAAAGAGCATGAAAAAGTTATTGCTAAATTGACCACTCAACTTGAAATGTTATCCGAACGTGTTATTGGAGGAGGGGTAAATTCAGTGAATGCAATGTCCGAGATAGTGTATAATGATGGGTGTACATGAGAGGTGGAAAATCAGAGGGTTTTTGGCTAAGTTATCCAATGCTTGCCGAAAATCAAGGTTGGACAAAAAATAATGATAACAAGTGGTACGAAAAGGAATAGGAAGATACTATATATATGCAGCCGTTCAATTCACATGATCTGATGAAGTCATCAACCGATGATTTGTAGACTAAAATCATAAACTAGGTAGAGGGTTCAGATATGCTCTTGTATGAGATGAAAAGTGACGTTTTAACTTTGTCCACTACCGTAGTTTCACACTCATCATCCATCATGTTCTTTGGAGAAAAGATGGGGTAGCTGACCGCTCTTGTGTATGGTAGTCCCTATGAGAATTTAATGTCTCATGCAGATGAGAATCCAAGAAATCTTACTCAAGTTTCGGCTATAGTTACTAGGAGTGGAAAGACTTTGCCAGAAATAACAAAGCCCGATAATGTGAATGCTTATGGAGTGATTGCCAATGATGAATCACCTAAGGGAATAGGTAAGACACAAATAGAAGAAGTTGAAGAGGAGCAAAAGGAAAAAGTAGGCAATGGTGAAGCTTCATCTACATTGCCTAAAATTAAGATAAAGCCTCCTTTCCCTCAACGATTGAGAAAGAAAAATGACAGTGCAAAGTTTCAAAAGTTTGTGGAAATAGTGATAGATTTGAAAGTGAATATCCCATTGGTGGATGCCTTCGCCGAAATGCCGGGTTATGCCAAATATATGAAAGAATTGGTGACAAAGAAGAGGGTGATAGATTGTGAAATCATTGAAATTCCGCAAACATGTGGTGCCATAATGCCAAAGGATGTAGTCCTCAAGAAAGATGACCCAGGAGCTTTCACTATTCCATGCACCATTGGCACGTGTACTTTTGCAAAGGCCTTGTATGATCTTGGTGCAAGCATAAATTTGATGCCACTCATGATATTTCATAAGCTCGGGCTTGAGAAACCGAAACCAATAAACATGCGACTCTTAATGTCTGATCATTCAATAAAAAGACCAGTTGGCATGGTCTATGTTGTATTAGTAAGGATTGATAAATTTGTGTTCCCCGCTGATTTCGTAATGCTTGATAGTGACATTGATATTGATGTGCTGGTTATTCTTAGTAGACCATTCTTGGCCATGGGAAAAGCATTGGTTGATGTTGAAGGTGATAAGTTGAAGTTCCGAGTTAATGATGAAGTAGTCAGCTTCAATATTCATGAATCCATGAAGGATTCGAATAATATGCATGTTGTATCTTACTCGGACCAAATTGATGAAATGGTGGCAAGTATTCAAGAAGCAGCGTATCGTGGGGAATTATTAGCTCAAGCATTACTTAATTATGATCAAGCCGAGATTAATGACTATGATGAAGTTTTGGCTGCCCTTGTGGGTGTAGGCTCACATACTTCGTTTCAAACAAAGCTTGATCTTGATTTGTCTAGTTGTGAAGCGCCCCCGGCCAACCCATCTATTATTGACCCACCAAAATTATAATTGATGGAGCTCCAATCTCATCTCAAATATGTTTTTTTTGGGGACCAACAACACACTTCTGATGATAATTTCAAATGATCTTAAGAAATGGCATTGATGATGGTGTTGAAGCGGAATGTTAGAGCTTTGGGATGGTCAATTGCCGACATCATGGGAATTTCACCAGGTGTATGCACTCACAAAATTAATTTGGGGAAAGATTTCAAACCAAGCATTAAGCACCAAAGGTGGCTAAATCCTCCAATGCAAGAAGGGTGGCATCATAGTAGTTCCGAATTAAAAAGCCGAGCTTGGTGCCACTAGGACCATTAATGGGTGGCGTGTGGGTATGGACTATCGAAAGGTTAATTCAAGCATAATGTTTAGAAGGTGTGTAGATTCCAATCTAGTTCTTAATTTGGAAAAGTGCCACTTTATGGTGAAAGAAGGAATTGTGCTTGGGCACAAAATTTCTAGGGATGGAATTGAAGTTGATCAAGCTAAATTTCCAGTAATTGATAAATTACCTCCCCCAATTTCAGTAAAAGGGGTAAGAAGCTTCCTTGGTCATGCCGGGTTTATTGGGAGGTTCATCAATGACTTCTCCAAGATTGCTATTCCATTATGCAAGCTTTTTCAGAAAGAAAGCATATTTATTTTTGATAATGAATGTTTAGATGTTTTCATGAAGTTTAAGGAGAAACTTGTCTCGGCCCCAATCATCATAGCATCCGATTGGAATCTTCCTTTTGAATTTATATGTGATGCTTGTGGTTTAGAATTAGGGGTTGTCCTTGGGCAAAGGAAGAACAAGTTTTTTCAACCCATTTATACCCTAGAAAAACCTTGAACGGGGCTCAAAAGAATTACACCGTGATCGAACAAGAGTTGTTAGCTATGGTATATGGGTTTGAAAAGTTTAGAGTCTATGTAGTGGGTACAAAAGTGATTGTGCACACTGATCATCCAGCCCTTCGATACTTAATGGCCAAGAGAGAGGCAAAACTGAGACTAATCAGATGGGTTCTTCTTCTTCAAGAATTTGACTTTGAAGTAAAAGATAGAAAGGGTTTTGAAAATCAAGTAGCTAACAACCTATCAAGGCTAGAAGGGGGTGCTAAAGTGATTGAGGAGATAGATATCGATGATGCCTTCCATGATGAATCATGAAGGTAATTTCTACCCCATTTGCCCCTTGGTATGCTAATTTTGCAAATTCATTGTATGTGGGTTGTTACCTAATGAGTTGAGTAGCCATCAAAAGCGGAAATTCTTATTTGATATGAAGAAGTATTTATGGGACGAACCTTTTCTCTTTAGAGAATGTGCTGATAATATCATTCAGCATTGTATACCCGAAGTAGAAGTGCATGAAATACTAGAAGCTTGTCATGCTTCGCCAGGAGGTGGTCATCATGGAGGTATCCATATAGCCTGTAAGGTTTTGCAATGTGCTTATTATTGGCTCACTTTTTTTAGGGATGCTCATGCTTTTTGCCTTTTTTTTTCCCAATGTGAAAAGCAAGGAAGCATCTCCCAGAGACATGAATTACCATTATCACATATCCTTGAAATCGAGTTGTTTGATGTTTGGCTGATTGATTTTATGGGCTCTTTTTCTCGCTCATTTGGGAACATGTACATTCTTGTAGCAATTGACTATGTCTACAAGTGGATGGAAATTATGGCACTGCCAAATAATGAAGCAAGAAATCTCACTAAGTTTATCAAAAAGAATATTTTCACCAGGTTTGGTACACCAAGGTCCATTATAAGTGATGAAGGTTCACACTTTTGCAACCGTCAATTTGCAACACTCTTATCTAAGTATGGAGTCAAGCACAAAGTAGGCACTCCGTACCATCCGCAATCTAGTTGGCAAGTCGAAGTGTTAAATTTGGAGATCAAGAGCATCTTAGCCAAAATAGTAAATGTCCACTGTACCGATTGGTCTAGCAAGTTTGATGACACACTTTGGGATTATCACACGACATTCAAGTCCCCTATAAGTATGTCTTCCTACAAGTTAGTATTTGGGAAGGCTTGTCATCTACTAGTTAAGTTAGAGCACAAAGCATTATGGGAATTGAAAAAGATAAATCTGAATTGGGATGTGGCTTCTAAGAATCGTGTGTGTCAAATCCTTGAGTTAGATAAATTTCGGCTGCAAGCATATGAAAGCTCCACTCTCTATAAAGAGAAGGTCAAGCGATGGAATGATGCAAATATTTTACCTCACAAATTTCAATTCAAGGCTGAAACTCTTTCCCGGTAAGCTCAAGTCCATGGGTGCTGGCTCCCACACAATCACAAAAGTATATGGAAATGGAGCGATTGAAATTGAAGATTCAAAGGGGGTGAGAGTCAAAGTCAATGGTCAAAGATTGAAGGTGTACTTTAGGGAAAGTCATGACGTGCGAGTTGTGGAGGTGGTGTACTTGGATGATTCTTGAAGGCATATCCACGTCATGCCGTGATGTTAAATCATATGCTTCTTGGGAGGCAACCCATGTGTTAGTCATTTTCAATAATGTGGGTTTCATTTGGGTAGGATTATGAAGTTTGGCATTCGAGAGTGGAACTTGACAACTCGCCGAAGCTGTTGTGCCAAGCTCCAACGAGTTTACCTATATGGGTGGACACTGTCTATTTCATGGAACTGCACCAATATTTTGTGATACACTGATATAATTGGGTGAACCTGATGCAGTTCACCAATTATGGAGAAGAAATTTGAAAGTCTATCAAAACATTTGGCGATCAGAAGGAACTTTCGACGATTCGCACAAAAATTAGAGGCGATCATGTTGTATTCCACCTCGTTGTAGGCAAAACTCTCATAAGCTATTGGCCCTGTCGGTGAAGCGATACTAGTTGGGCAATTCACCGAATAAGTCAGCGATCTCCTCTTTGCCATTATTCAAGGAGTCCCTTTTTCTCCGCTTCCTCCTGCCACTCCTTTGCATTGAGGACACTGCACTTTTATTTTTGGTTAGGTGAGGGCCATTGCACCTTTATAGATTAGAGTGTTTCATTTGGTTTGGTGTTTCTATATTGTTTAACTCGTTGTCTTTGCAACTACCCCCATGAGTTTTGAAAATTGTGGAATGTTTGAGTTTTCAATGTTCATGATTTGAGGATCGATTGTGTTCAATATCGATATCTTGATTAGTACTCATGATGAGCTTTGTGTATAGTGCAGGTGTTGCAAGAATGAAATCATTGTGGTTGCACTTTTGAGCGATCTTTTTGAATCTTTTGTTGACTAGCTACGTTTTGATGTAAGCCTTGCAATGAGCATCGCACATACGCTTTTGATCTTTGCGGGCGTTGCTAAATGAGTGTATTTCAAAGTGCCATATGTGGAGAGGTTCTACTTGAAGTCATGTGTGTGGAGTCCTAGAATTTTCCGTGTTAGCCTAATTGTTTAAATTTTGGTGAAAGCAAGGCGTGATCTTGGGCAATAATTCAAAGAGGGAACCCAAATGTCCTAAATCCTTGTGACTACCTTGTGAGGGTTTGCATACATTTTTCCCCATTTGATCCTAACCCAATGTGTTGGCAAAACCAAAAGTAAGCCTCTTGAGCAAAATTGTCCCTACCGTCTCACCTAAATTCCTTTTTGAAGCATTGTTATGGTTGAATAGCTAACTTAGCCCAAAAGCCTAAATTGGGGTGTTGAAAGGAAGGAGAAATGATAGCCAAGTGAAGGGCAAAGAAAGATGAAATAAGACTCAACTTTGAAGTTTGTTACAAAAAGAAGGGGCCCTTCCTAGAAAAGAGAGAAAAAGAGTCGTTGTGATGAAAATGTTTTGGAAAAATAGAAATGAAAAAGTGAAGTAGTGAAATAAAAGGAATTCCAAATAAATTGAGTGATAGATCAAAGTTTGAGTTCTCAAATGCAAAAGAATGAAAAGAACTTGAGAAGAGGTGAATATGATTGCAACAATGCTTTGATAAGGTGAAGTTACCATGCAAAATTAACCATGCCTTAACCCTCAGCCCCATAAAAAGCCCAAAAACCCTTGAGATCTTGCATGAACTAAGTCGTGTGATGATTGGAAAATATGGGCAAACCTATGGGACAAAGCTTGCATGTATTTCTCTTTTGAGAGAGTGAGAGTTGCATTGACTCCTTAATTCTTTGTTGACTTGCTTTGTGAGAGCATGGAATCATTCTTAATGTGAGGGAACTTGAATGCATTTATTATAACATGGTCTTGCATTAGAAAAGAAGCTAAGTGAGCTTGAGCTTGTGTTGAAACCGGCTAGTCATTATTTGAAGCTTTGTGATTACGATTGAGTGTAGCATGTTGTTGAGAGTATTCTTGTAATGGAACATTCATGTTATCTCTCACTAAGTATTGTTTTAGACACCCTTATTGAGCTAATTGTGTTCTTGATTTACTTGAGGACAAGTAAAAGTAATTTCGTGAAATTTACATGAATGAGAATTAACATGAATTAAACTGAAAGGAGATTTCATGAAATAGTTGTATGGGATCAAAAGATGATTAACATAATCAAAGATGACCCAGCCTATCTATGATTCTTTAGTTGTATTGAGAAATTCAACACTACCCCTAGTGACATATCCCCACACCCCTAGAGTTAGTTAATTTTGTGAAATTTCCATTTGTTGAGATATTGATAATTGTGAGTAGAAATTGCTTTGTTAAATTTGGTGGAACCATCCACCCTTTTACTAATTAACTACGTTGAGATTATTTGCAATTTAATTCACCAATTGGATCCTTAACTTCATACAATTCTGTGTGGGATTCGACCCCGACTCTTAGTTGGGTATTTTTATTGACAACTACCGTTGTCCCTTTTTCTTGATTTTAAAGAGTACATTAGAGCGTTATCTACAGACATTTAAGAAAAGTTTCTCTTTTTCATACTTTAAATCATGCAATAGAACTGTGTCATAAGAAACTTATTCAGACTCATTCGCTTTTCAAATCCATAAGGTGGTTGAAATAGCGAAGCCTAGATCCTTATCGATGTGTTACTCTCAGATAAAGTCTTCAAAAAGTAAAGAGATTGCATAGGGCTTGAGAGAAGTTGGTTAGTGTTCATTAAGTGTATTTATTAGAAGGAGTGCACCCTTATTCATATAAATCATGTGTTCGTGCTAAAAGCAAGATGTGCTCCCTGATTTTCTTCTCTAAACCTTCTTTCAGTGATGCCATTTATGAGGAAAGTATGATTTTGAATGCTTTGGCAGTATTGTCACCCAAAAGAGAGTGTGAATAGCGATGTTATAAGCTAATAGTAGTAGAAGTGCCTAGAGTTAGAAGCATACATTTGGAATTTTAGTAACTTAAGAGGTGGGGATAGTTTTTGAGTAAAGTGTATAGTTGCAGTCATGTACCCAGAAAGTCATTAATGATGAGTTTTTCCCTTATGTCTAGGCTAAGGAGTAATAATTCTCGTTGATGCCTCTAATATAAAAGTGGTTCTCATGACCCATTCTTATACACTTTAGATAGATTCACATCTATGCTCACTTCCAGAATGAGAGGCAAAGACTTTAGCCTATTGATCTCAATCTTACTACATAAAGTTATGGATATCAGCCTCATGGTATGAACCTATATAGATAAGCACTCATGTCTTATAGTATGCTCAATCTCACGAATTCATTACTTACTCTCAATGGCTAGCAACATAATGCTATGTCATGCATATTATTATATCATATTTCTCAAATGAATCATGCTTATGATCTTTCACCCTAAAACTCTTTCTGTGATCTTTTTTAGTTTTGAGAGTGATGTTGTTGATAGTAGTTATGTGATGATAGATAGGAGAGGGTTAATGTTTCTTATTGTTGTAGTGGTGGTGTGCTTATTCCATCCAAGGTTATAAATGTGGAGAAAGAAGGACATGAGGTTTTACGATGAGTGATAGTTAGATCATAATAGTTAGTCGATTTACTAGTAGTAATGCGTGAAATTTCAGCTGTTAGAGATGATAGGAAGGTGGGAAAGTCTGAGAGGAGTTGGTTACCTAGAATTCCATACAGTGGGTAACTAATAAGCTTGAATGTGGTGTTGAAAGTAAGTGAATGATTTCATTTTGTCTTTCCTGTCTATCAATAAACATGTCTCTAATTTATAAGGTCATCTCCGTTGGCCTGGTTTGTTTTGCCGCAGAGAACGGCTACCTACAATCAAGGTCAGAGCAAGAATTTTCACTAAATGGGTTAAAAATATGATGAAGCAAAAGGGGGATGTTTGCTACATGTTAAAAAATAATGACACAAATGTCAATTTTTGTAATGGTAGTGGCATGGGTGAGCCCAACTTTTAACATATCACATATATGAGCCTTTTCTCAAATTTGAGAGTCTTTTCCGTTTTTTAAATCTAAGGTGAGGGTTGTAAATGATTTTCAAATTTGTATAATGATAATGATGACGATAATAATAATGATAATTATGACGATATTAATACTGATAATAATAATAATGATAATAAAAATAACGATAACAATAACAACAATAACAATAACAATAACAACAACAATAGTAATAACAATAAAACCTTCGCAGATTAGACAGAAAGTAAAAGAATTTGTAATGGATCACAAAACTAGTGATCAAGTATAACAAGGTTAGTAAAAGATAAGCTTTTAAAGAAATAATTGTTTCATGATTATTCTCATATATTTTTTCGAAAAGAATATTGAGAGAGAAAAACGTTTTTCTATTTTTTGATTTCTAAAATATCCAAATTTTTTTGGAATTACTATCCAAATTAATTCTTAAATACCTTCGGATATGATATCTGATATATTCTCTTCACTTGCTGTCAAGTCTTTATTTTGTTTCTAATGCATTTCTCGATTTTATAATTTTCTGGAAATTTATAAAATCCGCTCTATACAATTTGACAATCACCCACCCAATTAATAACACATTAGAATTTTACCGAGAAACTATTTTCTCAAACCATAAAAAGCCTTATTGGTTAAATAAAACAAGAATACAATATATCTCATCCTTGCACCACTTCTTGTTTTTCAATCGCAAAAATAGGATTGCCAGTTAAATAAAGGTATCCATTCTGCAAGGAAAGAGAAATAGAATACTATGATAACCTTGTAAAGTTTTAAAAAAAACCCCTCTTCCTACTTCTTCAATGCATTCAATATGGAAAATTTGGAGAAAGTTGACAACACAAGTATATCTGAATTTGATAAAAAGAGCTTAATAAACTTAAAGGCCACAATTTTGTTCCTTCATATTTTGTTCTATTCAAGCAAAACTGGTTAAAATAAATAAAATAAATGCATCTTTGGAGACTTTGCAATGCAAAATATTTAGAAATGATAGATAAGCATCCACAAAACAGTAAAAGTTTCCAGGTTTATAACTAAATTATATTATCATGGAGGAAGTAAGATAAAACAAATAATCTAAACTATCTGAGTCTTCAGATAAATATTTGAGACTTGAAAGTTGTCCCCCATGACATTCTTAAGTGAGTTAAAGGTTTGAATGTATCTAAATGTTGCGGTGACATTACCGTAAACATTTATCACCCTGAACTTTTTCTCTTTTGGTTTGTAAGAATCTAGTTTATTGCCACTTGAAATACTTTCCTCCCATTTGGGGGACTTAAATTTGAAATACTCACCCAAAAGAGGATTGTTAATGTAAATGGGGATGATTTAAAAGGTTCGTGATCAATGTAATGACCTTCAGGTTATTTTTGTATTAATTCCTTCTTTCTATCATTTAGAGTATTCCCGTAGCGACTCCAAGTCATTTATGACTTGCTGGCACTCACTGTTCGGTCTCCTGGTCATTCATTTAGGTTTTATGCCTACTTTCCTATTTTGGAGCTTTTGGACCTTGAAAGTTGATTTCGGTCATAACCTCAGGTAAATAACCTCAGAAAGGAATTCTAGCAGTTCCAACAGCTCTGGAGTGGCCAATTTAGGCTAGTAGCATGATTGGCACGAGTCCCAGGGTTTTTGATGTGACTTTAGGGCCATTTGGCGCTTTTACCTTTGAAATTTGGCTCAAGTTTGATTTCGGTCAATATTCTTTGTAAACACAGTTGGATGAGAATTCCTTCAGCGTGGTTAGTTCTGGAATGCCGAGTTTGGTCTAGAATGACCTTTTGAGCACTTCTCGAGGCTTTCGATTTAATTATGAGGCCCTTGGTAGAAGTTGGCTAAAATGGGGCTTGGGGTGTGGGACCTACTTTTTATTGAACTAACCTCGTATGGAAATTCTAACTGTGCCATTGAGTCCGGAACATCGAATTTGATGGCTCGTTTGCATGCATGGGGTTCCAAACGAATCCCGAGCACCTCGTCGGAGTTTTTGGGACGGCTAAGTTTCAGCTGGTGCATAGCAGAAGTTGCAGACCCACCTCTACTCCGCGTTCGCAGGCTTGGTTCCATGTTCACGGAGGTGTGTGATGTTCTTCTTCACGTTCGCGGATAGGTTCTGTGTTCGTGGATGTCTGGAAGGTCTAGGAATCTTCCTCTCCGCGTACGCGGATGGGCCTCCACGTCCGCAGAGGTGTGGATCTTCTCTCTCCGCATTCGCAGGCCCATGGAGTTCTGTGTGTTGCTTCTCCGTGTTCACGAGCCCCTAGCTGCGTTCGCGGAGGTATAATTGTTTTCCCTCTGCGTTCGTGGGGCCATGGCCATGTTTGCGGAGGTCAGTGATTGGTAGTGTATATATAGGGCAGTCGGGTTAGTTGTTGAAGAAAGTTTAGAAATATGATATCTCTCTCATTTCAAATCGGTTTTCGGTGTTTCTAATTCCTGTGTGCTCAGATTTTCGTAGACTTCTTGGGTTTGTGTGCGGAGAGTGTTGGGTGGGCTCTGATTCCGATGAATTTTAGGCGTAAGTGGTTACCTTTAGCTTGAAGTGTAACGTTTTGCATTTTTTGCTTTTTTGTGATTTCGGCTGTTCTGGACCCCAAATTGTGTTCTATTTTGGAACATAAGTTCGGGGGAAGGTTTAGGACCTTTTCACGTAGTCAATTCGGGGATTTCTAAAGTGAGTCCTGCATTTTCTTATGTTTGACTACTAAATTGGTTTGTCTCTGTTTTTGTTGATTTCAGTGTCTAAACGACCGTACTGACGCTGTGATTCTATTTTTGATAGCGTGACAGTAGTTTGAGGCCGTTTCAAAGGGAAAAGCTCTGATAGTGTGATTTGGAGCGCGCGCGATCGGCCTTCTGGTAGGTTACAACTTCCCTTCTCTTAGATTGACTTGGAATGTGTGAATACTTTCTAAATGGTATGAATCTGGGGTGGGGTTCTAGTATTTCATCCATGCTTCTTAAAAACCATGCCGTAGGGTTGATTTTCGGGCTGTTGTTGGGGGGCTGGGTATTTGCTGTTGTATGTGGCTTATTTGGTTGGTTGTTTATTTGTGTTGGAGTGTATTTTTGTTCTTTGGATAGGTTAGGCTAGTATTACCTTAGACCCACGCGCCTGTTTGACTGTGGTATGTATCCGGCATCGATTCAGATGACTAGGTCCTTGTAGATTAAATAGCAGACTTGGGTTTGATAGTTTGAGTCCGGTTTGGGCTTTGTGTACTGTGATATTCTAGCTTCTCTCCCCATTTCTGTGGCGCCGATGTGTCATCGGAGGCGTGTTGTTTTTCCCTGGCTTTAGAATGTTTCGAGATCCGTTCGATGGTACTATGGTTGGTAGTGGACAACGATCCACATTGGCTTGGTATTTGGGATATTTGGATTGCCCCGCGTACTCTTCTTGCTTGGGTAGGGCCCCCGGGAGTTTTAGCGAAGAGGGCAATTGGATATGAGATATTTGGTTTGTCCAGCGCACTCTGCTTGCTTAGGTAAGGCCCCCGGGAGTGTTGGCTAATTGGGCAGCGAGACTTTAAGGCTTTTGAAATTGGCTGGTTGTTTCATTTCAGGATTTGGGTTTCTGGAGCCATCATGCCTTGGGTAGGGCCCCCGAGAGTTGTTGTCTGGTCGGTTGCCCGATTTGGAAGTCAGACTTTTGACTGGGTTGGAGTTGGCTGTTTTGGTTCGGTTGAGTTGGTTGGTGGATTCGATTTGTTGTTTTGGTGTTCCTTCATTCCCATAGACTAGCTTTTCTGTGTACCTGTCGGGCTTATGGGGGTCCATTCAGGTTTTGTTTATCTTTGCTTGATTGTAACTTCTGGATCTTATGGGGGGCCCGGTTAGGTTTAGATTAGGTGTTCTTAGTCTTTCTATCGTTTAGTTATTCCCTTCTCTCTTGACCTTTGTTGTGGTGGATTCTATCCTTTCAGTCTGTTTTTACCTTTCTGTCTCAATCGGCCTATGATTCCTACTAGGTACCTGTTCTATTTGTACTCATGCTATACTCTGCATCTATTTTTATGATGCAGGTCTGAGCACCAGTTATCAACGTTGAGTTCGAGCCTGCAGCGGTCTGTTCCGAATACGAGGGTGAGCACATGCCTTTCTGAGATTACCTGTCTCCTTCTATTTATATATTTTGTCTTGTCTTTTGCTTTTGAGACACCTTGCTTCTGTGGTCCACTTTTGGGACTTGTACTCATTTAGTAGTTCTGCACATGTGAATTCTAGTTCTGGAGGTATCGTTGTTGTATATAGATGTTTTTGCTTCCGCCTTTCCTTTATATGTTCCTTTACTTATGCTTCAGCGTATTTGAGGTTAGTTCCCACCCTCAATTCCATTACTGCTAAGTTCTGAGATATGGTTTTGGCTTGCCTACTGGCGGGTTGGTAGGCGCCATTATGACTCGAGAAATCGGGTCGTGACAAGTTGATATCGGAGCCCTAGGTTCGCTCGTCTTACTTGTACAGAGAGAACATCTAGTAGAGTCTTGCGGATCGGCATGAAGATGTCCGTGACTTATCTTCGGGAGGCTATGGGATGTCCTTTGGAGGTTTTCTTGTCTTGCATCATTATCTTGCATTGCTGTCCGATTGGTTTCTTGAAATCTTACTTGTTTCATTCTGTCGCAGGATGGCTCGCACGCGTAGTAGAGGTCGACCCCGAGGTCGAGGTGGTGCTGCTGCACCAGGCCGCGAAAGAGCGAGGACTCCCGAGCCAAAGGCGGATCCTCGGGTTGAGCAGATTCCTTCTTAGTTGGTGGGGACGGGACCAGCCCAGCAACCACCCGCACCAGCTGCCGCCCAAGATTGTAACACCCCCATTTTTGAAAAGAAAGAAAATGCAGTTTTAAAATTTTTTCTGGTGCCAGTGACAACGGAGGCCATCTACGGACCGTAGGTGGAGTGACGGGCCGTAGATGGTAACCGTCGATGGCCCTGCCAGCTTTATAAATTTTGAGTTTCTGAACCTTGACCTACGGAATAGCAGGACAGTTCGTAGTTTGGTTGACGGGCCGTAGATGGGTTACGTAGATGCCTTCTAGACTTAGCCAAATTTTTAGTCCAAAACAAACTTTTTGAATCAATTGACGGAAGAGCAGGACCGTCCGTCAGTGGATGTACGGACCGTAGGTCCAAACCGTCGATTGGAACCGACAGTTTATTTAAGGGCATTTTGGACTTTTCCCATAAGTGTTTATTCCTCATAATAGACAATTTTTCCCCTTAGCCTTGGCCCTATTTATATTTTCTAAGCCCTAATCCCTTCATTTTCCAACTCTCATCTTCCAAATATTCCTCTCTCTAGAAGAACAAGAAGGAGAAGAAGAGAGCTAGGATTCTCATCAAGGTCACCAATCCCCTTTTATTTCAAGGCATTGGCTTTAAGGTATGATAGTATTTACCATTTGGAGTCTTTCCTCCAATGGGTCCTCTTTTCCTTAAGGTTTTCAAGGTATAGTCTTGCCCAAGAGAGTTAGGGTTTGACATATTATTATGGGTTCTTCATTATGCTTTTCATTGTTGATGTTATGGTTGATAGTGCACGATCTAGCATGGTAAAGTAAGCTAGTGTACGATTTAGCATGGTTTACATGCAACTTGATGAATCCCATGAGCTTATGCTATGTATCCCCCAATTTATGATTATGTTTATGATTGTGGGTTGATTGAGAAAAGATGAATTGCATGAACTCTTTGAGAATTGATTTAAGGATTATGATTATCAAGCTATGAATTTCATGGAAGACTATGAATGATGAAAAGAGGATATTTTATGAAAAGATGCATGATGAATCAAAATATATGATTTTCCTCTATTATGTGGGTTCCCTCAATTATGACTAAATTGCCTTGATTTATGGCTTTCTAAGTGTTTGCTTGCATTGAATTGCATGTTTGAGGAGAAGCTTATGAACCCATGATTTATGAGTTAAGAGCATGATGAGCTATGTAGATATGAAGCTTGTGAACTCATGCATGTTTTATGAAGTTATGATATGTTAGTGCATTTGTTGATTTGTGAAAGGGTTTCTCATGTAATGCTCAACCTATGAGTGTGAAAGGTTTTCTCACACAAAATGATTCATAACTTGTTGAAAGGTTTGCTCAACTAAGCTTGAATCCATGATTTATGAACTATTCTATGAAGGGACAAGCGGCGATTACCCATGTTCCCTAATATAGACAAGAGGCGATTACCCATGTCTACTAAAAATGAAATCATGATTAATAGAAGAACAAGTGGCGATTACCCATGTTCTTAAGGAGCTATTCTATGAAGGGACAAGAGGCGATTACCCATGTTCCCTAATGTAGACAAGAGGTGATTACCCATGTCTACCTAAGATAAAATGAACTATGATAATTCTGTGGGAAATATGCTTAGTACCGAGTGGACAAGTGGCGATTACCCATGTCCCATAACCTATGTGCCACCATAGGGTGATGGTCTATGATAGACACGATCTGAGCAGTTCATGCTCTTACCTTGGCAAGTAGGACACCCCTTTTCGGTGTGGGGCAGACACCGGATTCCATGTTGATACCTCACATGGTCTTATATGTCGGTTAAGGCTATTTCCCCACAAGTTAATGAACAAGTGTTCTCATGATGATGGTTTAAAGTAAAGTAAAGGAAAGATGAATAGCTTGTCTTGGCCATGTTTTATGCTTCATGTTTCGTATGTTCTATCATGTTTTAGCTTGGCCATTACATGTCATGATTACATGTCATTCTAGCATGATTTATATGCACTTTGTTCATTGCTATCTTACTTGGTACTTGATTGTACTAACGCATACTTTTGCCTACATTGATTCTATTGATGTAGGACTTGGCAGTTCTTCTCATCCCACTCGTGGCTAGTCAGTTCCAGTGATAGTGAAGACTTGGTGAGGCCTCCTATGTTCGAGGCCTTAACCTTGTTACTTTTTCATGCTTTCCATTATGCTTTTGGATATTGTACTGGGCTGCGTCCCGAACCTTCATTTCTATTCTGTTATGTTAGATGGCTTGAGACATAAGTGTAGACTTCCGCTGTTTTGTTATATAATGCTCTTTTTAATTCTTTTCTCTATTATCTTTTATGTTATGTATGCTAAGGGCTTGTGTGAGGCCTCTTGGGGTCTCGTACGCCGTGTTACATCTAGGGGCTACCTTGGATAGTGACAAAGATCTTTAGGCAATGATTGCGTAGATTCTAGCTGCGATAGGGGGTATTTAGCAGCAGCAGGCCCCAGCTCCAGTCCAAGATCTAGTTCCAGTACAGCAGGGTCAGCCTACCCCAGCGATTTCAGAGATTCATCAGTAGGGTCAGCAGCCGCCAGCACTGGCCGCCATTCAGCTGGATGCCTTAGATGGAGTTATTCTACTTCGGGAGCAGAAGATGCTCGAAATGTTCTTTAGACTGACACCACCGAGGTTTTTTGGAGATGTTGGAGAGGACGCCCACGAGTTTATTACTTCATGTCGGGAGAGCTTGCAGGCCCTGGGGTTGGCGGAGTCCAGATGAGCTGTCTTCATATCTTATTAGTTAGATGGACCGGCCAGGCAGTAGTGGCGCTCGTTTATGAAGACCAGGCCAACTGGATCCCCACCGGTGACATAGACACAGTTATCGGAGGCTTTCCTGGCTCGGTTTATTCCACTGAGCGTCAGAGATCGGCTTCACGATGAGTTTTCAAGATTGGAGCAGGGCTCTATGATGGCCTATGAGTACGAGGCTAGATTTCATGAGTTATCCCACCATGCCACTATGATATTGCCGACGGAGGAGGAGAGAGTTATATGTTTTTTCAGGGGCTTGAGATTGCAGCTGTGTATTGAGTCGCAGTCTATGGTATCAGCGGGCCGCTCTTTTCTGAATTTTGTGGACCATGCCCGCACGATCGAGCAACTCTGTCTCAAGGCCCAACGGGGCAGCGACAAAAGGGCTAGGCAAGATGATAGCTCTAGCAGGTACCATTCCATGCCTAGGGATACTCAGGAACGGGTCCAGCAGAGGTTTTAGTTGAGTCAGCCCAATCGCCCATTTCAAGCAGCACTGCTAATATCAGAGGGTGACTAGCACCGTCAGGGTGGTTATAATACCGGTTTGAGTCAGGGCCGAGGATGTTTTCATGTGAGTTTCTCAGGTCTGGGTGGCTGGCCTCCAGTTATGAGTAGATCAGCGCAGGGTTGTTTTACTTGCGGGGGAGTTGACCACTGATCTAGGGAATGCCCTATATCCAGACCAGCCTTACCAGCCCCAAAGGTAGCGAGATCAGTACCAGTAGCGGCTACACCTCTTGCTAAGGGAGGATAGCAGTCACAAGGAGCTTGGACTGGTCCCCGGGGAGGCAGGACAGGTGGCAGGGTGGATGCTAGTGGTAGAGGCGCTCAGGGCTATTTCTATGCAACTCCCACCAGGGTAGAGGCCGAGGCATCGGATGATGTGATCACAGGTACAGTTCTCTTATGCCATCAGTTCGCTTCAGCCTTATTTGATCTTGGTTCTGCATATTCTTATGTATCTTCTTATTGTGTTACTCGGTTAAGGGTGAGTCCAGAGCCTTTAGTGGTCCCTTTGCGTGTTTCGACCCGGGTAGGGGATTCTTTAGTAGTGGAACAGGTGTGTAGATCCTGTGTGGTGTCTATCCAGGGGTAGAACACTGGGGCTAATCTTATTGCGTTGAGTATGCTGGATTTTGATTTGATTTTGGGCATGGATTGGCTATCCCCTCACCTAGCGGTTTTGGATTGCTATGCCAAGAACGTTACTTTAGCAAGGCTTGGTATTCCGTCGGTGGTGTGGCAAGGTTCTTGCTATCGCACACCAGTTGGGGTGATTTCTTGTATTCAGGCCGGAGGTTTGTGGATAGCGGATGTTTGGTTTATTTGGCATATGTTAGAGATGTTAGTAAGAAGAGCCCTATGGTGGAGTCAGTGCATATACTCTGAGAGTTTGCTGATGTATTTCCTACCGACCTTCCTGGCATTCCTCTAGAGCATGTTATTGATTTTTCCATTGATTTGGAGCCGAGTACTCATCTTATTTCCATCCCACCGTATCGTATGTCCCCCGCAGAACTCATGGAGCTCAGTGTTCAGCATCATGATCTCTTGGGTAAGTGATTCATTTGTCTAGTGTATCGCCTTAGGGTGCCCAGTCCTATTTGTGAAGAAGAAGGATGGTACCATGCGGATGTGTATTGATTACAGGCAGCAGAATAAGGTGACGATGAGGAACCGTTACACCATGCCTCGTATCGATGATCTCTTCGACCAGCTTCAGGGTGCCGTGGTGTTCTCTAAGATTGACTTGAGATCTGGCAACCAATAGTTGAGGGTTAGAGCATCGTACATCCCTTAGACAACATTTAGGACTCGTTACGGCAATTATGAGTTCCTAGTGATGTCTTTTGGGTTGACTAATGCCCCTGCCACTTTCATGGACTTGAAGACTCATGTATTCATGCAGTATCTGGACTCTTTTTTCATTGTCTTCATTTATGATATCTTGATATACTCGCGGAGCCATGGTGAGCATGAGAAGTATTTGAGGATAGTGCTCCAGACTTTGAGAGATCATCGACTTTATGCCAAGTTCTCAAAGTGTGAGTTCTGGATTGATTATGTAGCCTTCTTGGGGCACGTGGTGTCCAAGGATGGCCATTATGGTAGATCCGGTGAAGATTGAGGTTATCCATGATTGAGCTAGGCCCACTTTTGTGATTGAGATTCGGAGCTTTGTCGGATTGGCTGGGTACTAAGACGTTTTGTTGAGGGTTTCTCTATATAACAGCGCCTTTGACTTAGTTGACTCACCAGGATGTTCCCTTTGTGTGGTCGGAGGAGTGTGAGAGGAGTTTTCTGAGGCTTAAGGAGTTGCTTACCACCGCTCCTATATTGACTCTTCTAGTTGAGGGTGAGGGCTTCACGGTTTATTGAGACGCATACGGTGTTGGATTGGGTTGTGTTCTGATACAGCAGGGCCAAGTTATTGCTTATGCGTCGAGGCAGCTTAAGCTGCATCAGCGCAACTACGCCACTGATGATTTGGAGTTAGCGGCGGTAGTTTTTGTACTTAAGATATGGAGGCAATACCTATATAGAGTTCATTGTGAGATCTATACTGATCACAGGAGCGTTCAGTACATTATGACCTAGAGGGATCTTAATTCGAGGTAGCGCCATTGGATTGAGCTCCTGAAGGACTATGACCTCTCTATTCTCTACCATACGGGCAAGGCGAATGTGGTAGCGGGCGCATTGAGCTGGAAGGCAGTGAGTATGGGTAGTCTAGCCTTCCTTTCTGTTTCGGAGCGACCCTTGGCTTTTGACATCCAGTCTTTAGCCAATCAGATGATCAGGCTTGATGTTTCAGATTCCAGTCGGGTATTAGCCTCTATGGGAATTCGGTCATCTCTGTTGGATCAGATTCGTAGTCATCAGTTTGAGGATGGGTCTATGGTGGCACTCAAAGATAGAGTATTGAGGGTGATGTCGGGCAGGATACCTTAGATTCAGATGGGGCTTTGAGATTTGCTAGCCGCATTTGTGTTTCGAGAGTTGGGGACTTGATACAACTGATCCTTAGCGAGGCCCATGATTCCAAATATTCCATCCATCCGGGAACAACTAAGATGTATCGTGATTTGAGGCAGCATTAGTGGTGGAGTGGTATGAGGAGAGACATCTCTAATTATGTGTCACGTTGCTTGTGTTGTCAGCAGGTGAAGGCTGAGCATTTGAGGCCTGGTGGTATGTTGCAGAGATTGCCCATTCCTGAGTGGAAGTAGGAGCGTATCACCATGTATTTCATTGTGGGGTTGCCTCGGACTTCTAGAGGTGTTGACCACATCTGGGTCATCGTGGATCAATTGTCCAAGTCAGCACACTTCATTCCAGTTCATACATTCTTCAGTGCTGAGAGGTTAGCTCGTATCTACATTCGGGAGGTGGTCCGTCTTCATGGGATGCCTATTTCTATCATTTTAGACCGAGGTTCACAATTCACTTCCAGCTTTTGGAGGGTATTTCAGGATGAGTTGGGGACCCGTGTTGATCTTAGCACAACATTAAACCCACAGACTGATGGCCAGTCAGAGCGTACTATGTAGGTTCTTTAGGATATGTTAAGGGCCTATGTTATGGAATTTGGAGGCGGGTGGGACCAGTTTGTGCCTTTGGCAGAGTTTGCATAAAACAACATCTACCACTCTAGTATTCAGATGGCCCCATTTGAGGCTTTATATGGTAGGTATTGTCGTACTCCAGTTGGATGGTTTGAGTCTGCAGAGCCTAGGCCGCGTGGTATAGACTTGTTTTAGGAGACCTTAGCGCATGTGAGGATGATTCAGGATCGGCTCAGGACGGCTCAGAGAAGATAGCAGAGTTACGGGGATCACAGGCGACGGCCACTGAGATTTGTCATTGGTGATAGAGTATTCCTCCGAGTATCGCCCATGAAGGGCGTGATGAGATTTGGGAGGTGGGGCATGCTTAGCCCCAGGTGCATTGAGCCTTTTGAGATCTTGAGGACAATCGGTGAGGTAGCCTATGAGTTAGCCTTACCTCCAGCATCCTCAGCTATTCATCCAGTCTTCCATGTTTCGATGCTGCGCTACTATGTTCTAGATGAGTCTCATGTGCTCCAGTATGATGCCATTGCATTGGATGATCGCCTTACCAACATTGAGGAGCCAGTTGCTATTTTGGCCAAAGATGTGAGGCAGCTGAGGTTCAGAGCCATTTCGGCAACCAAGGTCCGTTGGAGGCATCGTCCAGTCGAGGAGGCTACCTGGGACACCGAGCGGGAGATGTGGGAGCAGTTCCCTAGCTTATTTGAGCCCTCAGGTACTTTTTGACCCTCACTTTCGCAGATAAAAGTTCTTTAGTAGTGGATGTTATAATGACCCTTTAGGTCATTCTCGTGTTAATGGCTTCTTTCAGTCGTTTAAAGCATTCCCGTAGCCACCCCAAGTCATTTATGACTTGCTAGCACTGACTCTTCGGTTGCCTGGTCGTTCGTTTGGGTTTTATGCATGCTTTCCTCTTTTGGAGCTTTTGGACCTTGAAAAGTTTATTTCGGTCATAACCTCGGGTAAACGACCTCAAAAGGGAATTCTGACGGTTCCAATAGCTCCGGAGCCGCCAAATAAGGCTAGAAGAATGACTGGCACGAGTCCCTGGGTTTCTAGGGTGACTTTAGAGCCATTTGGTGCTTTTACCTTTGAAATTTGGCTCAAGTTTGACTTCAGTCAATATTCTTGGTAAACGCGCTCGAATGAGAATTTCGTCAGCGCGGTTAGTTCTGGAATGCCGAGTTTGGTCTAGAATCACCCTTTGAGCGCTTCTCGAGGCTTACGATCTAATTCCAAGGCCCCTGGTTGAAGTTGGCTAAAATGGCGCTTGGGGTGTGGGACCCACTTTTAGTCGAAATGACCTCATATGAAAATTATGACTGCTCCATCGAGTCTAAAGCATCAAATTTGATAGGGTATAATATCTCGTTTGCATGCACGGGGTTTCGAATGAATCCCGAGCACCCCGTTTGAGGTTTTTGCAAGGCCAAGTTTAAGTTGGTGCATAGCTGAAGTTGCAAACCCACCTCTTCTCCGAGTTCGCGGGGTTGGTTCCGCATTCGCGGGCTTGACTCCACGTTTGTGGAGGTGTGTGATGTTTTTATCCACGTTTGTGAATACGGTCCGCATTCGCGGAGCTCTGGGGATCTTCCTCTCCACATTCGCGGATGAGCCTCTGCATCCGCGGAGGTGTTGATCTTCTTTCTCTACGTTCGTAGGCCCATGGCCGCGTTCACGGAGTTCTGTGTGTTGCTTTTCCGCATTCACGGGACCTTTGCCGCATTCGCAAAGGTATAATTATTTTCCCTCCACGTTCGCGGGGCCATGGCTGCGTTCGTAGAGGTCAGCGACTGGCAGTGTATATAAAGGGCAGTCGGGTCAGTTGTTGAAGAAAGTTTAGAAATTTGATATCTCTCTCATTTCTAATTGGTTTTTGGTAATTCCAAGTGCCGTGCATTCAGATTTTCGTAGACTTCATGGGTTTGTGTGTGGAGAATATGGGGTGGGCTCTGATTCTCATGAATTTGAGGTGTAAGTTGTTACCTTTAACTTGAAGTGTAAAGTTTGATTTTTTGTATTGTCGGCTGTTCCAAACCCCGAATTGTGTTCTGTTTTGGAACATAAGTTCGGGGGGAAGGTTTAGGACCTTTTCATGGAGTCAATTCAAGGATTTCTGGAGCGGGTCCCACTTTTTCTTATCTTTTACTCCTAAATTATTCCATCTCTATTTTTTGTTGATTTTAGTGTCTAAACGACCGTACTGACACTGTGATTCTATTTTAGATAGTGTGGCAGCAGTCTGAGGCCGTTCAGAGGGAAAAAGCTCCAGCATTGTGATTAGGAGCGCACGCGGTCGACCTTCTAGTAGGTTACGACTTCCCTTCTCTTAGATTGAGCTAGAATGTGTGAATACTTGCTGATTTATGTGAATCTGGGGTAGGGTTCTAGTATTTGTTTTGTCTTTCTCAGAAACCATGCTGTAGGGTTGATTTTCGAGCTATTATTGGGGGGCTGGGTATTTGCTATTGCATGTGGCTTATATGGTTGGTTGTTAATTTGTGTTGGAGTATATTTTTGGCCTTAGGATAGGTTAGGCTAGTATTGCCTTAGACCCATGCACCTGTTTGACTATGGTATGTATCCAACGTCGATTCGGTTGACTAGGTCCTTATAGACTGAAATAGTTAATTTGGGTCTGATAGTTTGAGTTCGGTTTGGGCTTTGTGTGGTGTGATATTCTAGCTTCTCTCCCCATTTCTGTGGCATTGATGTGTCATTAGAGGCATGTTGCTTTTCCCTGGCTTTCGGATGTTTCGAGATCAGTTCAGCGGTACTATGGTTGGTAGTGAACGGTGCTACACATTGGCTTGTTATTTGGGATATTTGGACTGCCCCGCATACTCTACTAGTTTGGGTAGTCCCCCCGGGAGTATTAGCAAAGGGGGCAGTTGGATATGAGATATTAGGGTTGTCCAGCGCACTCTACTTGCTTCGGTAGGGCCCCCAGGAGTGTTGGCTAATTGGGCAGCGGGACTTTAAGGCTTTTGGAATTGGCTAGTTTTTTCATTTCAGGATTTGGGTTTCCGGAGCCTTCATGCCTTTGCACTCTACTGGCTATGTAGGGCCCCCAGGAGTTGCTGTTTGGCCGGTGGGCCGATTTGGAAGTCAAACTTTTTACTGGGTTTGAGTTGGATGTTTTGGTCCTGTTGAGTTGGTTGGTAGATTCGATTCATGGTTTTGGTCTTCCTTCATTTCTGTAGAATAGCTCTTCTTTGTACCTCTCGGGCTTATGGGGGTTCGTTCGGGTTTTGCTTATCTGTGGTTGAATGTACCTTCTGGGTCTTATGGGGTCCCGATTAGGTTTAGGTTAGGTGTTCTTAGTCTCTCTGTCATTTAGTTATTGTCTTCTCTCTTGACCTTTAATTTGTTGTTGTGGATTCTATCCTTTCAGTCTGTTTTTACCTTTCTTGCTCAGTCGGCCTATGATAGCTACTAGGTACCTGTTGTATTGGTACTCATGCTACACTCTGCATCTATTTTCGTGATGCAGGTTCGAGCACCAGTTATCAGCATTGAGTTCAAGCCTGCAGCTGTCTCTTCCGGATATGAGGGTGAGCACATGGCATTCTGGGATTACTTGTCTCTTTCTGTTTATATATTTTGTTTTGTCTTTTTCTTTTGAGACAGCTTGTTTCTATGGTCCAATTTTGGGACTTGTACTCATTTTGTAGTTCTGTACATGTGGCATCCTGGTTCTGGGAGGTATCATTGTTGTATATAGATGTTTTCACTTCCGCCTTTCCTTTATATGTTCCTTTACTTATGGTTCTGCGTAGTTGATGTTAGTTCCCACCCTCAATCCCATTACTGCTATGTTCCGGGATAGGGTTTTGGCTTTCCTACTGGTGGGTTTTTAGGCGCCATTATGACTCGAGAAATCTGGTCGTAACAATCAAACACTGAAATGAAAATAGAAAAAGTTTTCTAACCTTAAAAAAATATATTTGAATTCAATAAAAGATGAAGAAAAATAAACTTGACCAAAACAAGGAAGCAACAATGATGTTCTGAATTGTTCTTCATTAAGAAAGCTCATATCATTCACCTCATGGTCCAAAGAATGAAGCAATGAGAGATTGTTCAACAGAACTCTATCAAGACCTAAAGTACCCCCTTGTAATCGCCTCTTGTCTTATCATTTGGGGACATGGGTAATCGTCGCTTGTACTTTCATTCTTGGAAGGCACATCAAATATCCAATCCAAGCTAAAGTTCATTGGAATATCTCATTAGGTCTTGATTCAAATTTAGTTGAGAAAACCTTTCAACCCTATGAATCCTTCATGTTAAAAAAATCCTTTCACAAATCATGTTTTGAGTAGTATGTGAAAAATCCTTTCACAACAACAACAACAATGCTTCACCCTCAAAGGAAATCTTAAATCATCATAAATTTCATTATTGAACATGCATATCTTCATAAAATCCATCCTTTGATCATTCATAACTTCATCATGGAATCATAGCTTAGAAATCATAAATTGTGCATCGGCTCATATAATTTAATCTAAAAATCATTCAATTATCTCAATTCATGCATAGGAAGTCATAAATAATTCAATTGGAAAGAACCCATGAGATTGAAGAAAACCCTAATTTCAATTGAAGATTCTAACTTGTGAAAATTGAAGAATTTAGGAAACCTATAGAGGAAAGGACTCCATAGTTGAAAGCCATCATACCTTGGAGTTCAAAGTCCACAATCAATGGAGAATTTGGAGACTTGACTTGAATCCCTAGCCTTCTTCTTCAAACATTCGATAGAAAAATATTTGGGGAAATTTGAAGAGTGATTTAGAATGAGTAGATTTTTGTCTTAGAAGACTTATAAAGGGTCTAAGATTGGGACTAAACCAACCTAGTTTAGGTATAAATTAATTAGAAAAAAAACCAAAAAGCCCTTAAAAATAACTGTCGGACTCCAATCTACGGTCCAACTACTGACCGTCTTGGTCTACCATAGGTGGGGCTCAAAAACTATTAAATTTGGGCTTCCAACGATGGTTTCCATGTACGGTCCATTGTTCCACTAACGGACCGTACATACAAACCGTAGATCCAAAACTTGACCCTAAAAATTTCACTAAGTCTGGGAGTGACCTACGAGACCTATCTACCACTCGTACATGGAATGACGGGCTGTCCAAGCTAACCGTCAAAGAGGTTCTGAAACTTGACATTTTCAAAATATTTATCTTGCCATCTACGTTTCCCACCTACGGCCCATATGTCAACCTACGGTCCATAGATGGCTTTCGTCAGTACTGGCATTAGTTCTGAAAACTGGCAATTTTCCTTCTTTCCAAATCTGAGGTGTTACAAACTCAAAAGCATTGTGGTGTACTACCAGAACTCAACAACATCCATAAATAAGTTGGTCAAGAAACAAAGATGCAAAAAAATAAAGTAGGAGGAAATAAAAAAATTAAATATATAAACTATCTCAATCTTCGGCTAAGCATATGAGACTTGAAAGCTTTCACCAATAACAATCTTGAGTGACTAGAAACTTAGTTAGTCGCTGCGTATCCACCGTACACTTTTACATTTCTAAACTTTTTTTTCCTTTCTAAACTTTTTTTTCCTTTTGGGTTGTAAGAAACTACTTGTATGCCACGATCCATTTGCATCAATATATCTCCATCTTTCTAAATTAAGATTGGTATAAATCTATCATAACATATATATCTGATTGAATACTATCTTTCAAAATGTGATCTTTAGTCCAAGATTCAGCTATTCCATACTCTTTCCTTCACCATATATCATCATACTGACTATGGTCAATATTACACAAAGATAGACAATTCCTCAATTCTTCTAGCAACAAGTTGTAGGATGGAGTTTCAAGACCACGCGGAGTTGACAAGGACTTCACCTCTTATGTCTAATTGGGAAAGGTGTAAATGATGTCATTTTTTTCCCAGTCCATCCAATGAACAAAACCATTGATGTTAGCCTTACTAAATGATCTGCATAGAGGTTCTAGAGCCTTGCCCACGTTTCTCCATTTCTCATCAACTCCAAGAGTATAAAACTCCAATTCTGATACTCAGGAACGTCCCTCAAGCTTTCTAACTACTGATCTCAATACTTTATACTGTCCAAAGGCTTCACTAAAAGTAAATACCAACGGAACATGCTGAATACTTTTCTCCCATATGGGCAATTTAACCTCAAAATACTCACCCAAAAGAGGATTTCTAATATAAACTGAATGCTCTATGGTATACTTCCACCCATTCAAAAAAAAAGATGAACCCATTACATGAAAAAATTAATATCATGTTTTGCTTAGAGAAAGTGGGTGTAGGGAGGTGAAACCTCTGGCTCAACACAATGTCTCTGTTTAAGGGGTGAGAATCATAGTCTTTGAGTTCCACAAGTAAGCGGAAAGTCATTTATCGAAAGCAAAATGCTGGGAAAATTAGATGATATTTTGTGATACATATGTTAACGAATAAAGGATCAGAAGTCAAAAGATGATATTGTAGTTTAAAAATAATCTTACAACGAAAAATGGATTTGATGGGCTGTCGTGAAAGAATTTCAACCATAATCACCATTTGAAGTTCCAGTTCCATAATCCTCGTGAGATGAGCGATTCTTCTTCCTTCGCACTCTCCCTTGAAAATCTTAAAGCTATTAGCATCCATGGCTATCACTTACCTTGAACAAAAAGGGACCTAGTCTTGAGGGTTTTGGTCTTACGGATTCGCTGGACTTTTATATACAGTGTGTTCAAAGATTTTGGGAATTTATTTAAAGCTAAAATGACTATAGAGCCTACTTTGAGTTCCACAAGTAACCAGACAAAGTCATTGACTAAAAATAATTATTGAAGTCTAACTAACTGTAAGCTAATATTAAATTTTTTCTAATATTATTTCTTACACCTACTTAGGCTTTAGTAATTATTGAAAGTCTAACAAGATGTTAGCTAGAAATTGGAGTGAACCTATGTGTATAAGGTATTACTTTAGAGACTTGAAGAATATAGATTTCTTTTATATTTCTTGAGATTCTATTGTTTCTATTACCAGTTTATAACTAGGAGTTTCTGTTCTCAGATAAAAAAAAAGGTAAAGGCATGTTATAAAACTTCTTGATATAAGTTATTGTCCATTAATGTGTTTCGCATTGGAATCGTTCAAGTATTCATTACCTGAAGAGATTAATATGGAACTATTTCTGGTAACAAATATTTTCCCCAATGTAGAACCAAAAAAGCAAGAGTCGTTCAATAAAATTTTCAATGCATGAAGAGATCATCTATGACATATTTTCTAGGCTCTATGTCGATTCTTTAATGCATGTTAATTGTCGTTCCAAATTTTATAATTCTCTTATTTTGGATTCATGTTTTGTAGATATACCTCATAGACGCTCTATATCTCATCCTGATATGACAAATTCCTCTCAGTGGATGGAAAATTATCTTAGACCATAGATCAAAAGGTTGAAAATCCAGAAGGTATTGTTTGTCGTATTGAGGAGTTAGAAGACATTACATAAATTATATTGGATTAACAGTTTATTCTACTTATGAAGTACAAACGATCACCCTCTGCTCTTTATTATCCCATTACAATATTAGTAAACTATCTTCCTTTCCTAAATTCCATCGATCATAAATTAACCCATTATTACTATTCATTTTGTTTTGAACTGGATAAAAAGAAGTACAGAAATTTGATGATTAGTATTCCCCTAAACATGTTGTTACCCACAATACATTGGGTTTTAACTCTTGGCTCAAGTGAATCGTGGAGAAAGGCTAAAAGTGCGCCATGTTTGTTGTTTCTGCTACTTGTCGGAGGAGTTTGAATCGCATGAGCTATCTATTTCGTAGGTACTCATGATAAAAGATTCAAAGTGGCATTTAGTATTAAGAAGGAGAATTTTAGAATTATCAAATTGTAGAACAATGTAACAGATGTTCCGGCAAGATACTTTTATAACTTGATTGAAGTGAAAGAAAATTAGCAGTCCTTGATCGTTCAAGATGGGACGTGGGAGAGATGAATTTGAGGAATTTTTAGAGTTGTGAAACTTAAGGAATGGGTGAATCAAACCATCACGTTTTCTTAGCTACTTTGTTCTAGCTTGAGAACGTATTTCTAGGGTTGCTTTGGTAGCAGTACACCTGATGGTGAGATTGTTTTCATAGGAAAATTAGATTATATTTTAGGATTTGAAGAAGAAGAGTTGGAGAGAAATTAAAATAATAGAGCTTGCAGAAAATATGGAGATCATTGGTATCTATGGTCTTGTGCATAGACTTTATCTTGTATCTATTGTTAGTTTTGAAATTTATTATTTTGGAGGGTAACTAGTTTGCTTTTTGGTATTAATTCTTATGGAAGACATCATTGTCTATATATATACCTTGAGACTGTTCCTATTATTTTTACTGATAGCACAATGTTGTGTTCCTTAGTTTGTTCTATTCAGACAAGTGCAGAATGAAATGATAAAAAGAATGCAACTTTGGAGACTTAACATTGCAAATAACCTACAAACGTTAAAATGGACAAGGTATGCTGCTTATATAGGCAAAGATTTACTACCAGAACTCAAAAGCATTCATAAAACAATAAAAGTTGACAGGTCTTAAGATAAATATACAAGAAACATAGAAGAAAAACATAATATCTAGGAGGAAATAAGACAAATTGAATATCTATACTATTTTAATCTTCGAAAAAGCATATGCGACTTGAAAACTTTCCCCAATGATAGTCTTGAGTGAGTAAAAACTTGGGATGTAGCTAGTTGCTGCAGTGCCACCATACACTTTGACCTTCGTAAACTTCTTTTCTTTTGGGTTGTAAGAAACAAGTTGTGTGCCATGATCTCTTTGCATCAATATTTCTCCATCTTTCCAAATTAAGACTGGTATAAATTTATCACCACGGATATCTGGTTGAATACTATCCTTCAAAATGCGCTGTTTAGTCCAAGATTTAGATATTCCATATTGTTTCATCCACCATATATCCATATACTGATTATGACTATCATCAGACAAACACAAACAATTCCCCAACTCCCCTAGCATCAAGAGCAACAATAGAGTTTGCAAACCATGCGGAGTTGACAGGGACTGCACCTCTTCAGTAAAACTATTAAATGAGTAAATGTTGTCATTTTCTTTGCAACCCATCCAATGAACAACACCATTGATGTTAACCTTGCTAAATAATCCGCATAGAGGTTCTGGAGCCTTGCCCACATTTTTCCATTTCTCATCAGCTCCAAGAGTATAAACCTCCAATTCGGATACTTGTGGACCTCCCTCAAACTTTATAACTACCGATCTCAATATTTTATACTGTCCAGAGGTTTCACTAAAGCATAATGCATAAGCAACACGCTGAATTCTTTTTCTCCCATCTAGGCAATTTAACCTCAAAATACTCAACTAAAAGAGGATTGCTAATGTAAATCCCATGGTCTATGCTATTTCTACTAACATTCAACAAACAAATAAATCCATTACATGAACCAATTAATGTCATGTTATGCCTAGAAAAATTGGGTGAAGGGAGATGAAACAAAGGGCTCAACACAATGGCTCTGTGTACGGGGTGAGAATCATGTGCCTTGAGTTTTACAAGTAACCTTATAGATTCATTAATTGAAAGCAAAATGCTTGGAAAATCAGATGATCTTTTGAGGTGATACATGCTAATAAATAAAGGGTTGGAAGTTAAAATAAGGTTCCAAAGTTTACAAACCATCTTACTACGGAATATGGACTTGATTGTCAATCGTGAAAGAATTTCGATCATAACCACTATTGGAAGGTCCATATCATGGTGACATGAGCGATTTTTCTTCCTTTGCAATCTTCCTTGAAAAGCTTAGAGCTTCAGGCATCCATGGCTGTCACTTCCTTTGAACCAAAAGGGGGCTACTTTTTAGGGTTTGGTCTTATGAATTTGCTGAACTTTCATATATTGTAGGCTTCAAAATTTTGGAAATTTATTTCAAGCTAAAATAACTAAATAAAAAAAGTTAAATGACTTCTATAAGATATAAAACAAAGATAAGTGATTTCTGTGATTAATTACTATAAGTTGAGTGGCCATTTACACATTAAACTCTATATTATTATGTTTTAGAGAGAGTTAAATAGTTATAAGGAGTTGCGTAAAAGTCTTTGGAAGTTCCATAGTTGTGATAGGAATTTCAAAAAACTTGGATTCCATTTTAGTGACTAATTTTTAGGGTTTTAAGCTTGCCCCTTGATTGCTATAGATGGTGCAGGAGAAAGGAAAATGACCATAATATCCATGATTACTAGCATTTCAAAATGTATTAATAGAGAATGATCAAGGGATAAAAATTCAAGCTTCTTGCAAAAAGGCAATACAATGCATCTTGATAATTCAATAAGTTATATTGAAGGAGCAAAACCATTCTTTCAAACTTGAGATTAATCCCAACCTATTCGTCTATTTGTGGAAGTCTTTTTGCTGCATAAAAGGTTCATAAATCCAACACAATAAAATATTTGGTGTAATCTCACAAATGAGATAAAAACATTTGACACGAAAAGAAAGATATTCATTATATACTTATAAATATCTATTTTTGAGCATGTTTTTGACAAATTTGAATTATCATGTAGTTATTAATTAGCTTCTCACTCTGCTTCAACAGTTTAACCTCCATTTTTTTCTCTTTGCTTTCTATCAATGAACAGGTCTCTAATTTATAAGGTCATTTGGTGTTGGCCTAGCTTGTTTTGCAATGGAAAACAACTACCTACAATATGGGCGGCAGCCAGAATTTTCACTAAATGGGTTAAAAATATGAAAAATCCAAAGGGGGACGTTGGCCACACGTACAAAATGATTTTGCAAAACCATGAAATCAGACTGTTAAAAAATAATGGCACGAATGTCCATTTTTGTAATGGAAGTAGCATGGTGAGCCCAACTTTTAACATATCACATATACGAGCCTTTTCTAAAATTTTGGTGACTTTTACTTTTTTTTAAAACCAAGTTGAGGGTTGTAAATGATTTTCAAATTCGTAAAATGATAATGATGACGATAATAATGATAGTAATACTATTATTATTATTATTATTATTATAATAATAATAATAATAATAATAATAAGAAAACTTTCGCATATTATATAGAAAGTAAAAGAATTTGTAATGGATCACAAAACGAGTGATCAAGTATAACAAGGTTAGTAAAAGACAAACTTTTAAGGAAATAATTTTTTTAGGAATATTTTCATATATATTTTCGGAAAGACTATTGAAAAGGAAAAGTATTTTTTCTTTTTTTGGATTTCTGTAATGTCTCGACCCAAAAATGGACGTGATGACACTTGTCTATTCCCACAAAAACAAGTCAGCCTTAACTGAACTAAACGAAAGAAATGCGGAAAGTAAAGCAAGAATGACATAAGAGCGGAAAACTTATTCATTCTAATATAAACCCAAAACTTGGTTGTCACGTATACAAGACACTAGTATAAAAAGTGCAAAATTGAAAGATAATTACAAGTCTCATTGTCTTTGTTTCTCAAATAGAACAAAGCATAAAATAAAGAACAAGAGGACCTGCCGAGATTACAAGAAACTACCTCTCATAAGTCCTTTTGACAATCCTCAGAAATAAGAGAAGAAGAAGAGCAATCAAAGGTACCGGGCTCAAAATTTACACAAGTGTAGAAGCAAGGAGTGAATACGAACCAACATGGTATTCTTCAAGTAACAAAATAAACAAGGCAAAACTAGATAGAAAATGAGTACTCCTTTCATCCAAACCAAACCTCCTCAAACTACAACTTGCATAGAAATCAACCCAACCTAACAGTTTTACAATATATAGTTCACAAGGCTTAACAGTCACAATTCAACAACCAACAATCATCAAGTACGACAATCACAAGTGTCAAGTAGATCAATATCAAACATCAAATAGATCAATCTCAAGTATCAAGTTCAACAAATCACAATAGTAAACTCTTGCCGGAACCATTTCCCTTCGGCATAATATCACTAGCCAGAACCATTTTCCGTTGGCTTTATATCATATCATTAGTCAGAACCATTTCCATTTGGCCTTATATTATATCACTGGCAGAAACCATTTCCCTTCGACTTTATATATATCATATCACTAGCCGTAACTATTTTCCTTTGGCTTTATATATATCACATCACTTGCCGAAACAATTTCCCTTCGACATAATATCACATGGCTCATCACGGTGCAAAACAATCAATGTTAATAAGTAATTTCACACCATAAGGAAGATACAACAAGTCAAGCAATTCAAGTCCATAATAATGACATCAAAGCATTGCATCAGTCAACCAAATAGGGTCCACAACAAAGCAATTCACAAAGAATTATAATCAATATGTTGCCTTTTACATTAATCCCCTTTTTATTCATTAAGATTAATCAAGTGGGAACCCATGACCTCATTGCCATTACTCCCCAACACATACATTAAAGGGAAAATAAATGATTCTACTAGTTTTAAAAGGTTTAGGACATCACTTGCCTCAATTCAATCAAAACGTCAATCCAAGACTTGAGCCTCTCACATCAAAAACTTACCAAATTTAAAAGTTTCACTCAAAGTTTGAAACCAACTTTCAAAACTCAATCAAAATTGACTCGGGGTCGATATCGGGAGGGGCAAAATAGTAATTTTATGAAAATTTCAAAAAATGACCGACATGGTCATTACATGAAATATCTCTTAAATATCAAAAACTTTTTTGAATTACTATCACAATTAATTCAGAAATACCTTCGGATATCATATTTGATATATTCTCTTTGCTTCGTGCCAAGTTTTTATTTCGTTTCAAATGCGTTTCTAGATTTTAAACTTTTCCAACAATTTTCTGGACATTTATAAAAGCTGCTCTATATCTTTTCATAACAAAATAAAAATTTTAGGCACATGCGTTCACTAAATTAGAGGCAAATGGGAGTGACATCTTGATTGATACAACCGACTCTCACTTTTTTTGTTGTTTTAACATTAGTATTTTTATTGAAAAGGTTTCCTATCAAAAATAATTGTTGACACGAGAACAGGTGCAAAGAAGAAAAATAAGTTCATGTTATTGATAGAGGACACAATGTGAAAATCGCCCACCCAATTAATAATAGATTAGAATTTTACTGAGAAACTATTTTCTCAAACCATAAAAAGCCTTATTGGTTAAATAAAAAAAGTATACCGTTTATCTCATGCTTGCACCATTTCTTGTCTTTCAATTGCCAAAACAGGATTGCTAGTTAAACAAAGGAATCCATTCTGCAAGGAAAGAGAAACAAAATACTATGATAACCTTGTAAACGATAAAAAATGCTTCTCTTCCTGCTTCTTCAGTGCATTCAATATAGAAATTAGGAGAAAGTGGACAGCACAAGTATATCTGAATTTATTAAAAGGGCATAATAGACTGATAGGCCACCATTTTGTTCCTTCATAATTCTTTCTATTCAGGCAAAATAGAATGAAATAAATAAAAGAAATACAACTTTAGAGACTTTGCAAAGAAAATTACTTAGATATGTTAGATAAAAATCCACAAAACAGTAAAAATTTCTAGGTTAAAACTAAATTATATTATCCCGGAAGAAGTAAGATAAAACAAATAATCTAAACTATCTGAGTCCTCGGATAAACATTTGAGACTTGAAAGTTGTCCCCCATGACAGTCCTTAGTTAGTTAATGTTTGGAATGTATCTAGTCATTCTAGTGTCATTACCGTAAACATTTATCACCCTGAACTTCTTCTCCTTTTGTTTGTCGGAAGCTAGTTTTGTGCCATTTTGAATCAAGAACTCTCCATCTTTCCAAACTAATCTCGTTTAAAAATTATATGTATGCATAAAAGATGGAATAGAATCCACAAAAGTGATATCTTTAGTCAAACAAAGACAATTCCTCAACTATGTAAGCATCAAGTAAAAAGAATTTAAAAAATTTAGACTCTGTCGAGGTGGCAGGGACTTCTGTTTTCTGTTCGAATATCGAAGGAGTAAATGCTGATGTTTTTTCCGTTATCCATCCAATGAAGAGGATCATTCATATAAGCATTGCCAAAACACACTTTGTAGTTCAGTATCTACTATTATTGCATCATTATAGTAACAACATTAAATTATTTTCATCATGATTTACATTATTCTTCAGTTGAGTTACTTTTTGCCTTTCAGTTCAAATATTTGTTTAATTTAACCCTACTACATACTTTTACATTCAATATACTGATGTCATTCAAACTGCATCATTTCATGATGTAGATACAGGTACTAAGGATCATCAACAAGCATTCCGTTGAGATCACATCTTACGCTCGTCAGCTTTTGGTGAGGCCTTCTTATTTTTAGAGGACTCTAGTCTTATGATTTGTTAGTAATAGTACTTTACGGTGTCGTGGATCTTGTTTCAACACATGTCCTTAAATAGTAGAGGCTTCATAGACAGACAATTTCGAGTAGTCTTTTCAGTTTTCAGTTTCATATGTTTTATTTAAAACTTTATGTTTCATACTTTGTATTTTTTTCAGATAGTATTGACATTCACTAAACTATTTTAAAGAATTCTTCACTTTTTCTGTTTGTGTATCATTTAATTAGTCTTTTGCTTAGCAGTTAGCCAAAACAAGGGTTCGCTTGGAGACCAATAATGGTTCTTGAGTGCCAGCCACGTCCAGAGTGTAGGCTCGGGGTGTGACAAATTTTGTATCAAAGCACAGAGTTCAAGTATCCTAGGGTGTCTATGAAGCCGTGTTAGTAGGATCTTATTTATGGATGTGAGGGCCCCACTTCTATAAATGAGGGACTACAGATGATGAGTAGTAGAGTTACACTCATTTGAGGCCTATTTAGCTCAATAATTAGTGTCTTCAATGCATAATTTTTTCCTATTATGATAATATTTGGAAGATTTACAGCTATGAAGGCAAATGGACAAGGCAAGGATGAATGATTGACAGAATGGCCAAACGTGTGAAAAGAAATGCGAAACTATACTCTAATGATCGCCAAACATAAAGGGTGAATCACCTAACATGCTTATTATCACCTAAATTGACAATACACCAGCCTTCTCTTCAAGGCTTTTTGGCAGAGTCAGGAAGAGGCGGCGATGCCCCAAGTGAAAAAGGCGAATATGGTGAACACCGCCGAAATTGATAGCGGCGGATGGTAAAATGAAACTTTAAAGGGCGAACCAAGGTGATGATTGACGATTCGCCAAACTATAAAAGCTGACTTGAGCAGGATCGCCAAATGATGGTCAAACACATGAATCCTAGAGCTAGAAAAAGGTGAGCTGAAGCATGATTGGCGATTCGCCGAACGACATCGGCGAGCCCGACTAATATCACTTAGTGAGAAGCGCATGTTAATTTTGAGCCAAATTTTGGGAAACTACAAATAGCCCAATGGAGAGAGAAAAAGGGGTTCGAAATTGGAGAGAAAATTCTGAACATTCTAGAGAGAGAAACACATTCCATTGAGTGAAAAACACTTTTATCTCTTGGGGTTGTTGAATTCATAATCTTGAATTTGTAAATTTGAGGTTGAATTAAAAGTGGGTTTGCCTGAAATTGCTTAATTTCATGTTACCCATGGCTGCTTTCTTGGAAGGTATAATCTATCTACACTTTGTGATGTGTGGCTAAACCTTTCATCTCTTGGGGTGTGATTATGGGATTGGGTGTTGATTTAACTAAGTGGGTATGTTGAATTTCTCTTTTTTATGGCTGTTAATTATGGATTTAAACAATTGTCGTGTGCTTAATTTATAAACTGAGGTGTCTAACTTGATTTTAGCTTCGCTCTCACATTGGTGTTTGAAAGAGACCAATATGAGTGGGTTATTAGTTCAATGGTTGATATCTAGTTATGCTTACTTGTAAATCCAAGGTAGTGGGTTAGAATGAGAATTTACATGCATGAAAGCCAAAGGATCAGAGATTTCATGAAATTGTGTTATGGGATTTGAAGATGATTAACGTAATCAAAGATGACCCAGTCTATCCATGATTCTTTAGTTGTATTGAGCAATTCAACACTACCCCTAGTGACATCAATATTCAATCTCCACACCACTAGAGTAAGTTAATGTTGTGAATTTCTGTTTGTTGAGATATTGATTATTGTGAGTAGAAATTGCTTTGTTAAATTTGGTGGAATCATCCATCCATTATTTTATTAACTACATTGAGATTAATTGCAATTTAATTCCCCAATTGGATCCTTAACCTCATACCATTCCCTATGGGATTCGACCTCGACTCTTAGTTGGATATTTTTATTTTCAATGACCGTTGTCCCATTTTATTGGTTTTAAAGAGGACATTTGAGCATTATCAAAAATGGTTCCGTTCTAAAGGAATGGGAGTTAGGAATTCAATTTGAGAAGTAAGTTGCGTAATAATTTAGTTTACAGTTGAACAAACTTATGCTTGGCTTTCTTGTTGTGCATTCTAGTAGGTGAATTAATGAAGATGCATAGTGGTGACGACTCTAGTTGCCATGGGTGTGACAATGATGTTAGAAGAGAAGATAAGGAGGTAACTCTTACCACCAATGAAGTAGGAATGATTTTTTTACCACCGGTACATAAGGACACCACGTTTGTCATAACCAAGCCCGTGTTGTAACTCATCAAAGTGGAAGGATTATATGGGGGTCTCGAACACGAAGATCCTAATGAACATCTTCTCAAATTCATAAATGTGTGTAACCCTTTTTCAGATGAGGGTATTTCACAAGAGTTAATGCGGTTAAGATTCTTCCCCTTTTCTCTAATGGGGGAGGCAACTTGATTGAGTTGCAAAAGAAGCCTATCACCTCATGGAGAGCAGTGATTGAAATTTTCCTTGAGAGGTTCTTCTATACGTATAAGGTAATGACATTGAGAAAAGACATTCAAAATTTTGAAAGAAAGAATGGAGAGCCCGCTCATCAACCATGGTTATGTTTTAAGCAGGTGTTGTCACAATGTCCCAAGCATGGCTTCCCAGATGAGTAGTTGTTGCAATTTTTCTACCTTAGTCTTGATGCTGTAAACAAGGGATTGGTCAATCATCTTGCTCGAGGCAGTATAGTTAAGCAACCATTCGTAGAAGCATCGAGATTGCTTGATGAGATGACCAAAATTAACCAAGATTGGTACATGAGGGAAGATTATGTCTCACTTCCACAATTCGGGGCAATTAAGGAACAAGAAGAGAAAAACAAAGAGCATGACAAAATCATTGCTAAATTGACTACTCAACTTGAAATGTTATCTAAATGTATTATTGGAGGAGGGGTAAATTCAGTGAATGCAATGTGCCAGATAGTTTATGATGACGGGGTGTACATAAGAGGTGGAAAATCAGAGGATTTTTGGCCAAGTTATCCAATGCTTGCCGAAAATCAAGGTTGGACCAAAAATAATGATAATAGGTGGTGTGAAAAGGAGTAGGAAGATACTATATATATGCAGCCGTATAATTCACATGATTTGATGAGGTC
Source organism: Solanum appendiculatum (assembly GCA_018342035.1). Classification (NCBI taxonomy): domain Eukaryota; kingdom Viridiplantae; phylum Streptophyta; class Magnoliopsida; order Solanales; family Solanaceae; genus Solanum; species Solanum appendiculatum. The sequence goes on along the minus strand of JAGDQO010001964.1, from coordinate 115,965 downwards.
ATCAACTGATGATTTGAAGACTAAAATCCCAAACAAGGAAGAGGGTTCGAATATGCTTTTGTATGAGATGAAAAGTGACGTTTCAACTTTTTCCACTACCGTAGTTTCACACTCATCATCCATCAAGTTGTTTGAAGAAAAGATGGGGCAGCTGACCGCTCTTGTGTATGGTAATCCCTATGAGAATTTAATGTCTCATGTAGATAAGAATCCAAGAAATCTTACTCAAGTTTCAGCTATAATTACTAGAAGTGGAAAGACTTTGCAACAAATAACAAAGCCTGATAATGTGAATGCTCAAGGGGTGATTGCCAATGATGAATCACCTATGGGAATAGGTAAGACACAAACAAAAGAAGTTGAAGAGGAGCCAAATGAAAAGGCAAAAGTAGGCAATGGGGAAGCTTCATCTACATTGCCTCAAATTAAGATAAAACCATCTTTCCCTTAATGATTGAGGAAGAAAAATGACAATGCAAAGTTTCAAAAGTTTGTGGAAATAGTGAAAGATTTGAAAGTGAATATCCCATTGGTGGATGCCTTCGCTGAAATACTGTGTTATGCAAAATATATGAAAGAATTGGTGACAAAGAAGAGGGTGATAGATTGTAAAAACATTAAAATGCCGTAAACATATGGTGTGGCAATGGCAAAGGATGTAGTCCTCAAGAAAGATGACCCAGTAGCTTTCACTATTCCATGCACCATTGGCGCGTGTACTTTTGCAAAGACCTTGTGTGATCTTGGTGCAAGCATAAATTTGATGCTACTGATAATATTTCATTAGCTCGGGCTTGGGAAACTGAAACCAAAAAACATGCGACTCTTAATGGCTGATCGTTCAATAAAAAGACCGGTTGGCATGGTGTATGATGTATTAGTAAAGGTTGATAAATTTGTGTTCCCCGCCGATTTCGTAGTGCGTGATTGTGATGGTGATATTGATATGCCGGTTATTCTTAGTAGACCATTCTTGGCCATGGGAAAAGCCTTGGTTTATGTTGAAGGTGGTAAGTTGAAGTTTCGAGTTAATGATGAAGTAGTCAGCTTCAATATTCATGAATCCATGAAGTATCCATATAATAAGCATGTTGTATCTCACTTGGATCAAATTGATGAAGCGGTGGCAAGTATTGTAGAAGCAGTGTATCGTGCGAAATTATTAGCTCAAGTATTACCAAATTATGATCAAGCTGAGATTAACGACTATGATGAAGTCGTGGCTGCCCTTGTGGGTGTAGGCTCACATACTTCATTTCAAACAAAGCTTGATCTTGATTTGTCTAGTCGTGAAGTGCCCTCGGCCAAGCCATCTATTATTGAACCACCAAAATTAGAATTGAAGGAGCTCCCATCTCATCTCAAATATGTCTTTTTGGGGACCAACAACACACTTCCGATGATCATTTTGAATGATCTTAAGAAATGGCATTTATCACGGTGTTGAAGCGGTACGTTAGAGCTTTGGGATGGTCAATTGTCGACTTCATGGGAATTTCACCAAGTGTATGCACTCACAAAATTAATTTGGCGAAAGATTTCAAACCAAGCATTGAGCACCAAAGGCGGCTAAATTCTCCAATGCAAGAGGGGTGGCACCACAGTAGGTTCGAATGAAAAAGCCGAGCTCGTTACCACTAGGCCCATTAATGGGTGGCATGTGTGTATGGACTATCGAAAGCTTAATTCATGGACCGAAAAAGATCATTTCCTCATGCCATTTATCAATCAAACTCTTATAGGCTTGCCGGAAAGGGGTGGTATTGCTTTCTTGATGGATATTCTTGGTATAACCAAATCTTCATCTTGTCAGAGGATCAAGAGAAAACAACTTTTACATGTCCATATGGCACATTCGCCTTCAAGCGGATGCTTTTTGGGTAATGTAATGTGCCGGCTACCTTTCATCGGTGTATGTTATCAATCTTCATGGATATGGTGGAGGACTCCATGGAAATGTTTATGGATGACTTTTAGATTGTTGGAGATTCTTTTGAGGAATGCTTGAAACATTTGGAGATGATGCTTAAAAGGTATGTAGATTCTAATCTGGTTCTTAATTGGGAAAAGTGTCACTTGATGGTGAAAGAAGGAATTGTGCTTGGGCACAAAATTTCTGGGGATGGAATTGAAGTTGATTAAGCTAAATTTCAAGTAATGGAGAAATTACCTCACCCAATTTTAGTAAAAGGGGTAAGAAACTTCCTTGGTCATGTCGGGTTCTATAGGCGGTTTATCTATGACTTCTCCAAGATTGCTATTCCATTATGGAACCTTTTTCAGAAAGAAAGCACATTTATTTTTGATAATGAATGTTTAGATGTTTTCAAGAAGTTTAAGGAGAAACTCGTCTCGGCCCCTATCATCATAGCACCCGATTAGAATCTCCCTTTTAAATTTATGTGCGATGCTAGTGATTTTACATTAAGGGTTGTCCTTGGGCAAAGGAAGAACAAGTTTTTTCACCCCATTTATACGCTAGCAAAACCTTGAACGGAGCTCAAAAGAATTACACCGTGTTCAAACAAGAGTTGTTAGCTATGGTATATGGGTTTGAGAAATTTAGAGCCTATTTAGTGGGTACTAAAGTTATTGTGCACACAAATCATCCAACCCTTCGATACTTAATGGCCAAGAGAGAGGCAAAACTGAGACTAATCAGATGGGTGCTTCTTCTTCAAGAATTTGACTTTGAAGTAAAAGATAGAAAGGGTTGTGAAAATCAAGTAGCTGACAAACTATCAAGGCTAGAAGCGGGTGCTAAAGTGATTGAGGAAATAGATATCGATGATGCCTTCCCTGATGAATCGGTGAAGGTAATTTCTACCCCCCTGCTCCTTGGTATACTGATTTCGCAAATTTAATTGTATGTGGGCTGTTACCTCATGAGCTGAGTAGCCATCAAAAGAGGAAATTCTTATTTGATTTCAAGAAGTATATATGGGATGAACCTTTTCTCTTTAGAGAATGTGCTGATAATATCATTTAGCGTTGTATACCCGAAGTAGAAGCGCATGAAATACTAGAAGCTTGTCATGCTTTGCCAGGAGGTGGTCATCATGGAGGTATCCATACAGCATGTAAGTTTTTGCAATGTGGTTATTATTGGCTCACTTTTTTAGGGATGCTCATGCTTTTTACAAATGTTGTGCTCAATGTAAAATGCAAGGAAACATCTCCCAGAGACATGAATTACCATTGTCACATATCCTTGAAATCGAGTTGTTTGATGTTTGGCTGATTGATTTTATGGGCTCTTTTCCTATCTCATTTGGGAACAAGTACGTTCTTGTAGCAATTGACTATGTCTACAAGTGGGTGGAAATTATGGCATTGAAAAATAATGAAGCAAGAAGTGTCACTAAGTTTCTCATAAAGAATATTTTCACCAGGTTTGGTACACCAAGTTCATTATAAGTGATAAAGGTTCACACTTTTGCAACCGTCAATTTGCAACACTCTTATCTAAGTATGGAGTCAAGCACAAAGTAGCCACTCCGTACCATCCGTAATCTAGTGGGCAAGTCGAAGTATTAAATTGGGAGATCAAGAGTATCTTGGCCAAACAGTAAATTTCCATCGTACCGATTGGTCTAGCAAGCTTGACGCATAATTTGGGCTTATCACACGGAATTCAAGTCCCCTATTGGTATGTCTCCCTACAAGTTAGTATTTGGGAAGGCTTGTCATCTACCGGTTGAGTTAGAACACAAAGCCTTATGGGCATTGAAAAAGATAAGTCTGAATTGGGATGTGGCTTCAAAGAATCGCGTGGGTCAAATCCTTGAGTTATATAAATTTTGGCTGCAAGCTTATGAAAGCTCCACTCTCTATAAAGAGAAGGTCAAGCAATGGCATGATGCAAAGATTTTACCTCACGAATTTTAGGTGGGGGAACCCGTCCTTCTATTCAATTCAAGGCTGAAACTCTTTCCGGGCAAGCTCAAGTCCAAGTGGACTGGCCCCCACACAATCACAAAAGTATATGGAAATGGAGCGATTGAAATTAAAGATGCAAAAGGGGTGAGATTCAAATTCAATGGTCAAAGATTGAAGGTATACTTTAGGGAAGGTCATGACGTGCGAGTTGTGGAGGTGGTGTACTTGGATGATGCTTGAAGGCATACCCACGTCATGCCGTGATGTTAAATTAGGTGCTTCTTGGTAGGCAACCCCTGTGTTAGTCATTTTCAATAATGTGGGTGTCATTTGTGCAGGATTAACATGAAGTTCGGCATTCGAGAGCAGAACTCATCAACTCGCCGAAGCAGTTGTGCAAAGCTCCAACGAGTTTGCCTATATGGGTGGCTCAACTTAAGGTGCACATTCTATATTTCGGTGAACTGGACCCATATTTGGCGATACACTAATATAACTGGGCGAATCTAATGAAGTTCGCCAATTATGGAGCAGAAATTTGAAAGTCTATCGAAACTTTCGGCGATGAGAAGGAATTTTTTATTTTTCACCCAAAAATCTTAGGTGATCATGTTGTATTTCACTAAGTTGGAGGCAAAATTCTCATAAGCTACAGGCCCTGTTGGCGAAGTGGAACTAGTTGGGCAATTCACCAAATAAGTCAGCGATCTCCTTTTTGCCATTATTCAGGGAGTCCCTTTTTCTCCGCTTTCTTCCTACCACTCCTTTGCATTGAGGACACTGCACTTTTCATTTTGGTTGGGTGAGGGCCATTGTGCGTTTTTAGATTAGAGTGTTTCATTTGGTATGGTGTTTTTCTGTTGTCTAACTCGTCCTCTTTGCAACTATCCCCATGAGTTTTGAAAATTGTGGAATGCTTGAGTTTTCACTATTAATGATTTGATGATCGATTGTGTTCAATATCGATATCTTAAATAGTACTCATGGAGAGCTTGGTGTATAGTGTTGGTGTTGCAAGAATGAAATCATTTTGGTTTGCACTTTTGAGCGATCTATTTTAATCTTTTGTTGACTAGCTACGTTTTGATGTGAGCCTTGCAATGAACATCACACGTATGCTTTTAATCTTTGCAGGCGTTGCTAAATGAGTGTATTTCAAAGTTCCATATGTGGAGAGGTTTTACTTGAAAGCATGTGTGTGGAGTCCTAGAGTTTGCCTTGTTAGTCTAATTGTTTAAATATTGGTGAATGCAAGGCGTGATCTTGGGCAATAATTCAAATAGGGAACCCAAATGTCGTAAATCTTATGCGACTACCTTGTGAGGATGTGCATACATTTTGGCACCATTTGATCCTGGCCCATTTGTTGGCAAAACCAAAAGTAAGTCTCTTGAGCCAAATTGTCCCTACCTTCTCACCTAAAATCCTTTTTGAAGCATTGTTATGGTTGAACAGCTAACTTGGCCCAAAAGTCTAAGTTAGGGTGTTGAAAGGAAGAAGAAATGATAGCCAAGTGAAGAGCAAAGAAAGATAAAATGAGACTCAACTTTGAAGTTTGTTAAAAAAGAAGGGGCCCTTCCTAAAAAAGAGAGAGAATAAGAGTCGTTGTGATGAAAATGTTTTGGAAAAATAGAAATGAAATAGTGAAGTAGTGAAATAAAGGGAATTCCAAATAAATTGAGTGATAGATCAAAGTTTGAGTTCTCAAATGTAAAAGAATGAAAAGAACTTGAGAAGAGGTGAAGATGATTGCAACAATGCTTTGAAAAGGTGAAGTCACCAAGCCAAATTGACCATACCTTAACCCTAAGGCCCATTACAAGCCTAAAAAAACCCTTGAGATCTTTCATGAACTAAGTTGTGTGATGATTTGAAAATATGGGCAAACCTATGGGACAAAGTTTGCATGTATTTCTCTTTTGAGAGAGTTAGAGTTGCATTGATTCCTTAATTCTTTGTTGACTTGCTTTGTGAGAGAATGTAATCATTCTTAATGTGAGGGAACTTGAATGCATTTGTTGAAACATGGTCTTGCATTAGAAAAGAAGCTAAAGTGAGCTTGAGCTTGTGTTGAAACCGGCTAGTAATTATTTGAAGCTTTGTAATTATGATGGAGTGTAGCATGATGTTGAGAGCATTCTTGTAATGGCACTATCATGTTATCTCTCATTCAGTACTATTTTAGACACCCTTATTGAGCTAATTGTATTCTTGATTTACTTGAGGACAAGTAAAAGTAATTTCGTGAAATTTACATGAATGAAACTGAAAGGATATTTTCATGAAATAGTGGTATGAGATCGAAAGATGATTAACATAGTCAAAGATGGCCCAGAATATCCATGATTCTTTAGTTGTATTGAGCAATTCAACACTACCCCAAGTGAAATCATTATTCAATCCCCACACCCCTAGAGTTAGTTAATTTCGTGAAATTTTCGTTTATTGAGATATTGATAATTGTGAGTAGAAATTTCTTTGTTAAAGTTGGTGGAATCATCCACCCTTTTACTAATTAACTACATTGAGATTATTTGCAATTTAATTCACCAATAGGATCCTTAACCTCATACAATTCCCTATGGGATTCGACCCTGACTCTTAGTTGGGTATTTTTATTGACAACTACCGCTGTCCCTTTTTCTTGGTTTTAAAGAGGACATTTGAGCGTTATCTACATACATTTAAGAAAAGTTTATCCTTTTTACACTTTAAATCGTGCAATAGAACTGTGTCATAAGGAACTTATTCAGACTCATTCGCTTTTCAAATCCATAAGGTGGTTGAAATAGCAAAGCCTAGATCCTTATCGATGTGTTACTCTCACATGAAGTCTTCAAAAAGTAAAGGGATTGCATAGGGCTTGAGAGAAGTTGGTTAGTGTGTATTAAGTGTATTGATTAGAAGGAGTGCACCCTTATTCATATAAATCATGCGTTCGTGGTAAAACCAAGATGTGCTCCTTGATTCTCTTCTCTAAACCTTGTTTCAAGTGATGCCATTTATGAGGGAAGTATGCTTTTGAATTCTTGGACAGTATTGTCACCCAAAAGATATTGTGAATTGCGATGTTATAAGCTAATAGTAGTAGAAATGTCCAGAGTTAGAAGCATAAATTGTAATTTTAATATTTTAAAAAGTGGGGATAGTTTTTGAGTAAAGTGTGTGTTGCAGTCATGTACCCAGAAAGTCATTAATGAAGAGTTTTTCCCTTATGTCTAGGATAAGGAGTTATAATTCCCGTTGATGCCTCTAATATCAAAATGGTGCTCATGACCCATTCTCATACACTTCAGATAGATTCAAATCTATGCTCACTTCCAGAATGAGAGGCAAAGACTTTAGCCCATTGATCTCAATCTTACTCCATAAAGTTATGGATATCAGCCTCATGGTATGAACCTATTTAGATAAGTACTTATGTCTTATAGTATGCTCAATCTCCCGAATTCATTACTTACTCTCAATGGCTAGAAAAATAATGATATGTCATGCATATTACTATATCATATTTCTCAAATGAATCATGCTTACGATCTTTCACCCTAAAGCTCTTTCAGTGATCCTTTTTAGTTTCGAGAGTGATGTTGTTGATAGTAGTTATGTGATGATAAATAGGAGAGGGTTGATATTTCTTATTGTTGTAGTGGTGGTGTGCTTATTCCATCTAAGGTTATAAATGTGGAGAAAGAAGGATATGAGGTTTTACGATGAGTAATAGTTAGATGAGAGTAGTTGGTTGGTTTCCTAGTAGTAATGCGTGGAATTTCAGCTGTTAGAGATGATAGGAAGGCGGGAAAATCTGAGAGGAGTCGGTTAACTAGAATTCCATGAAGTGGGTAACTAATAAGCTTGAATGTGGTGTTGAAAGTAAGTAAATGATTGCATTTTGTCTTTCCTTTCTATCAATAAACATGTGTCTCATTTCTACGGTCATCTCCGTTGGCCTGGTTTGTTTTGCCGCAGAAAACGGCTTCCTACAATCGAGGTCAAAGCAAGAATTTTCACTAATTGGGTTAAAAATATGAAGAAGCAAAAGGGGGATGTTTGCTACATGTGAAAAAATAATGGCACAAATGTCCATTTTTGTAATGTTAGTGGCATGGGTGAGCCCAACTTTTAACATATCACATATACGAGCATTTTCTCAAATTTGAGAGACTTTTCCCTTTTTTAAATCTAAGGTGAGGGTTGTAAATGATTTTCAAATTCGTATAATGATAATGATGACGATAATAATAATGATAATTATGACGATATTATTACTGATAATAATAATAATGATAATAATAATAATGATAATAAAAATAACAATAACAATAATAACAATAACAATAACAATAACAATAATAATAACAGTAACAATAACAATAACAATAACAATAACAATAACAATAACAATAACAATAACAATAACAATAACAACAACAACAACAATAACAATAACAATAACAATAACAATAATAACAACAATAATAATAATAACAATAAAAACTTCGCAGATTAACAAGGTTAGTAAAAGATAAGCTTTTAAAGAAATAATTGTTTCACGATTATTCTCATATATTTTTTCGGAAAGACTATTGAGAAGGAAAAACGCTTTTCTATTTTTGGATTTCTGAAATCTCTCTGAAATATCCAAAAAAAATAATTTAATTACTATCAAAATTAATTCTTAAATACCTTTGGATATGATATTTGATATATTCTCTTCACTTCCTGTCAAGTCTATATTTTGTTTATAATGCATTTCTAGATTTGATAATTTCTTGGACATTTATAAAATCCGCTCTATACAATGTGACAATCACCCACCCAATTAATAACACATTAGAATTTTACTGATAAACTATTTTCTCAAACCATAAAAAGCCTTATTGGTTAAATAAAACAAGTATAACATATATCTCATGCTTGCACCACTTCTTGTCTTTCAATTGCAAAAACAAGATTGCCAATTCAATAAAGGAATCCATTATGCAAGGAAAGAGAAATAGAATACTATGATAACCTTGTATAGTTTTAAAAAAACCCCTTCTCCCTACTTCTTCTATACATTCAATATGGAAAATTAGGAGAAAGTTGACAGCACAAGTATATCTGAATTCGATAAAAAGGGCTTAAAAAACTTATAGGCCACAATTTTGTTTCTTCATACTTGGTTCTATTCAAGCAAAACAAATTGAATTAAATAAAAGAAATGCAACTTTGGAGACTTTGCAATGCAAAATATTTAGAAATGATAGATAAGCATCCACAAAACAGTAAAAGTTTCAAGGTTTATAACTAAATTATATTATCATGGAGGAAGTAAGATAAAACAAATAATCTAAACTATCTGAGTCTTCAGATAAATATTTGAGACTTCAAAGTTGTCCCCCATGACATTCTTGAGTGAGTTAAAGGTTTGAATGTATCTAAATGTTGCGTTGACATTACCGTAAACATTTATCACCCTTAACTTTTTCTCTTTTGGTTTGTAAGAATCTAGTTTTAATCCACTTTGAATAAAAAACTCTCCATCTTTCAAAATTAATATCGTTTCAAAATTATATGTAACCATAAAAGATGGAATAGAATCCACAAAAATGCTATCTTTAGTCAAACACAAATAATTCGTCAACTCTTTAAGCATCAAGTAAGCATAATTTAAAAAATGTAGACCAGGAGGAGGTGGAAGGGACTTCATTTTTTCTGTCCGAATATCAAAGATTAAATACTGACGGGTTTTCCGTTATCCTTCCAATGAAGATGATCATTCACATAAGACTTGCCAAAAGAACACCTTACAGTACTGGGAACTTCGCCCACATTTCTCCATTTCTCATCATCTCCAAAAGTATAAACCTCAAATTCTGATACATTAGGATGATCCTAATGTTCCATAACTACTAATCTCAATACTTTAGACTGTCTAGAGGCTTCACTAAAGGAAAATCTATAAAAAAAAACATAAATACTTTCCTTCCATTTGGGCGACTTAATTTTGAAATACTCACCCAAAAGAGGATTGTTAATGTAAATGGGGACGATTTAAAAGGGTCCTGATCAAACATTGAAATGAAAATAGAAAAAGTTTTCTAGCCTAAAAAAATATTTGAATTCAATAAAAGATGCAGAAAAATAAACTTGACCAAAACAAGGAAGCAGCAATGATGTTCTGAATTGTTCTTCATTAAGAAAGCTCATATCATTCACCTCACGGTCCAAAGAATGAAGCAATGAGAGATTGTACAATAGAACTCTATCACGATCTAAAGTACCCCCTAGACGTGACATGGCATTTAGGACCCCGAGAGGCCCCACACAAGCGACTTATCATACATCATACAATATAATAGAATTTAAAGATTTCAAAAGACTGTTTTATATTAAAAGTAGTGGAAGTCTAACGCAAGTCTCAAGCCATCTAATACACGATAAAGGAGGTGATTGGAACGTAACCCATACATCACATACAAAGTTTCAAAAGGAAAGACATAAAGCTATAGAAGTGACATCGTCCTTGAAGTATGAGGACTCACCAAGTCTTCTTAATCTCAAGTGCAACGTACTAGCCACGAGTGGAGGGAGAAGTGTTGTCATGCACTACATTATTGAAAAAATGTAGGCAAGATTATGCATTAGTACATGGAATGTACCTAGTATGATAGCTATGAATAGAAGCTTATAAAATCATGCTAAAAGAAGGGGCTATACATAATATGCAATGACCAAGTTAAATCATAAGATGACATGATAGAAAATATGAGTCAAAACCATAGTCAATGCAAGGAAATCATCTTAACACAACCATGCTTAAAATATCTTTTAGGGAGTAACCTTAGATCATTATGTGGGAAATGAGCCTTAACTGACATAGACCATGTGAGTTATAACATGGAATCATGTGTCTACCCCATACCGAAAAGAGGTGTCCTTACTTGCCAAGGTAAGAACCATAACTTCTAGCTTAAGTGGATCCACTAGCTAATGTCTATCTAAGACAACCTATGGTGGCACATAGTTTATGGGACATAGGTAATTGCCACTTGTCCACTAGGTGCTAAGCATAGTTCCCACAGATTTATCATAAATCATAATTTATCTTATCATTAGTAGACATGGGTAATCGACTCTTGTCTTATCATTTGGGGACATGGGTAATCGCCGCTTGTCCTTTCATTCTTTGAAGGCACATCAAATAGCCAATCCAAGCTAAAGTTCATCAGAATAGATCCTTAGTTCTTGATTCAAATTTAGTTGAGAAAACCTTTCAACCCTATGAATCCTTCATGTGAGAAAAATCCTTTCCCAAATTATGTTTTGAGTAGTATGTGAGAAATTCTTTCACAACAACAACGACAATGCCTCACCCTCAAAGCAAATCTTAAATCAACATAAATTTCATAATTTAACATGCATATCTTCATAAAATCCATCCTTTGATCATTCATAACTTCATCATGGAATCATAGCTTAGAAATCATAACTCAAGCATGGGCTCATGTAATTTCATCTCAAAATAATTCTATTATCTCAATTCATGCATAAGAAGTCATAAATCACTCAATTGGATCATAATTGGAAAGAAACCGTGAGATTGAAGAAAATCCTAACTTCAATTGAAGATTCTAACTTGTGAAAATTGAAGAATTTAGAAACTCTATGGAGGAAAGGACTCCATAGGTGAAAGCCATCATACCTTGGAGTTCAAAGCCCACAATCAATGGAGAATTGGGAGACTTTCCTTTAATCTCTAGCATTCTTCTTCGAACTTTAGAGAGTGAAATATTTGGGGAAGAACTTTGGAGGGTAATATTAGGCGAAATTTGAAGAGTGATTTAGAATGGGTAGATTTTTGGCTTAGGAGACTTATATAGGGTCTACGATTAAGACTAAACCAACCTAGTTTAGGTTTAAATAAATTAGGGAAAAGACCAAAAAGCCCTTAAAAATAACTGCCCGACTCCAACCTACGGTCCAACTATGGACCGTCCTGGTCAACTGTAGGTGGGATTCAAAAACTATTAAATATGGACTTCCAATGATAGTTTCCATGTACGGTCTATTGGTCCACATACAGGCCGTACATACCAACCGTAGATTCAAAACTTGACCCTCAAAATTTCACTAAGTCTGGGAGTGACATACGAGACCTATCTACGACTCGTACATGCAATGACGGGCCGTCTTGGCTAATCGTCAAAGAGGTTCTGAAAGTTGACATTTTCAAAATACTTATCTTGCCATCTACGGTTCCCACCTACGGCCCGTAAGTCAACCTACGGTCCATAGATGGCTTTCGTCAGTACTAGCACCAGTTTTGAAAACCTGAAAATTTCCTTTTTTCCGAATCCGAGGTGTTACAATATCTCTTCCCTTGGGAACTTTCGTCCTTGAATGGAACACAAGACATCTTAGGAAGGGTGAGAACTAAATCTAATAGCCTAACATGTATGCAATCACATAAATGCACATATCCGAGGAGGCAACATCAACTCTAAGCTAAAGCATGTTCAAATCATCTTCTCATAAGGCCTATATGCAACTCATACTCAAATGTACAAAATCAGGAAGAAATCAATCAAGTTAACTCATTTTCTAAAAATTTAAGCTTTTCATGAACATGCATAAACAAGAAATCATGAGAATATCTAAGACACATGAGACCAAAAAAGTGAACCGTGAGGAACTAAATACCTCAAGCTAGAGTAGGGACGAAGGGAAAGAGATGAGGCTAACGGGACATCATATCGGCCTCGGCTTCTCAATTAGAACCCTCAACTAACTGATTCATCCAAACAACCTTTACAGAAGCAACCTCCTTATTTCTTAACTTCCGAACTTGCCGGTCAAGAATCTCAACCGAGACCTTTTCGTAAGAAAGACTCTCTTTTATACCAAGACTCTCCAATGGCACTATAGATGTCGGATCACCAACACATTTCTTCAATAAGGAGACATGGAAAATAGGATGAATCGATGCTAAATCATTATGTAAGTTAAGTTCATAAGCAACCTTATCAATTCGCCTCAAAATTTGATATGGGCCCACATAGCGGGGACTAAACATCCCTTTCTTTCCAAATCTCATTACACCCTTCATGGGTGAAATTTTTAAATAGACCCAATCATCAACATCGAATTCTAGATCTCTTCTTCTTACATCGGCATAGGACTTTTGTCCACTTTGAGCCGTTTTCAACCTATTTCTAATAAGCCGAACTTTCTCCTTAGCCCTATGTACCAACTCGGGACCTATCAAAGTAACTTTGCAAACTTCAAACCAACCTATTGGAGATCTAAACCTCCTATCATAAAGAGCCTCAAAGGGAGCCATACCAATACTCGAGTAATAGCTATTATTATAAGCAAACTCAATCAAAGGGAAATGATCATCCCAATTACGCTTAAAGTCAATCGCACCAGCTCTCAACATGTCTTCCAAAGTTTTGATAGTACACTCTGCTTGTCCATCTGTTTGAGGATGAAAGGCAGTACTAAGCTTAACACGAGTACCAAACCTCTTTTTGAAACATTGCAAAAATGGATAAGTGAATTGGGTACCACGATTGGATATAATAGATAGGGGTACTCCATGCAGCCTAACCGTCTCCCTTAGGTACAACTTAGCATAATCCTCTACTGAATAAGAAACCTTAATGGGAATGAAATGAGTTGATTTCATCATACGATCCATAATAACCCAAATTGAGTCATGCTGTTGCTGGGTGCGGGGTAAACCCACAATGAAGTCCATATTCAAATCTTCCCATTTCAAAGTAGGAATGCCAATATCTTGGGACACACCTCTTGGCTTTTGATGCTCAATTTTCACTTGTTGACAATTAGGACATGTAGCCACAAATTCCGCAATATCTTTCTTCATCCTACTCCACCAATAGACCTCCCACAGGTCACGATACATCTTGGTGGCTCACGGGTGAATAGAATATCGAGAATCGTGGGCTTCTGATAAGATTTTTTCCCTTAAGTCATCTACATTGGGAACACATAAATGACCTTGATATCGAAGCACTCCATCTCCCCCTTGGGAGAAAGCCTCAACAGACTTCTTAAGCACCGCTTCCTTCAATTCAATTAAATTCAAATCAAGACCTTGCTTGGCTTTCACATCTGACACAAAAGATTATTATGAACCATTATAAACCATAACACCCGCCTTTGTAGGAATCAACCAACCTAACACACAATCGGGCCAATCTATGAACATCCCAAACCAACTCCTTCTTACCATCCTCCATATGAGCAACACTACCCATTGATAATCAACTAAGAGCATCCGCCACCACATTCGCCTTATCGGGCTGATGAGGACACTCATGTCATAGTCCTTTAGTAACTCAAGCCACCTTCTTTCACGAAGATTTAGGTCTTTCTGCTTAAACACATATTGCAAACTTTTGTGGTTGGTAAATACATCATCATGTACACCATACAAGTAATGCCTCCAAATCTTGAGAGCAAACACAACCGCCGCTAGTTCTAAGTCATGGGTAAGGTAGTTCCTTTCATGAGTCTTCAGTTGCCTTGAAGCATAAGCAATGACTTTCCTATTTCGCATAAGGACACATCCCAACCAAATTCTTGAAGCATCACAATAAACCACAAATCCATCGGATCCTTCCGGTAAAGTTAACACCGGAGCGGAGGCAAGTCCATCCTTCAATTCTTAGAAACTCTTCTCACACGCTTCAGACCATACGAACTGAACCATCTTTTGAGTCAAAGCCATCAATGGAAAAGCAATCAAAGAAAACCCTTCAACAAACATTCTATAATAACCAGCCAAACCCAAGAAATTTTGAGTGTCCAAAGGTGATAGAGGTCTAGGCACACTCTTAACTTCATCCATTTTTTTTGGATCTACATGCATACCCTTATCGGAGACAATGTGACCGAGAAACGCCACAGATCTCAACCAAAACTCATCTTTGCTAAACTTCACAAAAAATTGTTGGTCCTTGAGGACTTGCAACACAATCCTCAAATGATTGAAATGCGGCTCCTCACTCCTTGAGTAAATCAAAATATCATCGATGAACACAATCACGAACACATCTAGGTATTGTCTAAACACCCTATTCATCAAATCCATAAATGTGGTCGCAGCATTTGTCAAGACAAACGACATTACCAAGAACTCGTAGTGGCCATATCTAGTGCGAAAAGCCGTCTTCGGAATATCATCTTCCTATACCTTCAATTGGTGATAGCCCGACCGAAGGTCAATCTTAGAGAAATAACTTGCTCCTTGAAGTTGATCAAACAGATCATCTATCCTTGGGAGAGGATACTTATTCTTAGTGGTGACTTTATTCAATTGCTGATAATCAATACACATATGGAGTGAGCCATCTTTATTTCGAACAAACAAAACTAGAGCACCCCATGGAGAGATACTCAGTCGGATGAAACCCTTATCCAACAAATCTTTCAATTGCTCTTTTAATTTCTTAAGTTCTACCAGAGCCATTCGGTAAGGAGGAATAGAGATAGGTTGCATATTTGGGAGAAGGTCAATACGAAAATCTATTTCCCTTTCGAGAGGAACACCGGGTAAATCATCAGCAAACACTTCCAAAAACTCAGTAACAAAGGGGACCGACTCAAAGATAGGGGTTTCAGAATCCACATCCCTAACCCAAACAAGATGGTATATGCAACCCTTAGAAAGCATCTTCCTATCTTTGAGACAAGAAACAAATTGACTTTTAGGCATAAAATTTCCCTCTTTCAACTCAAGGATGGGTTCATTTGGAAACTGAAACTTGACCACTCGGGTTCTACAATCAATAGAAGCATAACATGAATGCATCAAATCCATCCCAAGAATAACATCAAAATCCAACATATCAAGCTCTACAAGATCAACACGAGTGACTCTATGGGATAAGGAGATGGGGCAATTTCTATAGACTCTCTTAGCCACAATTAATTCACCAATAGGAATAGAGATAGTAAAAGGGTCTAACAACACATCCGGAAGAATATCAAACCTCATAGCCATATATAGCGTCACAAAAGATAAGGTAGCACCGGGATCAAGCAAACCATAAACATCAAGTTAAAATACTTTCAACATACCGATAACCACATCGAGAGAACTCTCTTTCTTACGATGAGTCTGAAGTGTATAGAATCAGTTTTGCTTTTGATTCCCACAAGAACCCGACGAAGGATGAGGTTGAGCCCATCGATGGTTATCTCCTTCATTATTAGCCACTAAGGGACAATCCCTTATCTTATAATCCATCTTGCCACAACCAAAACATGCATTGCAACCATCTAGACATTTACCCTCATGCTTCTTTCCACATTTAGTACAATTAGGTAATGAAGACCCACTACCATTTCCTCCTTGAGGCCTAGGGTTAGACATCCTATCTTTGTTGAACTTCGAGACCGGAGCGTTGGAGGCACCTTGATCAGAGAACCTTTGTCGGAACTTAGAATGACCGTGTCCACTGGACCTTAAGTGTAAAATCTCACTATCACCGGTCTTAGCTCTCTTTGCCTCCCTAGACTTCTCCTAAAGTTTCTCCTCTTCTATTTGTTGAGCATGCATCATTTGGCAAGAAATGTCCATATCATGGATAAGCATAGGGGCACGACATTCCTTGACCACTATTTCGGACACTCCCGAAACAAACTTACTCATCCTCGCCCTAGGATCGGCAACCATAGTCGGAGCATACCAAGACAATTGTGTGAATTTCAAAGCATACTCCTTCACACTAATGTTACCTTGACGAAGGTTGATGAACTCAAGCACCCTTGCCTCCCTCATCTCAAGGGGAAAGAACCTGTCAAGGAAAGCAACCTTAAACTTTTCTCAATCAAGAGGACCCACATCAACCACCCTCTCACTCTTTTATTGTTCAAACCACACTTGTGCCACACTCTTAAGTTGATAAGTACCAATTCCACCTTTTCCACCAGTGTCACACCCATGATCATCAACACCTTATAAACCTCATCAATAAATTCTTGAGGATCTTCCTCAATCTTAGAACCATGAAACTCCGGAGGATTCATTCTAGTGAAGTCCCTTACTCTAGATGACGCCATACCCACACTTGGGTTCACTGGGACCACAACCTCCCTATTGGCTTGAGCCATCATGGCTTGGGCCAATACTTGAAAAGTAGCCCTAAACTCTGCAATAGTCACTTGCTAGGCCAAAGGGTGGATCAGAACTTGGGGAGCTTCTTGAGGAGTTTCTTGTTCCACATTCTCACTCGTATTCCTTCTAGCATATGCCCTTCGAGTGGCCATATCCTGAAAAGCATTGGATAGGGATTCAGAGAGAGACATGTAGAGTTAAACTCTATTACACGACTTTAGAATGATGAAAGAAGTGGAGTTTCAAAAACATCTTATCGCCTCTAATTCATAAGTGTGGCACGTTTCACACCCATGAAAAAGACTCGACTCGACGTGGCTTATGAGACATCCTAGGACCTTTCTAAACCTTGTGCTCTGAATGCCAAGTTTGGCACGACCTAAAGTACCCCCTGGATGTGACATAGCATATAGGACCCCGAGAGGCCCCACACAAGCCACTTAGCATACATCATAAAACATAATGGAATTTAAAGTGTTCAAAAGACATTTTATATCAAAAAGTAGCGGATGTCTAACAAAAGTCTCAAGTCATCTAATACATGATAAAGGAGGTGATTGGGACATAACCTATACATCACATACAATGTTTCAAAAGGAAAGACATTAAGCTATAGAAGTGACATCGTTGTCAAAGTACGAGGACTAACCAAGTCTTGTTAATCTCAAATGCAACGTACTAGCCACGAGTGGAGGGAGAAGAGTCATCACACCATAATTATTGAAACAATGTAGGCAAGATTATGTGTTAGTACATGGAATGTACCAAGTATGATACCTATGCTTAGAAGTTTATAAAATCAAGCTAAAAGAAGGGGCTATATATATGATGCAATGGCCAAGTTAAATCATAAGATACATGATAGAAAACATGAGTCAAAACCATAGTCAATGCAAGAAAATCATCTTAAAACAACCTTGCATAAAATATATTTTAGGGAGTAACCTTAGTTCATTATGTGGGAAGTGAGGCTTAACCGACATAGACCATGTGAGCTATAACATGGAGTCAGGTGTCTACCACACACCGAAAAAAGGTGTCCTTACTTGCCAAGGTAAGAACCATAACTTCTAGCTTAAGTGGATCCACTAGCTAATGTCTATCTAAGACAACCTATGGTGGCATATAGTTTATGGGACATGGGTAATAGCCATTTGTCCACTCGGTGCTAAGCATAGTTCCCACGGATTTATCATAAATCATAATTTATCTTATCATTAGTAGACATGGGTAATCGGTTCTTGTCTTATCATTTGGGGACATGGGTAATCGCCACTTGTACTTTCATTATGGAAAGGAACGTCAAATATCCAATCCAAGCTAAAACTCATTCGAATAGCTCTATAGTTCTTGATTTAAATTTAGTTGAGAAAACCTTTCAAGCCTATGAATCCTTCATGTGAGAAAAATCCTTTCACAAATCATGTTTTGAGTAGTATGTGAGAAATCCTTTCACAACAACAACAACAATGCTTCACGCACAAAGCAAATCTTACATCATCATAAATTTCATAATTGAACATAAATATCTTCAAAAATCAATCCTTTCTTTTTTGATCATTTATAACTTCGTCATGGTATCATATCTTAGAAATCATAAATTATGCATGGACTCATATAATTTCATCTAAAAATCATTCAATTTTCTCAATTCATGCATAAGAAGTCATAAATAATTCAATTGGATCATAATTGGAAAGAACCCATGAGATTGAAGAAAACTCTAATTTCAATTAAAGATTCTAACTTGTGAAAATTGAAGAATTTAGGAACCCTATGGAGGAAAGGACTCCATAGGTAAAAGCCATCACACCTTGGAGTTCAAAGCACACAATAAATGAAGAATTTGGAGACTTGACTTGAATCCCTAGCCTTCTTCTTCAAACATTAGAGAGAGGAATATTTGGGGAAGAACTTTGGAGGGAATTGGGAAAATTTGAAGAGTGATTTAGAATGAGTAGATTTTTGGCTTAGGAGACTTATATAGGGCCTAAGATTAGGACTAAATCGACCTAGTTTAGGTATAAATTAATTAGGAAAAAGACCAAAAAACCCTTAAAAATAACTGTCGGACTCCAACCTACGGTCCAACTACGAACTGTCCTGGTCAACCATAGGTGGGACTCAAAAACTATTAAATCTGGGCTTCCAACGACGGTTGCCATGTACGATCCATTGGTCCACGAGACCTATCTACGACTCGTACATGGAATGATGGGCTGTCCTGGCTAACCGTCAAAGAGGTTCTGAAAATTGACTTTTTCAAAATACTTATCTTGCCATCTACAGCCCATAAGTCAACCTACGGTCCGTAGATGGTTTTTGTCAGTACTAACACCAGTTCTGAAAACTTGCAATTTTCCTTCTTTCCGAATCCGAGGTGTTACAAACTCAAAAGCATTGTGGTGTACTACCAGAACTCAACAGCATCCATAAATAAGTTGGTCAAGAAACAAAGATGAAAAAAAAATATCTAGGAGGAAATAAAGCAAATTAAATATATATAAACTATCTCAATCTTCGGCTAAGCATATGACACTTGAAAACATTAACCAATAACAATCTCGAGTGACTAGAAACTTGGGATGTAGCTAGTCGCTACATATCCACCGTACACTTTTACCTTTCTAAGCTTTTTTTTTTCCTTTTGGGCTGTAAGAAACTACTTGTATGCCACTATCCTTTCACATCAATATATCTCCATCTTTCCAAATTAAGATTGGTATAAATCTATCATAACATATATATCAGATTGAATTCAAAATGCGATCTTTAGTCCAAGATTCAGCTATTACCTAATTTTTCCTCCACTATATATCATCAGACTGCCTATGGTCAGTATTACACAAACATAGACAATTCCTCAATTCTTCTAGCAACAAGTTGTAGGATGGAGTTTCAAGACCACGAGGAGTTGACAGGGACTTCACCTCTTCTGTCTAACTGGTAAAGGTGTAAATGATGTCATTTTTTCCCCAGTCCATCCAATGAACAACATCATTGATGTTAGCCTTACTAAATGATCTGCATAGAGGTTTTGGAGCCTTGCCCACATTTCTCCATTTCTCATCAACTCCAAGAGTATAAAACTCCAATTCTGATACTCAGGAACGTCCCTCAAACATTCTAACTACTGATCTCAATACTTTATACTGTCCAAAGGCTTCACTAAAACAAAATACCAAAGCAACATGCTGAATTCTTTTCTCCCATTTGGGCAATTTAACCTCAAAATACTCACCCAAAAGAGGATTTCAAATATAAACTGAATGCTCTACGGTATTGTTCCACCCATTAAAAAAAAAGATCTACCCATTACATGAACAAATTAATATCATATTTTTCTTAGAGAAAGTGGGTGTAGGGAGGGAGGTGAAACCTCTCGCTCAACACAATGGCTGTGTTTAAGGGGTGAGAATCATAGTCTTTGAGTTCCACAAGTAAGCGGAAAGTCATTTATCGAAAGCAAAATGCGGGGAAAATTAGATGATCTTTTGTGATACATGTTAACAAATAAAGGATCAGAAGTCAAAAGATGATATTGTAGTTAAAATATAATCTTACAACAGAAAATGGATTTGATGGGCAATCCTGAAAGAATTTCAACCATAATTACCATTTGAAGTTCCAGTTCCATAATCCTCGTGACATGAGCGATTCTTCTTCCTTCGCACTATCCCTTGAAAATCTCAAAGTTATTGGCATCCATGGTTGTCACTTACTTTGAACAAAAAGGGAGCTAGTCTTGAGGGTTTTGGTCTTATGGATTCGCTAGACTTTTATATACAATGTGTTAAAAGATTTGGGGAATTTATTTTAAGCTAAAATGACTATAGAGACTACTTTGAGCTCCACAAGAAACCAGATAGAATCATTGACTAAAAATAATTATTGAAGTCTAACTAACCGTAACCTAATATTAGATTTTTTCTAATATTATTTCTTACACCTACTTAGGATTTAGTAATTATTGAAAGTCTAACAATATGTTAGCTAGACATTGGAGTCATGAACCTATATGTATAAAGTATTACTTTGGAGAATTGAACAATATAGAATTCTTTTATATTTCTTGAGATTCTATTGTTTCTATTTCCAGTTTATAACTACCAGTTTTTGTTCTCAAATCAAAAAAAGGTAAAGCCATGTTATAAAACTTCTTAATATATGTTATTGTCCATTAATGTGTTTTGCATTGGAATCGTTCAAGTATTCATTACCTGAAGAGATTAATATGGTACTATTTCAGGTAACAAATGTTTTCCCCAATGTAGAACAAAAAGAGCAAGAGTCATTCAATAAAATTTTCAATGCATGAAGAGATCATCTATGATATATTTCTAGGCTCCGTATCGATTATTTAATGCATGTTAATTGGCATTCCAAATTTTATAATTCTCTTATTTTGGATCCATGTTTTGTAGATATACCTCATAGACGCTCTATATCTCATCCTGATAAGACAAATTCCTCGCACATTCAGTGGATGGAAAATTATCTTACACCATAGATCAAAAGGTGGAAAATCAAGAAGGCATTGTTTGTCGTATTGAGGAGTTAGATGACATTACATATCATATATTTGATTAATGGTTTATTCTACTTATGGAGTACAAACGATCACCCTCTGCTCTTTATAATCCCATTACAATATTAGTAAACTATCTTCCTTTCCTAAATTTCATTGATGATAAATTTACCCATTATTACTATTCATTTGGTTTTGAACTGGATAAAAAGAAGTACAAAAGTTTGATGATTAGTATTCCTCTAAACATGTTATCACCCACAATACATTGGGTTTTAACCCTTGGCTCAAGTAAATCGTGGAGAAAGGCTAAAAGTGCATCATGTTCGTTGTTTCTACTACTTGTCGGAGGAGCTTGAATCGCAGGAGCTATCTATTTCGTAGGTACTCATGAAAAAAGATTCATAGTGGCATTTAGTATTAAGAAGGAGATTTTTAGAATTATTAAATTGTAGAACGATGTAACAAATGTTCCGGCAAGAAGCTTTTGTAACTTGATTGAAGTGAAAGAAAATTAACAGTCTTTGATCGTTCAAGATGGGACATGGGAGAGATGAATTTGAGTATTTTTCAGAGTTAGGAAACTTAAGAAATGGGTGAATCAAACCATCACGTTTTCGTAGGCATTTTTTTCTAGCTTGAGAACGTATTTCTAGGGTTGCTTTGGTAGCAGTACACCTGATGGTGAGATTGTTTGCATAGAAAATTAGATTATATTTTAGGATTTGAAGAAGAAGAGTTGGAGAGAAATTAAAATAATAGAGCTTGTAGAAAATATGGAGATCATTGGTATCTATGGTCTTGTACATATACTTTATCTTTTATCTATTGTTAGTTTTGAAATTTATTATTTCGGAGGGTAACTAGTTTGCTTTTTTGTATTAATTCTTATGGAAGACATCATTGTCTATATATATACCTTGAGACTGTTCCTATTATTTTTACTGATAGCACAATGTTGTGTTCCTTAGTTTGTTCTATTCAGACAAGTGCAGAACGAAATGATAAAAAAGAATGCAACTTTGGAGACTTAACATTGCAAATAACCTTCAAATGTTAAAATGGACAAGGTATGCTGCTTATATAAGCAAAGTTGTACAATCAGAACTCAAAAGCATTCACAAAACAGTAAAAGTTGATAGGTCTTAAGATAAATATACAAGAAACATAGAAGCAAAACATAATATCAAGGAGGAAATAAGACAAATTGAATATCTAAACTATTTTAATCTTCAAAAAAGCATATGCGACTTGAAAACTTTCCCCAATGATAGTCTTGCGTGAGTAAAAACTTGGGATGTAGCTAGTTGCTGCAGTGCTACAATACACTTTGACCTTCCTAAACTTCTTTTCTTTTGGATTGTAAGAAACAAGTTGTGTGCCACGATCTCTTTGCATCAATATTTCTCCATCTTTCCATATTAAGACTGGTATAAATTTATCACCACGGATATCTGGTTGAATACTATCCTTCAAAATGAGATGTTTAGTCCAAGATTCAGCTATTCCATATTGTTTCATCCACTATATATCAATAAACTGATTATGACTATCATCAGACAAACACAAACAATTCCCCAACTCCCCTGGTGTCAAGAGAAACAATGGAGTTTGCAAACCAAGCGGAGTTGACATGGACTGCGCCTCTTCAGTAAAACTGTTAAATGAGTAGATGTTGTCATTTTCTTTGCAACCCATCCAATGAACAACATCATTTATGTTAACCTTGCTAAATAATCCGCATAGAGGTTCTGGAGCCTTGCCCACATTTTTCCATTTTCATCAGCTCCAAGAGTATAAACCTCCAATTCGGATACTTGTGGACCTCCCTCAAACTTTCTAACTACTGATCTCAATATTTTATACTGTCCAGAGGCTTCACTAAAGCAGAATGCATAAGCAACATGCCGGATTCTTTTCTCCCATCTAGGCAATTTAACCTCAAAATACTCACCTAAAAGAGGATTGCTAATGTAAATCCCATGGTCTACGCTATTTCTACTACCATTCAACAAACAAATAAATCCATTACACGAACCAATTAATTTCATGTTATGCTTAGAAAAATTGTGTGAAGGGAGATGAAACATAGGGCTTAACACAATGGCTCTGTGTACGGGGTGAGAATCATCTGCTTTGAGTTCTATAAGTAACCTTATAGATTCGTTAATTGAAAGCAAAATGCTTGGAAAATTAGATGATCTTTTTAGGTGATACATTCTAATAAATAAAGGGTCGGAAGTTAAAATAAGGTACCAAAGTTTACAAACCATCTTACAACGGAAAATGGACTTGATTGTCAATCGTGAAAGAATTTCGATCATAACCACTGTTGGAAGGTCCATAATCATGTTGACATGAGCGATTTTTCTTCCTTTGCAATCTTCCTTGAAAAGCTTAGAGCTTCGGGCATCCATGGTTGTCACTTCCTTTGAACCAAAAGGAGGCTACTTTTTAGGGTTTGGTCTTATGAATTTGCTGGACTTTTCATATATATATATTGTGAGCTTCAAAATTGTGGAAATTTATTTCAAGCTAAAATAACTAAATAAAAAAAGTTAAATGACTTCTATAAGATATAAAAAAAGGATAAGTGATTTATGTGATTAATTACTATAAGTTGAGTGGCCATTTATTCATTAAACTCTATATTATTATATTTTAGAGAAAGTTAAATAGTTATAAGGAGTTGCGTAAAAGTCTTTGGAAGTTCCATAATTGTGATGGGAATTTCAAAAAACTTGGATTCCATTTTAGTGACTAATTTTTAGGGTTTTAAGCTTGCCCCTGGATTGCTATAGATGGTGCAGGAGAAAAGAAAATGACCATACTATCCATGATTACTAGCATTTCAAAATGTATTATTAGACAATGATCAAGGGATAAAAATTCAAGCTTCGTGCAAAAAGGCAATACAATGCATCTTGATAATTCAATAAGCTATATTGAAGGTGCAAAACCATTCTTTCAAACTTGAGATTAATCCCAAACTATTCGTCTATTTGTGTAAGTCTTTTAGCTGCATAAAAGGTTCATAAATCTAACACAATAAAATATTTGGTGTAATCTCACAAATGAGATAAAAAAATTGACACAAAAAGAAAGATATTCATTATATACTTATAAATATTGATTTTTGAGCATGCTTTTGACAAAATTGAATGATCATGTAGTTATTAATTAGCTTCTCACTCTGCTTCAAAAGTTTGACCTCCATTTTTTCTTTTTTCTTTCTATCAATGAACAAGTCTCTAATTTGTAAGGTCATTTGGAGTTGGCCTGGCTTGTTTTGCAGTGAAAAACGACTACCTACAATCAGGGTGGGAGCCAGAATTTTCGCTAAATTGGTTGAAAATATGAAAAATCCAAAGGGGGATATTGGCCACACGTACAAAATGATTTTGCAAAACCATGAAATCATACTGTTAAAAAATAATGGCACGAATGTCCATTTATGTAATGGTAGTAGCATGGGTGAGCCCAACTTTTACATATCACATATACAAGCCTTTTCTCAAATTTTGGAGACGTTTCCCTTTTTTAAAACCAAGTTGAGGGTTGCAAATGATTTTCAAATTCGTAAAATGATAATGATGACGATAATAATGATAGTAATGTTATTCGTATTATTATTATTATTATTATTATTATAATATAATATAATAATAATAATAATAATAATAATAATAATAATAATAATAATAATAATAATATTAATATTAATAATAATAATAATAAGAAGAAGAAAACTTTCGCATATTAGATAGAAAGTAAAAGAATTTGTAATGGATCACAAAACGAGTGATCAAGTATAACAAGGTTAGTAAAAGACAAACTTGTAAGGAAATAATTTTTTTTACGAATAATTTCATATATTTTTACAGAAAGACTTTTGAAAAGGAAAAGTATTTTTTCTTTTTTTGGATTTCAAAAATGTCACGACCCAAAAATGGACGTGATGACACTTGTCTATTTCCACCAAGACAAGTCAGCCTCAACTGAACTAAACGAAAGAAATGCGGAAAGTAAAGAAAGAATGAAATAAGAGCGGAAAACTTATTCATTCTAATATAAACCAAAAACCTGGTTGGCACGTGTACAAGACACTAATATAAAAAGTGCAAAATTGAAAGATAATTACAAGTCTCAATGTCTTTGTTTCTCAAATAGAACAAAGCATAAAATAAGGAACAAGAGGACCTGCTGAGATGACAAACAACTACCTCTCATAAGTCCTTTGACAACCCTCAGAAATAAGAGAAGAAGAAGAGCAATCAAAGGTACTGGGCTCAAAACCTATACAAGTGTAGAAGCAAGGAGTGAGAACGAACCAACACGGTATTCTTCAAGTAACAAAATAAACAAGGAAAAACTACGTTTAAACGATTACTCCTTTCATCCAAACCGAACTTCCTCAAACTACAACTTGCATAGAAATCAACCCAACCTAACAGTTTTACAATACATAGTTCACAAGGCTTAAAAGCCACAGTTCAACAACCAACAAGCATCAAGTATGACAATCACGTGACAAGTAGATCAATCACAATTATCAAGTAGATCAATTACAAGCATCAAATAGATCAATCTCAAGTATCAAGTTCATCAAATCACAATAGTCAACTCTTGCCGGAACCATTTCCCTTCGACACAATATCACTAGCCGGAACCATTTTCTTTTGGCTTTATATCATATCACTAGTCGAAACCATTTCCCTTTGGCATTATATTATATCACTAGCCGAAACCATTTCCCTTCGGCTTTATATATATCATATCACTAGTCGTAACCATTTCTCTTCGGCGTTATATATATCACATCACTTGCCGAAACAATTTCCCTTCGACATAATATCACATGGCTCATCACGGTGCACAACAATCAATGCAAATAAGTTATTTCACACCATAAGGAAGAGACAACAAGTCAAGCAATTCAAGTCCATAATAATGCCATCAAAGCATTGCATCCATCAACCAAATAGGGTCCACAACAAAGCAATTAACAAAGAATTATAATCAACACGTTGCCTTTTTCATTAATCCCCTTTTTATTCATTAAGATTAATCAAGTGGGAACCCATGACCTCATTGCCATTACTCCCCAACACATACAATGAAGGTAAAATACACGATTCTACTAATTTTAAAAGATTAAGGAGATCACTTGCCTCAATTCAATCAAAACGTCAATACAAGACATGAGCCTCTCACATAAAAAACTTACAAAATTAAAAACGTTCACTCAACATTTAAAACTAACTTTCAAAACTCAATCAAAATTTACTCGGGGTCGATATCGGGAGGGGCAAAATGGTAATTTTATAAAAATTTCAAAAAATGACCGACCATGTCATTACATGAAATATCTCTTAAATATCTTAAACTTTGTCTAATTACTATCACAATTAATTCAAAAATACCTTCAGATATCATATTTGATCTATTCTCTTCGCTTCCTGCGAAGTCGTTATTTGGTTTCAAATGCGTTTCTAGATTTTAAAATTCTCCTATAATTTTCTGGACATTTATAAAAGCCCCTCTATATCTTGTTATGACAAAAAAAAATTTTTAGGCACATGCGTTCAATAAATTAGAGGGAAATGGCATTGGGATTATATATATATATCCTTTCTTTTCCCACATAGAAGACACCACTTTTCATTTTCTTGTACACAAGAGATCACTAAGGTGCGCTTAAACGGAGTGACATCTTGATTCATATAACCGTCTCTCACTTTTTTGTTGTTGTAACATTAGTATTTTTATTCAAAAGATTTCCTATCGAAAATAATTGTTGACATGAGAACAGGTGCAAAGAAGTAAAATATGTTGATGTTATTGATAGAGGATACAATGTGAAAATCTCCCGACCAATTAATAATACATTAGAATTTTATTGAGAAACTATTTTTCAAACCATAAAAAGCATTATTGGTTAAATAAAACAAGTATACCATATATCTCATGCTTGCACCATTTCTTGTCTTTCAATTGCAAAAACAGGATTGCCAGTCAAACAAAGGAATCCATTTTGCAGGGAAAGAGAAACAAAATACTATGATAACGTTGTAAAGGATAAAAAATGCTTCTCTTCCTGCTTCTTTCAATGCATTCGATGTAGAAATTAGGAGAAAGTGGACAACACAAGTATATCATAATTCGATTAAAGGGGCATAATAGACTGATAGACCACCATTTTGTTCCTTCATAATTCTTTCTATTCAGGCAAAATAGAATGAAATAAATAAAATAAATACAACTTCAGAGACTTTGCAAAGCAAATTTCTTAGATATGTTTGATAAGCATCCACAAAACAGTAAAAGTTTCTAGTTTAAAACTAAGTTATATTATCCCAGAAGAAGTAAGATAAAACAAATAATCTAAACTATCTGAGTCTTCGGATAAACATTTGAGACTTGAAAGTTGTTCCCCATGAAAGTCCTTAGTTAGTTAATGTGTTGGAATGTATCTAGTCGTTGTAGTGTCATTACCGTAAATATTTACCACCCTGAACTTCTTCTCTTTTTGTTTGTTAGAAGATAGTTTTGTGCCACTTTGAATCAAGAACTCTCAATCTTTACAAACTAATCTCGTTTCAAAATTATATGTATGCATAAAAGAGGGAATAGAATCCACAAAAGTGATATCTTTAGTCAAACACAGACAATTCCTCAACTATGTAAGCATCAAGTAAAAAGAATTTAAAAAATTTAGACTTGGTCGATGTGGCAGTGTAATGACCCTCTAGGTCATTTCTGTCTTAAGGCCTCCTTTCTATAGTTTAGAGCGTTCCTGTAGCGACCCAAGTCATTTATGACTTGCTGGCACTGATTGTTCGGTCGCTTTGTCGTTCGTTTGGTTTTTATGCCTGTTTTCCTGTTTTGGAGTTTTCAAACCTTGAAAAGTTGATTTCGGTCATAACTTTAGGTAAACAACCTCATATTCGAATTCTGATGGTCCCATCAACTCCGGAGCAGCCAAATTAGGCTAGAAGCATGGTTTGCTCGGGTCTCGGGGTTTCCGGTGTGATTTTGGAGCCACTTAGCTCTTTAGACTTAGAAATTTGACTTAAAGTTGACTTTGCTCAACATTCTTGGTAAACATGCTCGAATGAAGATTCCGTCAGCATGGTTAGTTATGGAATGCTGAGTTTGGTCTAGAATGACTCTTCGAGAACTTCCGGGAGCTTCCGATCAAAATTCGAGGCCTCAAGTAGAAATTGGCTAAAATGGCCCATTGGGTGTGGGACCCACTTTTTGTCGAACTGACCTCCTATGGAATTTTGACTGCGCCATTGAGTCCAGAACGTCGAATTCGAGGGATTATCATATCTCGTTTGCGTGCACGGGGTTTCTAACGAATCCCGAGCACCCCATCGGAGTTTTGGAGTTTTCCAAAACTCAGTTGTTGCAACTGTAAGTATTGCAGACACATTTACTCTCCGCGTTCACATGATAGGCTCTGCATTTGCGGAGGTGTGAGAATGTGTACTCTGCGTTCGCGGAGGTCTCTATCCATGTACTCCGCGTTCGTGGAAGGTTATCCGCGTCCGCGAAGGTCTATGGAGTGGGGGTGACCTCCTTCTCTGCGTTTGTGGAGGTCTGAGTCCTTTCCCTCCACGTTCGCGGGCCTTTGGCCGCATTTGCAGAGTGTTGCCTATTTCCCCTCTGCGTTCGCGGGTGAGTGGGCGCATTTGCGGAGGTATGCATTACTGGCAATTTATATAAGGAGGTCGAGGCTCATTTTGATGAATCTTCAAAAATTCATATCCCGCTCCTCGGTTGTCGGTTTCTGGTGATTCGAAGTCCCAAGCATTCAGAATCTCGTTGGCTTAGTGGGTTAGTGGTTGGATTGCGTTGGGTGTACCTCGTTTTCCTTGAATTCAAGGCGTAAGTTACTATCTTAAGCCTTTCTGTTGTAAAGTTTTGCGTTTCTTGTTTGTGTTGCATGGAGCTGATCCGAGCCCCGATGATTGTTCCGTTTTGGAATACAGGTTCGGGGGAGGATTTGGGACCTCTTCACGGAGTCAATTCCGGAAAATCCAGAGCGGGTCCCACATTCCTAATTTTGACTCTGAAATTGATCAGTCACCGAATTTGATGATTTTAGTGCCTAAACTACCGTATTGACGCTGTTATTCTATTTTTGATAGCGTGGCAGCAGTCTGGGGCCATTCGAAAGTGAAAAGCTCTAGTAGAGTGACTTGGAGCGCGCGAGGTCAGCTTTCTGGTAAGTTACAGCTTCCCTTCTTTCTAGATTAAGCTTGAATGCATAAATGCTGGTTGATGTGTGTGAATCTGGGCTGGGTAGTTAGTATTTCTGTCCTTCTTCTCCGATTTTCTTCGTTTAGAGTTGATTTCTAGGATGTTCGGGATTAGTAGCATGTCTTAAGATGAGTTGTTGACTTGGGTTGTTGTTAATTTGCTGTGGATTATCTGTTGGGTGGCTACCTATTGATGCATGCGTGGGTTCGGGATATTTGCTTGGTTTCTGTTGATTTTCTGCGATTGTTTCGGTCTTAGAATAGGTTTGGATAGTATTGCCTTAGTCCTATGCACCTATTGACTTGAGTATGTATTCGACGTCGTTTCGGATGGACTAGGTCCTTGTAGACTGATATAACAGACTTGGGTCTGATAGCTTGAGCCTTAGTTTTGGCGTTTTCATGGCTTTCGGATCTTCTGATTCCTTCTCTCTTATTTCTGCGATTCTGGGGTGCTGCTGGAAGTTGTTGCAGTTGTGCCGATTGACGAATAGATTGTGCTAGGCCTGGGAGCCTTCGGTTGATATCCTTGGCGGCCCGTGGTGTTTAGCCTTGTGTTGTATTATTTGTATGTGGCTTTATCCGATTCGAGGTTGTTAGCTCCCGTATGCCGCTGACGTTACCCGATTGGATCCGGTATTTCCAAAGCTAGGCTGTCAGGGGTAGGTTTCTAGCTCCAGTCCACAGCGGACATTACACAATTGCAGCCCGTTATTTGAAGCGCGAGGCCGTTGTTCGTAGGCTTCTAGTCCCAGCTGCGCAGCTGACGTTACCTGGTTGGAGCCGGTATTTCCAACGCTAGACTATTGAGCGAGAGATGTGATTTCAGGTCCGAGGCTGATGTTACTTCCAGCTCGTCACTGATGACTGGACCGGGCCTAGGTATTGTTCCAGCTAGAGGCTAACGTTACACGGTTATAGTCCGTATTTCCAGCTCGTGACTGATGATTGGGCGGGGCCCAAGTATTGTTCGAGCTGAAGGCTGACGTTACATGGTTATAGTCCGGTATTTCCCGCTCATGAGTGATGATTGGGCGGGGCCCAGGTGTTATCTTCTTGGGTCCGGGACCCATGGGTGTTGAGGATTCTGGAGTTGGGTTTCCTTCGTTTCTGTAGAATAGCTCTTCTGTGTACCTGTCGAGCTTATGGGGGTCCGTTTGAGTTTTATTTAAACTTGTGCACGAGTGTGTCCAGCGAGTCTTATGGGGGGCTCAGCTGGGTTTTGATGTGAGGCTAAAAATATATATATTTTTATCATTATTTGCCTCACATTTATTATTTGTATTTGTCCGTTTTGAGCATAAATTTTATGAATTGTGCTAAAAAGTATATTTTCTTTGTAGGATTAAATTGGTGTGAAGATGAAGAAGTTTGAAGCTAAAACGAATTAAAAATAGAAGATTCTAGAAGGAAAAATCAAGCAGGCAACTTAATGATTTAAATTTAATAAAATAATATATTTATGTATATAAGGAAAAAAACGGCTGGAATTTCAATTCAAAGTGAACTATTGCTGTGCACACGTGGCAGCAGCTGGAGGCACTTCCTATTATTGAAGGCGGGTCAGCAATTTCCAGAAATCACGGGCATACGAAAAATCAATTTAATTTGGTTTTGGTTTCCTAATTTATTTTGGACTCAATTATTTTATTTGGGGTTTCTATATCTATAAATAGGGCATAAAAATTATTCTTAGGGAGGAAGAACCCAAGAAATATTATACAAGTTAGAACTTCATAGCTTAGGAACTTTGGAAGAGCCGCCGTGGAGGCCGGAGAATTTTGGTTTATTCTTTCTTCGCCTTTATTATTTATTTGTGTTCGTGATTATTGAATGATATTTTAGCTATTGTTCTTAAATTTTTATCATTAACATAAGCATATTTATTTTAATAAATTTTGATTGTGTTTTTGAAATAATGAGTAGCTAAATCCACAACTAGGGTTGTGGGAACCATAAGTAATAAACGAAAGTAAAACTAATAATGTTATAATTCTTGAAAGTGTTTATGCATGTATTTGTTAATCTCTTCATTTAGAATGCCTTTTAATGGTGCGCAACGTTAGAATCCGTCTCATTCCTACTAACCGGACCAGGGAGGTAACGAATGAGAAAGAGATTATACTACAGAGATTTAGCGTTGAGTATTCCGCTATCTAATAACCCAAACTAGTTATAGTTATGGGTTAATCTGGGTCAAAGGTAAGGGTTAGTAAATCGACACACGTAGATGGACCAATGTGTGGAGTGAAATTCCCTATTTGGGGGACCATCCACTTAGGGATACATAACTTACCGATCATGCATGCTAGACATTAGAAAGAATTACCATTATTAGGATTACTGAGTTAAGAGCTTATGGGGAACACATATACCCTAGTTTCATTCTCGTATTGATATCTCAAACTGCATAATTCCTGATCTTTGTTTATTTGTTTTATTTCATATTCAGTAGTTTTAATTCTAGTTTATTTAACTCCCCCCTTTCCTTTAGAAAGAATTCAGCTAAACGTACAACTAATCTTGATTAGCCTAAGTCTAAACCATATTCCTCGTGGGATCAACCCTAACCTTTGTTAGGTTCTTTATTTGACAGCGACTGCTTATACTTCTTTAGGGAGGTGTAATTTGGGCAATATCAAATTTTGGCGCCGTTACCGGGGAATGTGGTTTAGAAATTGTCTTTACTGTTTATTTTGACTTGTAGTCCTTTTTTGTTTTTTTAGGATTAGTTTTAATTTACTTTTATTTATTATTATTTTTACTATTCTTGAGATGACATCTGAAAAAGTATGTAGTGATATTATGGATTCTTACGGGTTAATTTTTTCTCAACAATATAAATTGTATGGGTACATGGAAGACTTGCTGATACTCTCCCATAAATCAATAATTAATCGCATGAGGGAGGTTAGTAGGTTTGACTTAGATATTTACAACTTAAATGCTAAGCTGTTTGCAAAGATTGATGATGCGTATAACGTCCAACAATTTAGAAATAACATGTGTGAGGAATAAAAGATGCTTATAAGCCAACTTGAGGAGCTAAAATTGGAGGGCGAATTACTTGGTCATACTTTAATTGATGTTGTCCCTGTTGAGAAGAGTACACTAGAGTTATGT
The DNA here is from genome assembly GCA_018342035.1 of Solanum appendiculatum. Taxonomy (NCBI): domain Eukaryota; kingdom Viridiplantae; phylum Streptophyta; class Magnoliopsida; order Solanales; family Solanaceae; genus Solanum; species Solanum appendiculatum. The sequence goes on along the minus strand of JAGDQO010001964.1, from coordinate 83,039 downwards.
AATGAAGTGTATAATATTATTTTTAAAAACTATAATGTGTGTAAATATAATGGTAGAATTCATGAGTTAGGAAGCATTGGACCTCATTCTAATCATTTTTCCACATTTTGTTTAGATGATGAGATATTAATCGAGCCATCTGAGCCTATAGAAGAGTGTATGGAGGAGGAACAATGTGTCTATATTCTTGAATTTATTGTTCCAAAATCAGAGAATTACATTTCTCACTTAGGATCCAAGAAGTGGGTAATGCGATATCTATTGCTTGGAACCTTTATTTTTGTACCACCACCTCTTGAGCATAATAGAAAAATTGATGCAAAATTAGGGGTGCAATACATATCCTCAAAGTGGAAGGAAAAATAGTAAAATTAAATGTGTCGTGCCTCGACATTAAATCAAGCGCTTATTGGGAGGCAACCCAATTCGTAGTGTAGCTTCTTAATTATTATTTTTTAGTGTCTCATTTTTTATTTTTTTTTTTGCAGATTTAGGGGAAATCTGAGTACCCAACTTTGAAGCTAAGGAACACGTTTTGAGCTTAAGTGTGGGGTGCGCGCGACCCTTGATGAAGGGAGAGAAAACATGTTTTTAGCTAGGCCATAGAGGGCCCGAGGGAGTATTTCTCACCCTTCTTCTTCTTCTCTTTTTTATAAATTGCTTTGGGGACAAAGCATGATTTTAAGTGTGGGGTGAAAATTCTTCCGATAGTTGTGAGATTAAGGGTGAATATGCCATAGGATTTTGTTTATTTGAAAAAAATAAATATACGAAAAGATTTTCTTTATTATTTGTTATTTTATTAAAAAAATAAAAATACAAAAAGATTTTCTTTATTATTATTTTTTTGTGGCATATATCATCCACCCCTTGGTTTTTCTTATGGCCTCAGTTCTTTTCAGAGGGGGCGCCCTTTGAACAGGGTAAAGTTTTTTAATTTTTTTTAAAAATTTATTTGGAGAGAAAAGAAAAGACCGTTTTGACTTGTTTGATATTAGCAATTTAAGCCTGAGTTGAGTAGTACTTTTCTTTGAGTGCTTGAGAAAAAAATTTAAAATAGACTTTTTCACACCTAGGCTCATGATTGTGACTCTCTACATAACTTATTCTTATTTATAGGTTGTAATGATCCTGTCTATCTTATAAGTAGAATTGATCCATCTTGATTGAGACTTGTGCCATGTGTGGTGAGGTTATTTGCATATATTTCATGTTTTGCATCTTAGTCTAGAACTTGCCCTGCATGTTATTGAAACGAAATAAAAAGTATTGTTTTGTTTAGAAGATGATAATAGGCTTTCTTTGATTTGTCTTGTAAATTTTAGCCTTTTTCAGATATTATATAACTAGTAACCCCTTTGAGCTTGTAGCCTTTCGTTTAGTAGCCTTATATTTATCTTGATCCAATTTATTTGAATCCCTATTTTTGCACCCTGCTTCCTTGAGGACTGTAGCATAAATTGTGATAAAATTATTAAATCTGAAGAAAGAGATGGTTGAGCGAAAAAAGAAAGAAAGAAAGGGTGACCAATGATAGTTACTTGTGATGAGAAGGCCCTCTTAGAAAGAGTGTGACAAGAAAAAAAATTGCGTGAAAAGGAAAAAAAACAATTATTGAACCTTTCTTGATATGATAAGAATTACTTGTTAAAATAATTGAAGGGAGGGCTGAAAAAAAAAGTGATGAAAATAATGGGTGATGAGAAAAAAAATAAAATTCAAAAGTGCTTAGGGAAGTTTTGAGTCACTATTATATAGTTTCCTACCTGTCCCCTAGCCAACATTACAACCCGTTAAAGTTCTATTTGATTCGATTCATGCGTACTTAATTAGTGGAGATGTACATAATGGGCAAGCCTATGGTTCTTTATGCATACATGTGAATTCTTTTGTAAGTGAGAGAGTTGTTCATTGAGCTTAGTCCTTAATTTATATTCGATTCTTTAAATTGAGTGTGTGGACTATTTCTTCTTGTGAGGGCACTTGTTTCATGATAGATAGGTGATTTTATTAGCTTTCTTTGATGGAATAGGAGAACAAACCTAATTTGATGAGTAGAGTCTGTCTTTGAGGTTAGGAGGTTAGAAGTTTGTTGTTTTATTTTGCGAAATGATTGGAAGAGTACTTGATATTATGATTTGTAACGTGGCTTAATTATTTTTATCAATCAAAGTGGTGGTATTCCGATTTTTTTTAGATGAGCATTAATGGTTGCTCGAGGATAGCAAAAGTTTAAGTGTGGGGTGTTGATATGAGGCTAAAAATAGATATATTTTTATCATTATTTGCCTCATATTTATTATTTGTATTTGTCCGTTTTGAGCATAAATTTTATGGAATGTGCTAAAAAATATTTTTTCTTTGTAGGATTAAATTGGTGTGAAGATGAAGAAGTTTGGAACTAAAACGAATTAAAAATTGAGGATTCTAGAAGGAAAATCAAGTAGACAACTTAATAGATTAAATTTAATAAAATAATATATTTATGTATATAAGGAAAATAACGGCTGGAATTTCAATTAAAAGTGAACTATTGCTGTGCACACGTGGCAGCAGCTGGAGGCACTTCCTATTATTGAAGGCGGGTCAGCAATTTCCAGAAATCACGGGCATACGAAAAATCAATTTAATTTGGAATCATCCATCCATTTACTTATTAACCACATTGAGATTAGTTGCAATTTAATTCCCCAATTGGATCCTTAACCTCATACCATTCCTTGTGGGATTCGACCTCGACTCTTAGTTGGATAGTTTTATTGTCAACGACCGTTGTCCATTTTATTGGGTTTAAAGGGGACATTTGAGCGTTATCAAAAATGGTTCCATTGTCGAGGAATGGTAGTTCGAAATTCAATTTGAGAAGTAAGTTGCGTAATAATTTAGTTTGTAGTTGAACAACCTTACGCTTGGCTTTCTTTTTGTGCATTCTAGTAGGTGAATTAATGAAGATGCATAGTGGTGACGACTCTAGTTGCCATGGGCATGGCAATGATGTTAGAAGAGAAGATGAGGACGTAACTCTTACCACCAATGAAGTAGGAGTGATTTGTTTACCACCGGTACACAAGGACACCACGCTTGTCATAACCAAGCCCATGTTGTAACTCATCAAAGTGGAAGGATTATTTGGGGGTCTCGAACACGAAGATCCTAATGAACATCTTCGCAAATTCGTAAATGTGTGTAACCCTTTTTCAGATGAGGGTATTTCACAAGAGTTAATACGATTAAGATTATTCCCCTTTTCTCTAATGGTGGAGGCAACTAGATTGGGTTGCCAAAGATGTCTATCACCTCATGGAGAGCATTGATTGAAACTTTCCTTGAGAGGTCCTTCCCTACGTCTAAGGTAATGACATTGAGAAAAGACATTCAAAATTTTGAAAGAAAGAATGGAGAGCCCGCTCAACAAGCATGGTTATGTTTTAAGCAGGTGTTGTCACAATGTCCCAAGCATGGCTTCCCAGATGAGCTATTGTTGCAATTTTCCTACCTTAGTCTTGATGTTGTAAACATGGGATTGGTCGATCATCTTGTTCGAGGCAATATAGTTAAGCAACCATTCGTAGAAGCATCGAAGTTGCTTGATGAGATGACCAAAATTAACCAAGATTGGTACATGAGGGAAGATTATGTTTCACTTCCACACTTCGGGGCAATTAAGGAAGAAGAAGAGAAAAACAAAGAGCACGAAAAAAATCATTGCTAAATTGACCACTCAACTTGAAATGTTATCCGAATGTGTTATTGGAGGAGTGGTAAATTCAGTGAATGCAATGTCGCAGATAGTGTATGATGACGGGGTGTACATGAGAGGTGGAAAATCAGAGGGTTTGCAGACAAGTTATCGAATGCTTGTCGAAAATCAACGTTGGACCAAAAATAATAATAACAGGTGGTACGAAAAGGAATAGGAAGATTCAATATATATGCAGCTGTTCAATTGACATGATCTGATGAGGTCATCAACCGATGATTTGTAGACTAAAATCCTAAACAAGGTAGAGGGTTTAGAGAAGCTCTTGTATGAGATGAAAAGTGACGTTTCAACTTTTTCCACTACCGTAGTTTCACACTCATCATCCATCAAGTTGTTTGAAGAAAAGATGGGGCAGCAAACTACTCTTGTGTATGGTAATCCCTATGAGAATTTAATGTCTTATGCAGATGAGAATCCAAGAAATCTTACTCAGGTTTCAGCTATAGCTACTAGAAGTGGAAAGACTTTGCAAGAAATAACAAAACCCGATAATGTGAATGCTCAAGGGGTGGTTGCAAATGATGAATCACCTAAGGGAATAGGTAAGACACAAACAAAAGAAGTTGAAGAGGTGCAAAATGAAAAGGCAAAAGTAGGAAATGGTGAAGCGTCATCTACATTGCCTCAAATTAAGATAAAGCCCCCTTTCCCTCAACGATAGAGGAAGAAAAATGACAATGCAATATTTCAAAAGTTTGTGGAAATAGTGAAAGATTTGAAAGTGAATATCTCATTGGTGGATGCCTTTGCCGAAATGCCGGGTTATACCAAATATATGAAAGAATTTTTGACAAAGAAGAGGGTGATAGATTGTGAAACCATTGAAATGCCGCAAACATGTGGTGCGGTAATGGCAAAGGATGCAGTCCTCAAGTAAAATGACCTAGGAGCTTTAACTATTCCATGCACCATTGGCGCGTGTACTTTTGCAAAGACCTTGTGTGATCTTGGTGCAAGCATAAATTTGATGCCACTGCTGATATTTCATAAGCTCGGGCTTGAGAAACTGAAACCAACAAACATGCGACTCTTAATGGTTGGCGTTCAATAAAAAGACCGGTTGACATGGTCTGCGATGTATTAGTAAAGGTTGATAAATTTGTGTTCCCCGTTGATTTCGTTGTGCTTGATTGGGATATTGATATTGATATACTGATTATTCTTGGTATACCATTCTTGGCCATGGGAAAAGCATTGGTTGATGTTGAAGGTGGAAAGTTGAAGTTCCACGTTAATGATGAAGTAGTAAGCTTCAATATTCATTAATCCATGAAGTATCCATAAAATATGCTTGTTGTATCTCACTTGGATCAAATTGATGAAGCGATGGCAAGTATTGAAGAAGCAGCGTATAACATCTCAGATTTGAGAAAGGCTAAAAAGGGAAAACGGAAAAAAAACCATGGACCCAAACTGGACCATGGACCCTTCACGGTACTCTAGACGGTCCGTGAAGGGGACCATGACTTGTTAAGGGGCTCGTGAACCCTTTCCATGATCTGCCCATGCAGGAGTCACCTTCACGGTGACACATACGACTCGTGGTGGACTTGACAACCCGTCAAGTGGGTCAAACCAATCACCTAGTTGGTGGGGTGTGACCCAATGTAACTGGAAAAGGGCCACAAACATCTAAACGGTCTCTGAAACTTCACATGGACCGTGAAGTCATCCGTGAAGGAAACTTATATGGTTTTTAGTTTTGGACCAACTTTAATCGATCATATCATTTAGCGAAAAATGAATTACGTGGCCCATGACTTATCAAATTAAAGATCTTTGAGTGCTCTTCCCAACGCCACTAAGTTTGCTCCATTTGAAGTTCGGAGTAAAATGTTATGTCCATTTTAATGGAGCCCTGTCGGGCAGGTGAAGCTTCATGACCAGCTTGACAGCCCTTGAAGTGCTTCACGACCCGTGAAGCCCATCTTGAAGTAACTTCATCAGCTTCTAAGTCAGGATTGCTTTGGTCTTTTCCCCTATGCATTGGGCCCTTAAACTGCGTCGTTTGATGCTTAAACTATATCGTTTTACCTAGTATAAGCCTAGTAATATAATCAAAAACTACCTAAACCAAATCAGTTTCCTTTCAAGTCAGTTCCAAGCAAAAAATGAGTGTTTCTCCAATTTCCAGGTCTAGTGTTCCCTCATCTAAACGTAAACTTCAGATTTCTTGCTGGGATTTTCAAGTACCAGGTATGTGGGTATTCAGTAAGGGTTTTGTTTGCCTCTATGCCCAAAACTTCAGACCCTTTTTCTAGATTAATATGATTTATGAAACTAGGGTTCTTACCCCACTATGCAGATTCATTACCCATTGAATTCCTGTGATTTCTACTCAAATTCTATAATTGTTTAAATGAGTTTGCATGAATTCTTATGGAAATTTGAAAGGGAAAATCTTAGAATGAAATTGTCGTATTTTCACATAAATTGGCTTTCTCCAGAATGTAACTTAGTGTGTTAGCATTCAGTTTTAAATAGAATTTAGTCAGTTTCTATCTGCAGTTTATCTCAGAAATCATCTTCAGATCAGTTTTGTTCTGTTTCATGAATTCAGGACTACAATTAAAATGAGTTAGAGTATTCAGTTTGGGAGTAGTGTTTAGCACCGAGTTGGACTAGGGTTCAACGTACCCTCAAATCCCAGAACTACGCTCCCCCGTAGGTTTATAAGTCCCCTCTGTTGGGCATCAGTTTTATTGATCACACCACAGTCATGCCTTTATACCCTGGCAAAGTCTATTGGGTACTCTTGATGAGGCGTATACATCGGACTCCATGTTTAGCTCACGTTGTTTATGTTGGTTAATAAACTCTCCCACAATATTAGCTTCACTAAGGTACTTCAGGCCTGTAGTTGTGTTTACTCAGTTTTTCAGCATGTTTTCAGTTTACTCTTGCATTCTAGTTTTTATGCACTATTGTATCTTGGGTCTATGTACTTCAATTCAGATGAGGTTACACACTTGAACATTATTTTTAGCATGTTTAAATATATTCAGTCAGCTTGCATATCCTGCGTGCTCAATACATTCAAAGTACTAACGTATACTTTTGCGCTATATCGTTTCAAGATGTAGGTTCAGGCACTCAGCATCCAGACCGCACTTAGCTTGACTTTCAACCTATACTGAGCAGTTTCTGTGGTGAGTCCTCATAGTTTGAGGACGTTTCTTTATTCTTTCAACTTAGTTAGTTCATTATTTTGTTTTCAGTATTATTAGGGTTAGCTGGGGATTTTTTCAATCATCTTATCAGTATTAGAGGCTTTCAGTTATAGAGTCAGTATTCAGTTGTTTTGGGTTGTTTCCCATAGATGTCTAGTTGAATTCTCACCTGAAGTTTCTTTTAGTATTGTTTAATTTACAGTTATGTTTTCGCTTACTCAGTTATATTTCAGTATGCTTGTAACATGCTAGACTCAGAGTTAGTTTGGGGTCACTCGTGATCCTAGGTCCCATGTTATGTCTGGGGGTGGCCTCAGGATGTGACAAACTTGGTATCAAAGCATTAGGTTCAAGAGTCCTAGGGTGTCTGAAAGGTGCACTAAGTAGAGTCTCTTTCAAGAGTGCGAAGCGTGCAACATCTATGAGGGGGAGGCTACTAGGTGTTCTAAATTTTTTTTCCTTCTTTTGCTATTCCTATCGTGCATGAATGTGTGATTCAACTTCTCCTTTCTAATCCATTGTTATGTGTTTCAATTCATGCCTCCTCGTAGAGCTAAAACATGGAATGCTAACACAGTTCCTCCAGTCCTGAACCATGAGGTTATGAATGTAGAGTTCCGTACTGCGATCCAAATGTTGGCTCAGATCGTAGCCTACCAGAACAATCAGTAGGCCCCAGTTCCTGCAAATCCCACTAGTGGATAAGCTGTAGCTAGGGTTTCGAGACTTTGTTCGTATGAATTCGCCAGAGTTTTTAGGGTCGAAGGTTGGTGAGGACCCACAGAACTTCATTGATGAGGTCAAAAATATTCTTGGGGTAATGCAAGTGACCGGTACTGATAGTGTTGAGCTAGCATCCTACCAACTTAAGGATGTGGCTCATATCTGGTTCACGCAGTGGAAGGACTACAGGGGTGCAGATGTAGATCATGTGATGTGGGAATGTTCTACTGGAGCTTTTCTGGACAGGTTCTTCCTGAGAGAGTTGAGGGAGGCCAAGGCCCAGGAGTTTATGAACTTGAGGCAGGGTTCAATGTTAGTCCAGGAATACGGGCTAAAGTTCACTCAACTCTCCAGGTATGCTCTACATATGGTGGCCAATCCGAGGGCACAAATGAATAAGTTCTTGTTTGGAGTATTAGATCTGGTAAAGACCGAGTGCAGGAATGCTATGCTATTAGGAGATATGGATATCTCAAGACTAATGACCTACGCTCATCAGGTTGAGGGATATAAGCTAAAGGAAATGACTAAGGATAACAAAAAGGCCAGAACAAGCAACTATGAATACTTTCAGCATAGGTCGGGCGGTGGAAATCATTCATTATTTCAGCATAGGTCTACAGCCCCAGCGCTTGCATCAGCTAGCGCTCCGTCCCCCAGGTTTCGACAGGATCAAAAAGGAAGGGCATCAGGCTCTAAGTCTCATGGAAGTGCTTCAGGTAACCAGACTATTCCATCTTGCCCAAAGTGTGGTAAGAACCATCCGAGCGAGTATCTTGCTAGTAGAGAGGGGTGTTTTGGGTGTGGTCAGTCTGGTCATAGGTTGAAGGATTTCCCTTCTACTAGGCACGGACAAGGAGGTAACTGGGCTCAGTATACAACTTCAGCAGCGCCAGCAGATCGCCCCACTCAGCAGGGCGTCTAGTCTGGTGCAGGTGGTGGTCACCTCCAGAATAGGTTATATGCTCTTCAGGCTTGCCAGGACCAGGAAGATTCTCCTGATGTAGTCACTGGTACATTAAAAGTCATCCATTTAGTTATATATGCTTTGTTACATCCAGGGGCTACAGTTTCTTTTGTAACTCCTTACAAAGCAGTAAATTTTGGTGTCAATCCAGAAACTCTCCCATAAACCTTCTTAGTCTCTACTCCAGTTTGTGACCCAGTTATAGCTAGATGGGTATACAAAAATTTCCCTATCGCAGTTTCCCAGAAAGTCACCTCAACAGACCTTGTAGAGTTAGAAATGATTGACTTTCATATCATACTAGGCATGGATTGGTTACATTCCTATTATGCCTCTGTCGATTGTAGAACCAGGATCATTCGGTTTCATTTTGCAAACGAGCTAGTCTTAGAGTGGAAGGGTAGTACCTCAGTGCCTGTAGTTCGATTTATATCTTACCTTAAGGCCAGGAAAATGATTTCCAAAGGGTATATCTATCATCTTGTTCGGGTTAAGGACTCAAACTCCGAAACCCAAACTCCTGAGTCAGTCCTAGTGGTGAATAAGTTTCAAGAAGTGTTTCCAGAAGATCATCCCGGAGTTCCTCCCGAAAGGGAGATTGACTTCCGAATAGATCTCCTTCATGATACCCAGCCTATCTCAATTCCTCCTTACAGAATGGCTCCAGCTGATCTTAAGGAATTGAAAGAACAATTGAAAGACCTTCTCGATAAGGGCTTTATTAGACCCAATATCTCTCCATGGGCTGCTCCAGTGTTGTTCGTGTGTAAGAAAGATGGTTCTCTCAGGATGTGCATTAACTATCGTTAGTTGAACAATGTCACAATCAAGAATAAATATCCCATCCCCAGGATTGATGACTTGTTCGGCAAACTTCAGGGTGCTATTTGCTTTTCTAGGATAGACCTCAGATCCTGCTACCATCAGCTTAGAGTCAGAGATAGTGACATCCCAAAGATAGCCTTCAGGACTCAGTATGGTCACTATGAATTTGTAGTTATGTATTTTGGACTAACAAATGCTCCTGCAGCTTTCATGGACTTAATGAATAGGGTATTCAAACATTATTTGGAATTGTTCTTCATCGTCTTTATTGATGATACCCTCATTTATTCTCGGAATGAGGAATAGCATGCGACTCATCTGAGGGTTGTTCTGCAAACCCTCAAAGATTGCCAGCTATTCACTAAGTTCAGTAAATGTGAATTCTGGTTACAGTCTGTCGCTTTCCTTTGTCATGTGGTATGCAGCGAAGGAATCCGAGTGGATTCTCAGAAAATTGACGTAGTAAAGCACTGGCCCAGCCCACCTCTCCAACTGATATAAGAAGTTTCTTGGGTTTGGCCGGTTACTACCGGAGGTTTATTGAAGGATTTTCATCCATAGCTGCCCCATTGACAAAGTTTACTGAGAAAAAGGTCATGTTTCAGTGGTCAGATGAGTGTGAGAAAATCTTCTTAGAATTGAAAACTAGGTTGACTACAGCTCATGTTTTGACTCTACCAGAGAGTTCAAACGGTTATGTGGTTTATTGTGATGCATCCAAGGTCGGCCTAGGTTATGTGTTGATGCAGCAAGGTAAGGTCATAGCTTATGCTTCTAGACAACTTAAGGTCTATGAGGAGAAATTCCCTACTCATGACCTCGATCTTGCAGTCGTAGTGTTCGCCCTAAATATTTGGAGACACTACTTTTATGGTGTTCATGTTGATGTGTTCACAGATCATAAGAGCCTCCACTATGTGTTCACCCAGAAAGAGTTGAGTCTTCGTCAGAGGAGATGGCTCGAATTCCTCAAAGACTATGACATGAATGTGCTCTACCATCCAGATAAGGCCAATATAGTGGTTGACGCCCTCAGCAGACTATCCATGGGTACTGTGGCACCTGTTGAGAAAAAGAAGAAAAAATTAGCTAGAGAAGTTCACCAGCTTGCTCGCTTAGGAGTTTGCGTGACGGACACGTCAGATGGTGGTGTGATGGTGCAGAATGGATAGGAATGTTTATTGGTAGCGGAGGTTAAGGAGAAACAAGATAGTGATTCTTTATTGCTTCAGTTGAAAGGTGCAGTTCATCAGCAGAGAGTTGAGGTTTTCTCTCAATAGGGATATGGTGTTCCTCGTTACCAGGTTTGCTTGTGTGTCCCTAATGTGGGTGAGTTGAGGCAGTAGATCCATACAGGTGCCCATAATTCCAGATATTCTATTCATCCGAGTGCCACTAAGATGTACTGTAATCTATGAGAAGTCTATTGGTGGAATGGCATGAAGAGGGACATCGCATATTTTATGGTTAAGTGTTCCAACTGTCAGCAAGTTAAAGTAGAACACTAGAAACCAAGAGGTGTGATTCAGGAGATTAGCATTCCTACTTGGAAGTGGGAAGTGGTAAACATGTATTTCATTACGGGTTTACCTCGTACTCGCAGACAGCATGACTCCATTTGGGTGATAGTGGACAAAGTCACTAAGTCAACTCACTTCTTGGCAGTCAAGACTACATATTCAGCCAAGAACTGCGCTAGACTCTACATCAACGAAATAGTCAGGTTGCATGAGGTTCCTTTGTCAATCATCTCAGATAGAGGTCCTCACTTTACCTCTCATTTCTGGAGATCGTTTTAGAAAGGTCTTGGTACTAAGGTAAATCTCAGCAGTGCATTTCATCCGCAAGTGGATGGTCAGACAAAGAGTACAAATCAGACCTTAGAGGACATGTTGAGAGCTTGCGTGATTGATTTCAAGGGTAGTTGGGATGATATCTTACCCTTTAGAGAGTTCGCCTTTAATAACAGTTTCAATTCCAGTATTCATATGGCCCCTTATGAGGCACTATATGGGCGTAGATGAAGGTCTCCAATTGGTTGGTTTGAAGTAGGTGAAGTAGCCTTGGTTGGGCCAGATTCGGTTCATGAGGCTATGGAGAAAGTACAGCTCATCTGAGATAGATTAAAGATAGCTCAGAGTCATTAGAAGTCCTATGCAGATGTGAGGAGAAGGGACGTGAAGTTTGAAATCGATAATTGGGTTTTCTTAAAGTGTCACCCATGAAGGGTGTGACGAGATTTGGCAAGAAAGGGCTCAGTCCCAGATATGTAGGTCCTTACAAAATCCTAAAAAGGGTTGGTAATGTGTCTTATGAGTTAGAGTTGCAAACAGAACTAGCAAAGCTTCATCCAGCCTTTCACATTTCCTTGTTGAAAAAGTGTGTGGGTGATCCAGCATCGATAGTACCCTTAGAAAGTGTTTCTGTGAAGGATAGCCTCACCAATGAAGAGATTCCAGTTGATATTCTTGATCGTCAGGTTCGTAGGTTGAGAAATAAGGAAGTCGCTTCAATAAAGGTTTTGTCGAGGAAGCAGTCCGTAGAGGGAGCTACTTGGGAGGCAGAAGCAGCTATGAAGACCAAGTATCCCCATCGTTTTCCCTCCGATTCAGTTTCAGCTTGAGATAATAGCTCGTCTCCAGTGTCTCAGTTTACTATTGTGTAATTCAGTCTCAGTATCTTGTTTCCCCTAGTTATCCATGCATTTCAGCATAATTGCATGTTCATGGAACTAAGTTCAGTTAGATATCAACTTCTAATACTCAGTTGGTAAGGATTAAAACTCTTTCCTCAAAACTCAGCTTAGTTAGACTTCATTCAAGGACGAATGATCCTAAGGGGGATATATTGTAACATCTCGGATTTTAAAAAGGCTAAAAAGGAAAAATGGGAAAAAGTCCACGGACCCAAACTGGACCATGGACCCCTCACAGCATCCTAGACAATCCGTGAAGGGGACCACGACTCCGTTAAGGGGCTCGTAAACCCTTTCCAGGATCTGCCCATGTAGGGGTCACCTTCACGGTGACCCAAACGGCTCATGGTGGACTTGACGGTCCATCAAGTGGGTCATATAAGTCACCTAGTTTTTGGGGTGTGACCCAAGGTCACTGGAAAAGGGCCACAAATGTCTAAACGGCCCGTGAAGCTTCACACAAACCGTGATGTCGACCGTGAAGGAGACTTATAAGGTTTTGAGTTTTGGACCAACTTCAAACGATCATATCTTTTAGCAAAAAATGAATTAGGTGGCTCATAACCTATCAAATTAAAGATCTTTCCAACGCCACTAGGTTTGCTTTATTTAAAGTTTGAAGTAATACATTATGTCCATTTTAATGGAGCCCTATCAGGCAGGTGAAGCTTCACGACCAGCTTGACGACCCTTGAAGAGACTCACGGCTCGTGAAGCCCATCTTGAAATCACTTCATCAGCTTCTAAGTCAGGGTCGTTTTGGTCTTTTCCCCTAGGCGTTCGGCCCTTAAACTACGTCATTTGATGCTTAAACTATGTCATTTTACTCAGTCTACAGCTAGTAATATAGTCAAAAACTACCTAAACTAAATCAGTTTCCTCTCAAGTCAAGACCAAGCAAAAAACGAGTGTTTCTCCAATTTCCATGCCTAGGGTTCTCTCCTTCAAGCGTAAACTTCAGATTTCTTGCAGGGATTTTCAAGTACCAGGTATGTGGGAATTTAGTAAGGTTTTTGTTTGCCCTTATGCCCAAAACATCAAACCTTTTTTCTTGATTAATATGATTTATGAAACTAGGGTTCTTGCCCAACTATGTAGATTCATTATCCCATTAAATTCTTGTGATTTCTACTCAAATTCTATACTTTTTAAAATGAGTTTGCATGAATTCTTATGGAGATTTGAAAGGGAAAAACTAAGCATGAAATTGTCGTATTTTCACATAAATTGGCTTTCTCTAGAATGTAGATTATGGTGTTAGCATTCTGTTTTAAATAGAATTTAGTCAGTTTCTGACCGCAGTTTATCTCAGAAATAATCTTCAGATCAGTTTAGTTCTGTTTCATGAATTCAGGACTATAGTTAAAATGAGCTCTAGTATTCAGTTTGGGAGTAGTGTTTAGCACCGAATTGGATTAGTGTTCAGCGTACCCTCAAGTTCCAAAACTACATGCCCCCGTAGATTTATAAGTCCCTTCTGCTAGGCATCTGTTTTAGTGATCACACCATAGTCATACCTTTATACCCTGACAAAGTATTTTGGGTTCTCTTGATGGGGCGTATACATCGGACTCCATGTTTAGCTCACGTGGTTTATGTCGATTAATAAACTCTCCCACGGTATTAGCTTCAGTAAGGTACTTCAGACCCGTAGTTGTGTTTACTCAGTTTTTCAGCATGTTTTCAGTTTACTCTTGCATTCTAGTTTTTATGCACAATTGTATCTGGGGCCTATGTACTTCTGTTCAGATCAGGTTACACACTTGACTAGTAATTTTAGCATGTTTAAATGTATTCAGTCAACTTGCATATCCGGCATGCTCAATACATTCAAAGTACTGACGTATACCTTTGCGCTATATCGTTTCATGATGTAGGTTCAGGCACTCAGCATCCAGACCGCACTTAGCCCGACTTCTAGCCCATACTCAGCAACTTTTGTGGTGAGTTCTCATAGTTCGAGGATGTTTCTTTATGCTTTTGACTTAGTTAGCTCATTATTTAGTTTTCAGTATTATTAGTTTTAGCTAGGGACTTGTCCCAGCAGCTCATCTGTATTAGAGGCTTTCAGAGATAGAATCAGTTTTCAGTTGTTTTGGGTTGTTTCCCATAGATGTTTAGTTAAATTCTAACCTGAAGTTTCTTTTAGTATTGTTTACTTTATAGTTATGTTTCCACTTACTTAGTTATATTTCAGTATGCTTGTGACATGCAAGACTTAGGGTTAGCTTGGGGTCACTCGTGATCCTAGGTCCCGTGTTACGTCTAGGGGGTTGTCTTGGGAAGTGACACAACGTATCATGGGGAATTATGAGCTCAAGTATTATTGAATTATGATCAAGCCGAGATTAATGACTCTGATAAAGTCGTGGCTGCCCTTTAGGCATAGGCACACATACTTCATTTCAAACAAAGCTTGATCTTGATTTGTCTAGTCGTGAAGCACCCCTCACCAAGCTATCTATTATTGAGCCACAAAAATTATAATTGAAGGAGCTCCCATCTCATCTGAAATATGTCTTTTTTGGGACCAACAACACACCTCCGATGATCCTTTTGAATGATCTTAAGAAATGGCATTGATCATGGGGTTGAAGCGGTACAATAGAGCTTTGGGCTAGTCAATAGCCGAAATCGTGGTAATTTCACCAGGTGTATGCACTCACAAAATTACTTTGGCAAAAGATTTCAAACCAAGCATTGAGCAACAAAGGCGGCTAAATCCTCCAATGCAAGAGGGGTGGCATCACAAAAGTTCTGAATGAAAAAGCCGAGCTCGTTGCCACTAGGCCCATTAATGGGTGGCGTGTGTGTATGGACTATCGAAAGATTAATTCATGGACCGAGAAAAGAACATTTCGTTATGCCATTTATCAATCAAACTCTTCATAGGCTTAGCGGAAAGGGTTGGTAATGCTTTCTTGATGGATATTCCTGGTATAACCAAATCTCTATTTTACCGAAGGATCTAAAGATAACAACTTTTACATATCCTTATGGCACATTCACCTTCAAGCGAATGCCCTTTGGATTATGTAATGCGCCGGCTACCTTTCAATGGTATATGTTATCAATCTTCACATATATGGTGGAGGACTCCATGGAAATGTCTATGGATGACTTTTAGATCATTGGAGATTCTTTTAAAGAATGCTTGAAACATTTGGAGATGATGCTTAAAAGGTGTGTAGATTCAAATTTGGTTTTCATTGGGAAAAGTGCCACTTTATGGAGAAAGAAGGAATTGTGCTTGGGCACAAAATTTCTAGGGATAGAATTGAAGTTGATCAAGCTAAATTTCAAGTAATTGAGAAAATACCTCCCCCAATTTCAGTAAAAGAGGTAAGAAGCTTCCTTGGTCATGACGGGTTCTATAGGCGGTTCATCAATGACTTCTCCAAGATTGCTATTCCATTATGCAAGTTTTTTCAGAAAGAAAACACATTTATTTTTGATAATGAATGTTTAGATGTTTTCAAGAAGTTTATGGCAAAACTCGTCTCGGCCCCTATCATCATAGCACCCGATTGGAATCTCCCTTTGGAATCTATGGGAGATGCTAGTGGTATAGCATTAGGGGTTGTCCTTGGGAAAAGGAAGAACAAGTTTTTTCACCCCATTTACACGCTAGCAAAACCTTGAACGGGGCTAAAAAGAAATACACCGTGATCGAACAAGAGTTGTTAGCTATTGTATATGGGTTTGAAAAATTTAGAGCCTATTTAGTGGGTACTAAAGTGATTGTGCACAGTCATCATCAAACTCTCTGATACTTCATGGCAAGAGAGAGGCAGAACTGAGACTAATTAGATGGGTGCTTCTTCTTCAAGAATTTGACTTTGAAGTAAATGATAGAAAGGTTTGTGAAAATCAAGTAGCTGACAACCTATCAAGGCTAGAAGTGGGTGCTAAAATGATTGAGGAGATAGATATCGATGATGCCTTCCCTGATGAATCGGTGAAGGTAATTTCTACCCCCTCTGCTCCTTGGTATGCTTATTTTGCAAATTTAATTGTATGTGGGTTGTTACCTAATGAGTTGAGTAGCCATCAAAAGAGGAAATTCTTATTTGATATGAAGAAGTATATATGGTATGAACCTTTTCTCTTTAGAGAATTTGCTGACAATATCATTCGGTGTTGTATACCCAAAGTAGAAGTGCATGAAATACTAGAAGCTTGTCATGCTTCGCCAGGAGGTGGTCATCATGGAGGTATCCGTACAACCTGTAAGGTTTTGCAATGTGGTTATTATTGGCTAACTTTTTTAGGGATGCTCATGCTTTTTGTAAATGTTGTGCCTAATGTGAAATGCAAGGAAGCATCTCTTGGAAACATGAATTACCACTGTCACATATCCTTGAAATTGAGTTGTTTGATGTTTGGCTGATTAATTTTATGGGCTCTTTTCCTAGCTTATTTGGGAACAAGTACATTCTTGTAGCAATTGACTATGTCTGCAAGTGGGTTAAAATTATGGCATTGCCAAATAATGAAGCTAGAAGTGTCACTATGTTTCTCAAAAATAATATTTTCACCAAGTTTGGTACACCAAGGTCCATTATAAGTGATGAAGGTTCACACTTTTGCAACCGTCACTTTCCAACACTCTTATCTAAGTAGTGAGTCGAGCACAAATTAGCCACTCCGTACCATCCGCAATCTAGTGGGCAAGTCAAAGTGTCAAATTGGGAGATCAAGAGCATCTTAGCCAAAACAGTAAATGTCCACCGTACCGATTGGTCTAGCAAGCTTGACGACACACTTTGGGCTAATCACACGGCATTCAAGTCCCCGATTGGTATATCTTCCTACAAGTTAGTATTTGGGAAGGCTTGTCACTACCGGTTGAATTAGAGCACAAAGCCCTATGGGTATTGAAAAGGATAATTCTAAATTGGGATGTGGCTTCTAAGAATCGCGTGTGTCAAATCCTTGAGTTAGATAAATTTCGATTGCAAGCATATGAAAGCTCCACTCTCTATAAAGAGAAGGTCAAGTCATGGCATGATATCGATGCAAAGATTTTATCTCACAAATTTTAGGTGGGGTACCAGTCCGTCTATTCAATTCAAGGTTGAAACTCTTTTCGGGCAAGCTCAAGTCCAAGTGGACTGGCCCCCACACAATCACAAAAGTATATGGAAATGGAGTGATTGAAATTTAAGATGCAAAGGGGGTGAGATTCAAAGTCGATGGTCAAAGATTGAAGGTATACTTTGGGGAAGGTCACGACGTGCAAGTTGTGGAGGTGGTGTACTTGGATGATGCTTGAGGGCATATCCACATCGTGCCGTGATGTTAAATAAGGTGCTTCTTGGGAGGCAACTCAAATTGTTAGTCATTTTCAATAATGTGGGTGTCATTTGTGCAGGATTAACATGAAGTTCGACATTCGAGAGCGGAACTTGACAACTCACCGAAGTTGTTGTGCCAAGCTCCAACGAGTTTACCTATATGGGCAGCTCAACTTAAGGTGCACACTGTCTATTTTGGTGAACTGCACCCATATTTGGTGATACGCTGATATAATTTGGTGAACTGCAATTATGGAGCAGAAATTTGAAAGTCAATCGGAACTTTCGGTGATTCACCCAAAAATCTTAGGCAAACATGTTATATTTCACCGAGTTGGAGGCAAAATTCTCATAAGCTACAGGCCGTGTCAGCGAAGCAGTACTAGTTGGGCAATTCACTGAATAAGACAGCGATCTCCTTTTTGCCATTATTCAGCGAGTCCCTTTTTCTCCGCTTCCTCCTACCACTGCTTTGCGTTGAGGACACTGCACTTTTCTTTTTTGTTGGATGAGGGCCATTGCGCCTTTATAGATTAGTGTGTTTCATTTTGTTTTGTGTTTCTCTGTTGTCTAACTCGTTGTCTTTGCAACTACCCCCATGAGTTTTGAAAATTATGGAATGTTTGAGTTTTCACTGTGAATGATTTGAGGATTGAATGTGTTCACTATCGATATCTTGAATAGTTCTCATGATGAGCTTTGTGTATAGTGTTGGTGTTGCAAGAATGAAATCATTGTGGTTGCACTTTTGAGCGATCTTTTAAAATATTTTGTTGACTAGCTATCTTTTGATGTGAGCCTTGCAATGAACATCGCACATATGCTTTTGATCTTTGCGGGCGTTGCTAAATGAGTGTATTTCAAAATTCCATATTTTGAGAGGTTTTACTTGAAAGCATGTGTGTAGAGTCCTAGAATTTGCCTTGTTAGTCTAATTGTTTAAATCTTGGTGAATGCAAGGCGTGATCTTGATAATTCAAAGAGGGAACCCAAATTTCCTAAATCTTTTGTGACTACCTTGTGAGGGTGTGCATAAAAATTTTCACCATTTGTTGGCAAAACCAAAAGTAAGCCTCTTGAGCCTAATTTTCACTACCTTCTCACCTAAAGTCCTTTTTGAAGCATTGTTATGGTTGAATAGCTAACTTAGCCCAAAATTCTAAGTTGGGGTGTTGAAAGGAAGGAGAAATGATAGCCAAGTAAAGGGCAAAGAAAGATGAAATGAGACTCAACTTTGAAGTTTGTTACAAAAAGAAGGGGCCCTTCCTAAAAAAGAGAGAGAAAAAGAGTCGTCATGATGAAAATGTTTTGGAAGTATAGAAATTAAAAAGTGAAGTAGTGAAATAAAGGGAATTCCAATTAAATTGAGTGATAGATCAAAGTTTTAGTTCTCAAATTTAAAAGAATGAAAAGAATTTTAGAAGAGGTGAAGATGATTGCAACAATGCTTTGAAAAGGTGAAGTCACCAAGCTAAATTGACCATACCTTAACCCTCAGCCCCATAACAAGCCTAAAAAACCCTTGAGATCTTGCATGAACTAGGTTGTGTGATGATTGGAAAATATGGGCAAACCTATGGGACAAAGCTTGCATGTATTTCTCTTTTGAGAGAGTGAGCATTGGATTGATTCCTTAATTCTTTGTTGACTTGCTTTGTGAGATCATGGAATCATTCTTAATGTGAGGACACTTGAATGCATTTGTTGAAACATGGTTTTGCATTAGCAAAGAAGCTAAAGTGAGCTTGAGCTTGTGTTGAAACCGGCTAGTCATTATTTGAAGCTTTGTGATTACGATTGAGTGTAGAATGTTGTTGAGAGTATTCTTGTAATGGCACTTTCATGTTATCTCTCATGGAGAACTATTTTAGACACCCTTATTGAGCTAATTGTGTTCTTGATTTACTTGAGGACAAGTAAAAGTAATTTCGTGAAATTTACATGCATGAGAATTTACATGAATTAAACTGAAAGGAGATTTCATGAAATGGTGGTATGAGATTGAAAGATGATTAACATAATCAAATAGGCACCAGCCTATCCATGATTCTTTAGTTGTATTGAGCAATTCAACACTGCCCCTAGTGAAATCATTATTCAATCCCCACACCCCTAGAGTTAGTTAATTTCATGAAATTTCCGTTTGTTGAGATATTGATAATTGTGAGTAGAAATTTCTTTGTCAAATTTGGTGGAATCATCCACCCTTTTACTAATTAACTACATTGAGATTATTTTTAATTTAATTCACCAATTGGATCCTTAACCTTATACATTTCCCTGTGGGATTCGACCCCGACTCTTAGTTGGCTATTTTTATTGACAACTACCGCTATCCCTTTTTCTTTGGTTTTAAAGAGGACATTTGAGAGTTATCTTCAGGCATTTAAGAAAAAATTCTCTTTTTCATACTTTAAATCGTGCAATAGAACTGTGTCATAAGGAACTTATTCAGACTCATTCACTTTTCAAATCCATAAGGTGGTTGAAATAGCAAAGCCTAGATCCTTAATTTTAGTTTCCCAGCTTATTTGAGCCCTCGGTTACTTTTTGACTCTTACTTTCACAGACGAAAGTCCTTTTAGTAGTGGATGTTGTAATGACCCTTCAGTTCATTTGCGTATTTTGCCTCTTTTCTGCCGTTTAAATCATTCATGTAGTGACCCCAAGTCATTTCTGACTTGCTGGCACTGTAGGTTCGGTTGCCTGGTCGTTTGTTTGGTTTTTATGCCTGTTTTCCTGTTTTGGAGCTTTTGAACCTTGAAAAGTTGATTTCGGTCATAACGTTAGGTAAACAACCTTTGATGGGAATTCTAATGGTTCCATCAGCTCCGGAGCGGTCAAATTAGGCTAGAAGCATGGTTGGCTTGAGTCCCGGGGTTTCCGGTGTGATTTTGTGGCGAGTTAGTACTTTATCCTTTAGAATTTGGCTTAAAGTTGACTTTGGTCAACATTCTTGTTAAACATGCTCGAATGAGAATTCCGTCAGTGCGGCTAGCTCCGAAATACCGAGTTTGGTCTAGAATGACCCTTCGAGAACTTTCGGGAGCTTCCAATCAAATTTTGAGGCCTCCGGTAGAATTTGGCTAAAATTTTGACTGCGTCATTGAGTCCAGAATGTCGAATTTGATAGGGTAGCATATCTCATTTGCGTGCACGGGGTTCTGAACAAATCCCGAGCACCCCAATGAAGTTTTGGAGTTGTCCAAAACTCAGCTGGTGCAGCTGATATCTGCAGACACCTCTTCTCAATGCGTTCGCGGGCCATATGTTGCATTTGTGGAGGTCTGAGGTAACCTTCTCCGCGTTCGTGGACAGGGCACCGTATTTGGCACCGTATTTGCGGAGGTATGGGGGAGTCTTCTCTTCGCGTTCATGGATAGGGTTCCGCATTTGCGGAGGTGTGAATCCCTTCTCTCCACGTTGGTGTGCCCCTGGTCGGGTTCACGGAGTAGTGTTTGTTTCCCCTCCACGTTCGCACGGCCTTGGCCGCGTTCGAGGAGGTCAGCGGGTTGCAGTGGCTTATAAGTTGAGGTCGAGGCTCATTTGGAAAGAAATTCAAAAATTCATATCTCCCTCATCTTTTATCGATTTTCAGTGATTTGATTTCCCAGGCGCTCAGATTCACGTTGGCTTCGTGGTTTTGTGGTCGATTTGCGTTTGGGTGTTCCTCGATTTCCATGAATTTGAGGCGTAAGTTGCTATCCTAGGCTTATAGTTGTAAAGTTTTGCATGTCTTATTGTTGGCTGTTTGGAGCTGATCCGAGCCCCGATGGGTGTTCCATTTTTGAATACAAGTTCGAGGGAGGATTTGGGACCTCTTCACGGAGTCAATTTAAGAAAATCCAGAGCAGGTCCCATATTTCTCGATTTTGACTCCGAAATTGGTTTGTCTCCAATATTGATGATTTTAGTGTCTTAACAACCGTATTGACGCTGTGACACTATTTTTGACAGCGTGGCAGCAGTCTGAGGCCATTCAGAAAGGGAAAGCTCCAACAGAATGACTTGGAGCATGCGTGATCGGTCTTCTTGTAGGTTACGGCTTCCCTTCTTCCTAGATTGAGCTATAATGCGTAATTATTTGTCGACTTGTGTGAATTTGGGTTGGGTAGATAGTATTTCTGTTCTTCTTCTCTGATTTCTTCATTTAGAGCTGATTTTTTTAGACTGTTTGGGGCTAGTATGATGCTTTAGTGGGGTTTGTTGAATTGGGAAGTTGATGATTTGTTGTGGATTATCTGTTGGGTGGTTATCTGTTGTTGCATGTGTGCGTTCGAGATATTTTCTTGTGTTTTGTTGTTTACGGTGAATTTTTGACCTTAGAATAGGTTAGGGTAGTGTTGCCTTAGTCCCATGCACCTGGTTGACTTGAGTATGTATCCGACGTCGATTTGGATGGACTAGATCCTTGTAGACCAGTATAGCAGACTTGGGTCTTATAGTATGGACCTTAGCTTAGGCAACTTCATGGCTTTTTGGATTTTCTATTCTTTCTCTTCTTATCTCTGCAATTTGAGGGTGCTGCCGGAAGATTTTTCTATTGCGCCGATTAACAGTAGGGTAGTGATAGGCTGGGAGCCTTCGATTGATATCCTTGTGGGGGCGGCGTCCTGTGTTGTCTAGCCTTTTGTTGAGTTGGTTGATGGTGGCTTGATTCGGTTCGAGGCGGCTAGCTCCAGTCCAAGTCTGACGTTACACGGTTAGAGTCCGTTATTTCCTGCTTGATACTGTTGAGCGAGGCTGCCAGCTCCAGTCCGAGACTGACATTACACGGTTAGAGTTTGTTATTTCCAACTTGAGTCTGTTGAGCGAGAGGTGCTATTTTCCAGTCCGAGGCAGACGTTACACGGTTAGAGTCCGTTATTTCCAGCTTGAGACTGATGGTTTGGGTTTCAAGGCCCAGGTTCTATTATTTACGGTTCGAGGTCGTTATTTCCAGCTTGAGACTGATGGTTTTGTTCGAGGCCCATGGGTGCTGATGCTTTTTGAGTTGGGCTCCCTTGTTTTCGTAGCGTAGATTCTCTGTGTACCTGTCAGGCTTATGGGGGTCCATTCGGATTCTTGTTTTCTGTGCTTGGATGTGCCTGACAGGTCTTACGGGGGGCCCAATTTTGTTTAGTTGTGATATTCTTAGCTTTACTTTCTGTTTACTCTATTCCGGTTCTGTGACCTCTGTTGCGATTGATTCTATCTTGTCTGCCTGTTTATACCTTTCTTGCTCAGTTGGCCTATGATGCCTACTGGGTACTTGTTGTTTTGTTACTCACGCTACACTCTGCATCTATTTTCGTGATGCAGGTTTGAGCACCAGTTCTCAGCGTTGAGTTCGAGCCTGCAGCTATCTATTCAAGAGCGAGGGTGAGCACATGGCATTTTGGGATTACCTGTCTCCTTCTGTATTTATATTTATACTTGTCTTTTTCTTTCGAGACAAGTTGTCCTGAGGTCCAGTTTTGAGACTTGTACTCTTGTTAGTAGTTCAGTACTTGTGACTTCGAGGTTTTTGGAGATGTCTTGTATATAGTTTTGGTTTTGTTTCCGCCTTCTCTTGTGTGTTCTAACTTTATGTTTCCGGTTAGCTGAAGTTAGTTTCCACACTTAGTCCCATTACTGTTAAGTTCTCGGATAGGGTTTTGGCTAGCCTACTGGTGGGGTGGTAGGCACCATCATGACTTGAGAGATCGGGTCCTGACAAAACACTAACCAATTAAGCAGAAATTTTAAACAGCAAATAAGATAAGTTTGATCCTAATTTCGACCCAAACACAGCAAAGCCCAAGCAGAGAAATACACTTTCTTTTAGTATCCAAGAAGTTATTTCTTATTTTTTTTTTGAGTAGAGTCTTTTTTATTAATGAAAAGTGTGTGAAGATAATGAGAATGAGAGGTCTCTTTTTATAATGAATAAGAGGGCAGCCAACTAAAGGAAAAGAATCAATTAGGGCCAATTAAAATATTTCCATATTTAAAAGGATAGCCAAATCATCTTAAGACTAGAAGAAATATTTATTTCTCTTAAACAACTAAGAGTAAAAATCAATCAGACTTATTTCTTCACATAATAAAAATAAGTAATAAAATCTGCCAAATTTTAAATAAGGGCGAAGAAAATCAATTAACCAAAGACACAAATAAACTTTGCCTAAAATCAGGCACATATTACTAATTAATTTAAATTCGTACCACAGAGCAAGTAAAAAAAATTAATCCGAATTTATACAAGGCACAAGTAATTAACTTTGGGTATCCATCGCAAAGGATCAAACAGTTAACATAAAATTAGTGAGTGATTATAATACCAAGACAGAATTCGAGAAAATTACGACCAAATCAGAGATAAAAGTTCAACAAATAAGCTAAATATCAAATTAGACTAATATTTAGCACCTGTAACAGTTTGTTTTATAGGGGGTAGATTATATTGAATTCCAAATCAATGATACCACACGAGAAAACCATCCACAGTTCATACTTAAACAAAATTAAGAAATTATCACTTTCACACGTACAAAACATGCATACGATTTTCATATCAAACAAATAGAGTTAGATTGTAAAATGAGAAGAAGAACAAAGTCGTTGAAATAATAGTTAACAAGAACGAACCTAGACGGATCTGCCGAGATCCATCCCGAACAAACTTCGAAACTTTGAGTCTCTGCTGGAACCGTTGATTCTGGTCTTTTCCGGAGATGGCTGCTGGTTCGGGTCTGCTGACCTGGGATTTTTGCAAGCAAGAGTTGTGGTATGCTGCTATTTTTGCCGGTCGGGGCTGTTCGGTGCTTCACTACTGCTACTCTTCCTCACCGGAGAAAGGAGAGATGGGGGAAGAGAAGAGAGGAGGGGGGCTGGGTTCAATGGAAAAGGGAAAGAAGAAGGGGGAAGGAGAGGGAGGCCGCTTAGGCTTGCCCGGGTTTGGGGTTTTTTGTGGTGGGAAAGGTGGAGAGGGGGGTTTTGCCAGTGGGAAAGGAGAGGGGTGACCGGATAGGTTACTGAGAGTAAGAGAGAAAAGGTTGCGCTGGAGATGTACCACTGGCTCGCTGGTGGTCACCTGGGTTCGTGAGGGAGGGTCGACGGGAGAGGGCTTCACCACCGGTGGTCCTCACGACGACAAGAGGAAGGGAGGGGCTCGGGTTTTTGCCGGAGCTCACGAGAGAATAGCAGAAAAGGTGGGGGCGGCGCTTTTGAGAAGAGAGGAAGAGTGAAAGGTGATTAGGTTTTTTGGTGTCTTTTGGATTGAAATAGGAAAGGATAGGATTTCGAATCAGGACCCTTGATCAATTTTGGATGAGCGACTGAGTTCACTTCTTTGGAGTTGGATGAAGTAAGATGGACGACTCAGATTTAAAGATAGGGTTCTGAGAATCGGATTAAAATTGGTGTAATCTGGCTACAATTGAAATGAATTATAGGTAGAATGGCTATAATTGGAATACACAAATGGCCACAATTGACCTAAAATTGAAAAGAAAAAGTTAGAATTGAAATGAATTGGATAGAAAAGGTAATAATTTAAATGATTTAGGGGAAGATAATGTGAATTGCTATTTAATTAATAATATACTACACTTAGTAAATAATTTTTATATAAAATAAGCACACTTAATTATTTTGAATCTTAAACCGATAAGTAAAAAAATTATTTCAAAAATTTGAAAACTGATAAATATAATTTAAAAATAATAATTTGATAAGAAAAATATAATTACAATAAATTTTGTAAATTATGAATATTAAAATATCTAATTGTTTACATAAAATTACTTAAAAAATTGAAACAGTAATGAGGAAAAAAAGGTTTTTATAATACATATCTAACCATATAGCAATTCGAATAAGACTAAAGGTCGATCAAAATTAAGTGTCAACAGCTGCCCCTTTGTTGCTTGAGAATGAAGAATGAATTGTCAGGCAACCAATGTTGACTAAGTAGCCGATTTTGTCAAACCAACGGAAAGATGTTAGTCGGATCAATTGATATGATATAGGGCTGGAAAAAGGGTATGACCGAGACTTTGGTTTTAAGTCGCCTACATATCTCTGGTATTACGAGAATCAGGGCATGTGTAGTTCTACATTTAGGAGCGGACTATACTCCTAAGAATGAAATAACGGTACGGGATCCGAACAGAAGCGATACGAGCTTGAATAGATAGGATTAGAGATTGAAGTAGCATAAGGAAAAGCTTAAATTGAGAACAAAAAATCATACATGTAGCAAAGTTGAGAGGGCCGTTGCGATAATATATGAGTCTGATAATTGTATCCGAAAGGGCAGTTGATATTGTCTGCAATCTGTCAATCTATGCAAATATGTAGGTTGCACTATGACTAGATAAAGTTATTAGGGCATATATATCAATTGAATGAAAAATAATTTATAAACGTGATGCAATTTCCCATATAAACTATGAATTTTGCCTTAAGACTATGAAGATGATGTCTTAGGCTATGACGTCTAGGGCCATGATACGCGAAATTAAATCCTCAGGTCATGAAAATATTGTTCGTGGGCCATGAAAAAATAATGCCCTTGGACTATGACACCTTCGGATCATGATAAGCAGAAATTATATCATTAGGCCATGAAATGATGTCCGTAGGCCATGGAAGATGATGCCTTTAGACCATGACGCCTTCGGAACATGATAAGCAGAACTTAAATCCTCAGGCCATGAACTGATGTCTGCAGGCCATGAAAGATGATGCCTTTAGACTATAATGCCTTTGGAACATAAATAATGAGTAAAGAGAGTGTATCTGTTTCGATGTAATTCAGGCATTAAGTGATACTTGTGGCTCGATTCGGTAAAGACTCCATACAGATGTATTCTTTTGAGCTCCATGTGATCTTCATGACTTGATTCAACAGTAGCTCCAATGTAGTTTTCGGGCTCAGTAAAATTTTCAGGCTCATTGTAGATGCAATCTTCTGGGACATGAAATT
This sequence comes from Solanum appendiculatum, assembly GCA_018342035.1. Lineage (NCBI taxonomy): Eukaryota > Viridiplantae > Streptophyta > Magnoliopsida > Solanales > Solanaceae > Solanum > Solanum appendiculatum. The sequence continues at coordinate 56,649 of JAGDQO010001964.1, read as the reverse complement.
TCTGGGCACAATGCGATTCTCGTGCACTTACAATTCTCGGGCTCAATGCAATTCTTGGGCTCATGCAATTCTCGGGCACAAATGCAGTCTTTGGGCATAATGCAATTCTCGAGCACAATGCAATTTTCGGGCTCAATGCAATTCTCGGGCACATGCAATTCTCGGGCACATGTAATATCTCGAGCTCATCTAAATTCTCAGGCACAATGCAATCTCAGGCACATGCAATCTTCAGGCACAATGCAATTTCTCGAGCACATGCATTTCTCATGCACAAATGCAATTCTTGGGCTCAAATGCAATTCTCGGGCCCAAATGTAATTTCTCGGGCACTTGCAATATCTCAAGCACAATGCAATCTCGGGCACATGCGATTCTCAGGCTCATGCAATATTTCGGGCTTATGCAATTTTCTCGGGCATATGCAATATCTTGGGTACATGCAATATTCGGGTACAATGCAGCTTCTCGGGCACAATGCAATCTCGGGCACATGCAAATGCAAATGCAATTCTCAAGCACATGCAATAGTTGAGAGTATGAAGTAGCTTAGGCCTTCACCCTATTAGAAGCATATAGTGCCACTGACTAGCGATTTATCGGCCTTAGTAGACTGGTCCTTCGTCTTGTCATTTCGGGCTTATTGAGAATATGATGTGGCTTAGACCTTCGTCTTATTGAAAGGCCGGAGTGCCATTTACTGGTGATTATTGGGCCCAGTATAAAGTGGCTTGGTTCTTCGGGCAGTTGTTGAAATTGCTTGTTGCATATGTACCTGTATTTACTGCATTCAAAGAAAAATAGTTAGTTAAAAAGGGGGAGGTTGATTTGTATCTCCGATTTGGCCAACGTGCTCCTTTGATGGCTGCTTGGAGATAGTCCTTCTATTCCGGATGCACTTATCAAAATTTTTGAGGTCCCCTAAAAAGATTTTGTCCCAGTGTAAAATTTCAAATTTTCTGACGTTTCTTTGTGGTTCGAAAGTTGTTTCTCATGAACTTTTGAGACCCCCTAAAAAATTCTGCCCCAGTTTCAGGATTCGTAATAGGATGGGATTATTGAGGTCTTCTCAAAACTCTCTCAATCTTATGACTTGAAATCAACTAGTCTTCTAATTGAATTTTTGAGATCCTCTCGAAAGTTCCGTCCCGGTATTGTGACTTGCAAGAATATGCTCTTTTGACGGAAATTTTGAGGTCCTCTCAAAAACTCTGCCCCAGTTGCATACTTAGGAGAAAATGTTTTTGGTGGAATTTTTTGAGACCCTATTAAAAATTCTGCCCCATTTACATGCTCAGGAAAATAAATTTTTTTATTTAGATAAGACCGAACTCCATATGAGCGCCTACGTATCCCCTCTTAAATGGGAATCAGGTGTGACGTAGTTCAAAATTACAAAGAAGAAGGGCATAAACCAAAACAATATTTAACAATAACTAAAAAGATAATTCGGGCCAAATTTATTGTCTATCCACTAGTACAAGTACTTCTTTGCCAGAACTTAATGGACCCTTAATGTAGAAAACTCAAATGTCATAGGCCTTTATTGAAAAATTCTTCACATGCCTTTCAACATGTTCACTGTTGGGATTCCTTTGTACAAAGTCTTTCAAGTGTATGACTTTAGTATCAAACAATTGTTGAATTTTGTCCTTCAGATCACTACATTCTTATATGGTATGTCCTCTCATCCCTGAATGATAAGCACAAATCTTATTGGGGTTATACCATTTGGATTGGGTGTCTAGATTCCTAGCAGCAATAGGTGTCACAGGGCCAGCCACCTTAAGCTTTTCATAGAGTTGGCCTACGGGTTCAGCTAAAGGGGTGTAAATTTCTATAGGCTTCTTCTCGACATTGAACAGATTTTTGTGAATATGTTGTTTAGTGGAGGTTTTGCCATTGTGGATGGGATATGTAGATTGTTGATATGGTGGGTGAGGCATTTGATAAGGAGGCATTTGACGTGGAGGCATTTGATATGGTACGAACAGTGCACGATACCAAGTATTCTGGTATAGAGGTGTTTGATATTTGAGAGGTTGTATAGTGAGATTATGTGGGCATAGAGTAAGATGTGGAGGTCTGGAGGCATATATAGGATGTTGGAATGGATATGGATGATTTGGAAACTGAGTGTTTGTTAGAGGAATGAGGATGGAGCTTGGTGGAGGGTTATTTTGGAAAGTGGACTAATTTTTGGCATTCTGGGTGTCCATGTTTGTCTCCAAAGAAGGATCGATAGAGAGTAACAGCTTAGCCCATTCGCACATATAAGCTAACTCTTCTTCTAATTCCTTTATTTTTCGCTCCAACCTTGAGACCAACTCACTTGAAGGGTATTCATTTTCAACCTTTTCAACCATTTTCGCGGCAACATTGTTAACATTAAATTTTCTCTTTCCCTTGCGATTCGAACTAGGAGGATAAGGAAGAGTGCCTTTTGATCGTGTATGGTAAACCATGGTCTACAGATCAACCGTTAGGGAGGGGATAAATAAAAACAAATGCAAAAGGATATCAAGTTAGTCATTGTGTAAATTGAGATGATAAGCACATTATTTTTAGCAAAATAAATGCCCTAAAATGCAAGGAGCGTCGTTGAGCCAGAGGTAGGGCTACGACGACAGATAAGTGATGCACAATGATTAATTCAAGCCGTATTTGCCAATTTAGAGTTTAGAGTTAGAATAAATAGGGAAAACAAACTATCATTTATTGGATGAAACTTGAACCATTACATCATAATGAGAAAATAGCAACAAAACTAAACTAAGGGAAAAAAGGGTAACATGGGAAAATCATCCTAAAAATTGGCGTCTTGGAAATATCGATCCCAAGAGCTTGGCACCATCTGCCCTCTTATGCTTGGAATGACTTCATATCCGCTATTCAACAAATTGCGTGTCCATATATTTTCTCTTTCATCAGTGAGTCCATAGTATCCTTCTCCACTTAATTCTCTGCCTTGACCCTCTTTCAGTATCCACAGGTAATACTTGAGTGTACAGACGGTTTGTCATGCACCAATGTCAATGGTCAATACCCTCTCCCATCTTCGAAGTATGTTGTGAACTTGCAGATTTTTTGATTCAAAGTCATACTTAAAGTGATCCATGTTGGATCGCAGTGGTATCCCTTGAACCTGTTCGAATTGGCGGAGCATTCGAAGAGGGACGTATGGTTAAAAACCTTTTAAGACAATAAGTTCGAAGAAATAGCATTCATCGCCTCTTACTATTGCACGAGGGGTGTACAACCAAGAAAGTTTCCACTGAATGTGATGGCTGTCGAGTCTTTTTAGAAATATGAACCAATTTTAGATCCCCACAGGGGCGAAAAAATGTTCCATTCTTCTTGAAAGATTATGAATCTTGTTGCCATTACCGAGGAGGAGATCTATCATGTCACGTCATTTATTGAAGTGTTTGGAAGCCCACAATTGTAGCAAAGGGTTGCATCCTCTGAAGAACATTCTACCATTGACGCATGCAGACAACCTTCTCATTATTTCTTCCAGTATCATGGGCACTATAGTTTTCCTTGGTTTGTTCACCCTTTGAGTCAAATTATGAACCACGTAAACCAAATGTGTGTCGATATTTCCTCTCTCCTTGGGAAAAACTAGAGATCCTAATAGTGAGATGGCAAAAGCTTTCAGGTGATCTGTTTCCCATCTTTTGGCAGAACTGTCGAATTCTCTATGGAAAAACCAATAACCGCCTTCCTGGCCTAAGCGTGTATACAAAAAGTCGAAGGAGACCCACCCAAGATTCAAACAGGTTAATGTTGGATTGTACTCTATTTCCAAACCTTCTAGAAACTCCCTTGCTGATGGCTTATAGCGTTCCATCATTTCACACTCGTGGTAGGGCAAGTCGGTGAAACCACTAATTTCTTCGATCGTTGGGGCTAATTCAAAATCAAAAAATTTTAAGATCATTCTTACAGGGTCCCAAAAATTCAGCAAAGCCACGATCAAATGAGGGTCTGGTGCAACAAATAAAAGGCTTGTCAAGCCACCCTAAACTTGGTGAATCTCCACTTTATGATCCCTCTTAATATTGTTTCACCAATTTCTTAGCTTGGGATTCACATCTACCATCATTTGCGTATTGACGAAATTAGGAAATGCCATGACTCTGCAAACAAAATAACAAACAAGTTCTAAACTCCATTTTTGCATAATTTGGCTTAAATTAATTATTATGATCACATTGACACATAATATGCAATTGGTCTAAAGGGTGTTGGGGCCCTTTAGACGGTAGGGTGGCTACTAATAATGTGAGTTGACACCAAGGTTTTATGCATGCATGACTTAATCAAGGGTAGATAGCTCTATCTTAAGTTTTCCAAGAATTGGGTAGACACGGAGTGAAGGTATTCTATGCGAGAAGGCACATGATTACACGGTAGTAAAACTATCCGCTTCTGCCATCTCTCTAATTTAGGGTATTTTCTGGAGAGGAATATTTGTGAGAGGTGCAAAGGCACAACATCACGATAAAAAAAAAAAGAAAAAGGAAGAGGATTCTAATTGGGGGAAGTGTGAACGGAATGCTAGATATCAAAGCAATAATATTTAGCATTTAAGTGGAAAGCGGTAACACATAGGTAGTTTACGGAAAGCAATAAATAAATAAATACATAAATAAAATACGCAATAAATAAACAAATAAAACATATAAGGATAGGGGATGGATTGACATGGAAATAAACAAATGAGGGAAAGGGAAGAGGATTAAACATTGAATAGAGAAATAAACAAAATAGCAAATTAATAAACCCCACATAAAGCATGAAACACGTAATGGTAAGAACCTAATATCCCTAGCAGAGTCACCATTCTGTCGTGCCCCATTTTTTCACAAAACGGGTTGTGCAACGACCTAACAACTCTTTTGGATTTGTTTTGAAAAGAAGAGTCGCCACCTAACGAATTAAGGCGCGTTAGGGCACCTATCTAACCTAACTATTTCTAATCTAATTAAGGTCATACGAATCAAAGATCGGGTAAGGGTTCAAGTTACCTCGAAGGGAAGGTGTTAAGCACCCTTCGAGGTCCACAAAAGGTGGGTCCCGGCCGTATCTCATATTTTATGTGGGGGTTACAAATTGTCAAATAAGGTCCAATTTTTATTAATCTATTAGTTAAACTAAGTGATAAAAATAAATGAACATTAAACACTTAAATAAATAATATGAACAAATAAAGATATAAGCGAGGAGACAGAAAATGCACAGTCATGTAAAGGAAAGAATAATTTTTAATTTTAAACTACCCCAAATTAGACACATAACAATAAAAAAAAAGGAAAGGCAGAAACCTAAGTAGGATTTCCCTTTTTTGGATCAGCACTCGGCTTACTCGATATGCCAAGACAAATTCATAATTTTTTTTTGTTGGCTTTTTGCTTGAGTCACCTTCCATCATGTCCAAAGGGCCTAAATACCCCTACCCTTCCTTTTTCTAAAGTTCATTTATTATTTTAAAAAGCCTAAGGCGATCTAAAAGAAAATTATAAAACTAACATCCTAAAAGGTGCCTATCGTACCAACTAAGGTCTAAGAGGCATTGGACTTAACTAAAGGTGGGTTTTAGACTTAAATAAAATATAAGTTTCCTAGTTAGACTCTAAACGTCAATCAAAACAGATAGGACAACATTTAGCACGTACAGTCTCACATTGGCATCTAGATTTTAATTATTTAGCATGCTTGCAAACACAATTAAATAGTGAAAGGTCTCATGCTATAGTGTGTGCAATCGAACATGCAAATAGGCAGTATGTACTTAATCAATGTTAGGCAGGCAGAAATGTTATGTAGCAGGTTCAATGATTAGTCTGAGCAGAGCAGGCTTTAAATCATATTATGCAAGATATTTTTATTAGTCAATTTTAGGTGACAGAATAAAATTATGGTGTAGAAGCTAAAAAACGGGCAGAAATATTAACCGGCAGATCAGTTTTAAATCTATTTAGCACTGATTTAATGATTAAACAAACTGAAAATTTACTCAGGCTGACATGCTAGACATTAATCAGATTATTTTATTAAATGACACGCTGATTTAATTAAACACCAAGATATCTGAATAAATAACATGCTGAATTATTTAAATAAAAAGAAACCTAAAGTCATGATAACTAATTAATTACATGCTGAGTTTAAATAAAGTAATAAGCCTTACGGGCAGATTTTATTAACATGCTGAGTTTATAAATCTGATTAATTAACAAGCAGCAGCCATTAAAATTAATTATCTGAAGTGAATAATTAACGTACTAAAATTATTAGCATGTGATGAATTAAACTAAATGATTAGTATGCAAAAGTCAACAATCAAATACTAGATATAATGTTAAATCCATGTTGAAGAATAGATTAACAAACATCTAAACATATTATTTAATCACTTTATCAACATGATTTTTGGTCCTATAGGCATGATTTCAAATAATAATAATAAAATTTGTTTGAAGCCTATATGCATGAATTTCTACACCCAAATATATATCAAAAGTTAATTAAATCCTATAGGCATGGTATCTAGTTATATTTCTAATATAAACAACATTTATTTTATGCTTCTCGTATATAATAAGAACTAGTGATTCAAACAAACAAGACAGGGAAACATGTGAAAATCACACATTATTTTATTGTTATCGTTATATGCTAAAGTGTTAGACATATTGATTAACATAAACAATTAAGCAAAAGGGAATAGCTTTAACATTCTGGTAGTAGATATTTAAATTCAACATTTAAGTAACCAATTAATCAGATATAAGTAGGATATTATTAAAGAGCAAATAAACAATCACAATTCCTATAGACATGCTTTCTAGCACAAATAAGTTGCAATGAAATAAACACGTAGCATGTAGATCCCCTTTCCCCTTAGGTGATCCCCCAAGTTATTTCATATAATAGAGCTCAGAGTTTACAACAAATACAAAACCGAAATGTAATAAAAATAATACAAAAAAAAGATCTAAATAAATTTAATCCTGTCCAAGCATCCCCCATGGTGACTCTTCAATATCTTGAACCTATCATGTCCATAACCAGCTAACAAAAATAACACAAGATGAGTACTACGACATACACACATACACAACCGAACAAAACCAACTTGGATAGAGCATTGTACGCAGAAAATTACAACCTTTAAGCAAGCGAATAATCACATCACAGAGAAAGGGAGATGTGGACTTCTGAATTATAAATGTGAATGATACCGTACAAAATAGATTTAAGTAGAAACACTAACCAATTAAGCAGAAATTTTAAATAGCAAAAAAGACAAGTTCATCCTAATTTCGAACCGAACACAGCAAAGCCCAAGCAGAGAAATACATTTTCTTTTAGTTTCCAAGAAGTTATTTCTTGTTTTTTTTAGAGTAGTCTTTTTTACTAATGAAAAGTGAGTGAGAATAATGAGAATGAGAGGCAACTTTTTATAATGAATAAGCGGGCAAACAAGTAAAGGAAAATAATCAATTAGGGCCAATTAAAATATTTCTCTTATTCAAAAGAAGAGCCAAATCAACTCAGATTGTAAGAAATATTTATTTCCCTTAAACAACTAAGAGTAAAAATCAATCAGACTTATTTCTTTACCAAATAAAAATAAGTAATAAAATCTGCCCAATTTTAAATAAGGGCGAAGAAAATCAATTAACAACAGACACAAATCAACTTTGCCTAAAATCGGGCACATATTACTAATTAATTTAAATTCTTACCACAAAGAAAGTAAAAAAAAATCAATCAGAATTTATACAAGGCACAAGTAATTAACTTTGGGTATCCATTGCAAAGGATCAATCAGTTATCATAAAATTAGTCAGTGATCATAATACCAAGACAGAATTGGAGAAAATTACGACCAAATAAAAGATAAAAGTATAACAAATAAGCTAAATATCAAATTAGACTAATATTTAGCACCTCTAAAAGTTTGTTTTACCGGGGATTGATTATATTGAATTCCAAATCAACGATACCACACGAGAAAACCATCAACAGTTCATACTTAAACAAAATTAAAAAATTATCGCTTTCACAGGTACTAAACATGCATACGATTTTCTTATCAAACAAATAAAGTTAGATTGTAAAATGAGAAGAAGAAGAAAGTCGTTGAAATAATAGTTAACAAGAACGAACCTAGACGGATCTGCCGAGATACGTCCTAAACAAACTTCGAAACTTCGAGTTTTTGTCGAAATCGTTGATTCTGGTCTTTGCCGGAGATGGCTGCTGGTCCGGGTCTGCTAACTTGGGATTTTCGCCGGCCAGAGCTGTTGTATGTTGCTGTTTTTGCCGGTCGGGGCTGTTGGTTGCTTCACTGCTGCTGCTGCTCTTCCTCGCCAGAGAAAGGAGAGATGGGGGAAGTGAAGAGAGGAAGAAGGCTGGGTTTGCTGGAAAAGGGAATAAAGGAAGGGGGGAAGGAGAGGGAGGCGGCTCAGGCTTGCCGGGGTTTAGGGTTTTTCACGGTGGGAAAGGTGGAGAGGGGGGGTTTCGCCGGTGGGAAAGGAGAGGGGCGACCGACTGGGTTGCTGAGAGGAAGAGAGAAAAGGGGGCACTGGAGACGCACCACTGGCTTGTCGGTGGTTGCCTGGATTAGCGAGGGAGGGTCGGCAGGAGAGGGCTTCGCCACTGGTGGTCCTTACGACGGCAAGAGGAAGGGAAGGGCTCGAGTTTTTGCTGGAGCTCGCGAGAGAAGTGCAGAAAAGGTAGGGGGCGACACTTTTAAGAAGAGAGGAAGAGTGAAAAGTGATTAGGGTTTTTGGTGTCTTTTGGATTGAAATAGGAAAGGACAGGATTTCAAATCAGGGCCCTTGATCATTTTCGGATGAGCGGCTGAGATAGCTTCTTTGGAGTTGGATGAATTAAGATGGACGGCTCATATTTAATGACAGGGTTCCGAGAATTGGATTAAACTTGGTGTAATCTGGCTACAATTGGAATGAATTGTAGGTAAAATGGCAATAATTGGAATACACATATGGCCACAATTGACATGAAATTGAATAGAAAAGGCTAGAATTGAAATGAATTGGATAGAAAAGGCTATAATTTAAATGATTTAGGGGAAAATAATGTGAATTGCTTTTTAATTAATAATATACTACACTTAGTTAATAGTTTTTATATAAAATAAGCACACTTAAATATTTTGAACCTTAAACCGATAAGTAAAATAATTATTTAAAAATTTGAAAACCCATAAATATAATTTAAAAATAATAATTTGATAAGAAAAATATAATTACAATAAATTTTGTAAATTATGAATATTAAAATATCTAATTATATACATAAAATTACTTATAAATTTGAAACCGTAATGAGGAAAAAAAGGTTTTTGTAATACATATCTAACCAAATAGCAATTCGGAAAAGACTAAAGGTCGGTTAAAATTGGGTGTCAACAATGTTTTTGAATGCTTGGGCAGTATTGTCACCCAAAAGATAGTGTGAATTGCCATGTTATAAGCTAATAGTAGTAGAAATGCCTAGAGTTAGAAGCATACATTTGGAATTTTAGTAACTTAAGAGGTGGGGATAGTTTTTGAGTAAAGTGTGTAGTTGCAGTCATGTACCCATAAAGTCATTAATGATGAGTTTTTCCCTTATGTCTAGGCTAAGTAGTAATAATTCCCGTTGATTCCTCTAATATCAAAATGGTATTCATGACCCATTCTCATACACTTCAGATAGATTCACATCTATGCTCACTTCCAGAATGAGAGGTAAAGGCTTTAGCCCATTGATCTCAATCTTACTCCATAAAGTTATGGATATCAGCTTCATGGTATGAACCTATTTAGATAAGCAATCATGTCTTATAGTATGCTCAATCTCATGAATTCATTACTTACTCTCAATGGCTAGCAACATAATACTGTGTCATGCATATTATTATATCATATTTCTCAAATGAATCATGCTTATGATCTTTTACCCTAAAGCTCTTTCAGTGATACTTTTTAGTTTTAAGTGTGATGTTGTTGATAGTAGTTATGTGATGATAGATAGGAGAGGGTTAATGTTTCTTAATGTTGTAGTGGTGGTGTGCTGATTCCATCTAAGGTTATAAATATGGAGAATGAAGGATATGAGGATTTAGGATGAGTAATTGTTTGATGAGAGTAGTTAGTCAGTTTTCTAGTAGTATTGCGTGGAATTTTAGCTGTTAGAGATGATAGGAAGGTGGGAAAGTTTGAGAGGAGTTGGTTACTTAGACTTCCATGAAGTGGGTAACTAATAAGCTCGGATGTGGTGTTGAAACTAAGTGAATGATTGCATTTTGTCTTTCCTTTATATCAATAAACATGTCTCTAATTTATAAGGTCATCTCTGTTGGCCTGGTTTGTCTTGCCGCAGAAAACGGCTACCTACAATCAAGGTCAGAGCCAAAATTTTCACTAAATGGGTTAAAAATATGAAGAAGTAAAAAGGGGATGTTTGCTACATGTTAAAAAATAATGGCATAAATGTCCATTTTTGTAATGGTAGTGGCATGGGTGAGCCAACTTTTAACATATCACATATACGAGCCTTTTCTCAAATTTGAGAGCCTTTTCCCTTTTTTAAATCTAAGGTGAGGGTTGTAAATGTTTTTCAAATTCGTATAATGATAATAATGACGATAATAATAATGATAATAAAAATGATATTAATACTGATAATAATAATAATGATAATAATGATAATAATAATAATAATGATAGTAAAAATAACAATAACAATAACAATAACAATAACAATAACAATAACAGTAACAATAACAATAACAGTAACAATAACAATAACAATAACAATAACAATAACAATAACAATAACAATAACAATAACAATAACAATTACAATAACAATAACAATAAAAATAACAATAACAATAACTATAACAATAACAATAACAATAACAATAACAATAACAATAACAATAACAATAACAATAATAATAATAAAACCTTCACAAATTAGACAAAAAGTAAAAGAATTTGTAATGGATCACAAAACTAGTGATTAAGTATAACAAGGTTAGTAGAAGTTAAGCTTTTAAAGATCAAATAACTGTTTCACGATTATTCTCATATATTTTTTCGGAAAAACTATTGAGAAGGAAAAACATTTTTCTATTTTTGGATTTCTAAAATCTCTCTGAAATATCAAATTTTTTTTGAAATTACTATCAAAATTAATTCTTAAATACCTTCGGATATGATATCTGATATATTCTCTTCACTTCCTGTCAAGTCTTTATTTTGTTTCTAACGCATTTCTAGATTTTATAATTTTATGGACATTTATAAAATCCGCTCTATACAATGTGACAATCACCCACCCAATTAATAACATATTAGAATTTTACTGAGAACTATTTTCTCAATCCATAAAAAGCCTTATTGGTTAAATAAAACAAGTATACCATATTCTCATTCTTGCCCCACTTCTTCTCTTTAAAATGCAAAAATAGGATTGCCAGTTAAATAAAGGAATCCATTCTACAAGGAAAGAGAAATAGAATACTATGATAACCTTGTAAAGTTTTAAAATACCCCCCTCTTCCTGCTTCTTCAATGCATTCAATATGGAAAATTAGGAGAAAGTTGATAGCACAAGTATATCTGAATTCGATAAAAATGGCTTAATAAACTTATAGGCCACAAGTTTGTTCTTTCAAACTTTGTTCTATTCAAGCAAAACAGATTGAAATAAATAAAAGAAATACATCTTTGGAAACTTTGCTATGCAAAATATTTAGAAATGATAGATAAGCATCCACAAAACAGTCAAAGTTTCCATGTTTATAACTAAATTATATTATCATGGAGGAAGTAAGATAAAACAAATAATCTAAACTATCTGAGTCTTCACATAAATATTTGAGACTTGAAAGTTGTCCCCCATGACATTCTTGAGGAGTTAAAGGTTTGAACGTATCTAAATGTTGCGGTGACTTCAAGTAAACATAATTTAAAAAATTTAGACCAGGAGGAGGTGGAAGACACTTCATTTTTTCTATCTGAATATCAAAGGAGATAATACTGACGGGTTTTTCGTTATCCTTCCAATGAAGATGATCATTCACATAAGCCTTGTCAAAATGACACCTTACAATACTGGGAACTTCGCCCACATTTCTCCATTTCTCATCACCTCCAAAAGTATAAACCTCAAATTTGATACATTAGGATGATCCTAATGTTCCCTAACTACTAATCTCAATACTAAAGACTGTCTAGAGGTTTCACTAAAGGAAAATCCATAAAAAACATAAATACTTTCCTCCCATTTGGGCGACTTAAATTTGAAATACTCACTCAAAAGAGGATTGTTAATGCAAATGGGGAGATATAAAAGGGTCCTAATCAAACACTGAAATGAAACTAGAAAAAGTTTTTTAACCTTAAAAAATATATATTTTAATTCAACAAAAGATGCAAGAAAATATACATGACCAAAACAAGGAAGCAACAATGATGTTATGAATCGTTCTTCATTAAGAAAGCTCATATCATTCACCTCACAGTCCAAAGAATGAAGCAATGAGAGATTGTACAACTCATTTTCTCAAAATTTAATTTTTTCATGAACATGCATAAATGAGGAATCATGGGAATATGTAAGACACATGAGACCAAAAGAGAGAATCGTGAGGAACTAAGTACGTCAAGCTAGAGTAGGGAGAGAGGGAAACATATGAGGTTAACGAGACATCGTATCGGCCTCGGCTTCCCAATTAGCATCCCCAACTAACTGATTCCTCCAAAGAACCTTTGCAGAAGCAACCTCCTTATTTCTTAATTTCTGTACTTGCCGGTCAAGAATCTCCACCGGAACCTCTTCGTAAGAAAGACTCTCTTTTATACCAAGACTCTCCAATGGGAATATAGATGTCGGATCACCAACACATTTCTTCAATAAGGAGACATGGAAAATAGGATGAATTGATGCTAAATCATTAGGCAAGTTAAGTTCATAAGGAACCTTAACAATTCGCCTCAAAATTTGATATAGGCCCAGATAGCGGGGACTAAGCTTCCCTTTCTTTCCAAACCTCATTACACCCTTTATGGGTGGAATTTTCAAGTAGACCCAATCATCAACATCGAATTCTAGATCTCCTCTTCTCATATCGGCATAGGACTTTTGTCGACTTTACGCCATTTTTAACCTTTCTGTAATAAGCTGAACTTTCTCCATAGCCTCATGTACAACCTCGAGACCTATCAAAGTGACTACGCCAACTTCAAACCAACCTATTGGAGATCTACACCTCCTACCATAAAGAGTCTTAAAGGGAGCCATACCAATACTCGAGTGATAGCTATTATTATAAGCAAAGTCAATCAAAGGGAAATGATCATCCCAATTACCCTTAAAGTCAATCGCACCGGATCTCAACATGTGTTCCAAAGTTTGGATAGTACACTCTGCTTGTCCATCTTTTTGAGGATGAAAGGCCGTACTAAGCTTAATACGAGTACCAAGCCCCTTTTGGAAATATTTCCAAAACTGAGAAGTGAATTGGGTACCACGATCAGATATAATAGAAAGGGGCACTCCATGCAGCCTAACCATCTCCCTTAGGTACAACTTAGCATAATCATTTGTTGAATAAGAAACCTTAACGGGAATGAAATGAGCTGATTTTGTCATACGATCCATAATAACCCAAATTGAGTCATGCTGTTGCTGGGTGTGGGGTAAACCCACAGAAGTCCATATTCAAATCTTTCCATTTCCAAGTAGGAATGCTAATATCTTGGGACAAATCTCTTGGATTTTGATGCTCAACTTTCACTTGTTGACAATAAGAACATTTAGCCACAAATTCTGCAATATCCTTCGTCATCCCATTCCACTAATAGAACTATCGCAGGTCACAATATATCTTTGTGGCTCCTAGGTGAAAGGAATATCGAGAACTGTTGGCTTCTGATAAGATTTTTTCCCTTAAGTCATCTACATTGGGAAAGCATAAATGACCTTGATATCGAAGCACTCCATCTCCCCCTTGGGAGAAAGCCTCAAGGGACTTCTTAAGCACCGCTTCCTTCAATTAAAGCAAATTAAGATCAAGACCTTGCTTGGCTTTCACATCTGACACAAAAGATGATTCTAAACCATTATAAACTATAACACCGCCTTTGGTGGAATCAACCAATCAAACACCCAATTGGGCCAATCTATGAACATCCCAAACCAACTCCTTCTTACCATCCTTTATATGAGCAACACTACCTATTGATAACCGACAAAGAGCATCCGCCACCACATTCGCCTTATAGGGGTGATAGAGGACACTCATGTCATAGTCCTTTAGTAACTCAAGTCACCTTCTTTGGCAAAGATTTAGATCTTTCTGCTTAAACACATATTGCAAACTTTTTTGGTCGGTCAATACATCATCATGTACACCATACAAGTACTGCCTCCAAATCTTGAGAGCAAGCTCAACCGCCACTAGTTCTAAGTCATGGGTAGGGTAGTTCCTTTTATGAGTCTTCAATTGCCTTGAAGGATAAGCAATGACTTTCCCATTTTGCATAAGGACACATCCCAACCAAATTCATGAAGCATCACAATAAACCATACCTCCATCGGATCCTTCCGATAAAGTTAACACTGGAGCAGAGGTAAGCCTATCCTTCAATAGGAGTAGAGACAGTAAAAGGGTCTAACAACACATCAGGAAGAATATCACACCTTATAACCACATGTTTCGTCACAAAAGATAAGGTAGCATCGGGATGAAGAAAAGCATACACATCAAGTTGAAAAATTTTCAACACACCGATAACCACATCGAGAGAACCCTTTTTCTCCTCTTCTATTTTTTGAGCATGCACCATTAGGTGAGAAATGTCCATATCATGAATACGCATAGTGGTATGGCATTCCTTGACCACTATTTCGGATACACCCGAAACAAATATACTCATCCTCGCCCAAGGATCGGCAACCATAGTAGGAGCATACCTAGATAATTGTGTGAATTTCAAAGCATACTCCTTCACACTCATGTTTCCTTGACGAAGGTTGATGAACTTAAGCACCCTTGCCTCCCTCATCTCAAGGGGAAAGAACCTGTCAAGGAAAGCAACCTTAAACTTTTCACGATCAAGAGGACCCACATTAACTGCCCTCTCACTCTTTTATTGTTCAAACCATACTTGAGCCACACCCTTAAGTTGATAAGCAGCTAATTCCGCCTTTTCCACCGACATCACACCATGATCATCAACACCTTATAAACCTCATCAATGAATTATTGAGGATCTTCCTAAACCTTAGAACCATGAAACTCTGGAGGATTCATTCTAGTGAAGTCCCTCACTCTAGATGCCGCTATACCCACATTTGGGTTCATTGGGACACAAGCCTCCCTATTGGCTTGAGCTGTCATGGCTTGGGCAAACACTTAAAAAGCAGACCTAAACTCCGCATTAGTCACTTGCTTGGACAAAGGGTCGACCAGAACTCGGGGAGCTTCTTGAGGAGTTTCTTGTTCCACGTTCTCTCTCGTATTCCTTCTAGCATATGCCCTTCGAGTGGCCATATCCTGAAAAGCATCGAATAGGGATTAGGAGAGAGACATGTATAGTGAAACTCTATCACACAACTTTAGAATGATGAAAGAAGTGGAGTTTCCAAAACATCTTGTAGGCTCTCATTCATAAGTGTGGCGCGTTTCACACCCATGAATAAGACTCTACTCGACGTGGCTTATGAGACATCCTAGGACCTTTCTAAACCTTGTGCTCTGAATACCAAGTTTGTTACGACCTAAAGTACCCCCTAGATGTGACATGGCGTATAGGACCTCGAGAGGCCCCACACAAGCCACTAAGTATACATCATACAAGATAGTAGAATTTAAAGAGTTCAGAAGATAGTTTTATATCAAAAAGTAGTGGATGTCTAACAAAAGTCTCAAGCCATCTAATACATGATAAAGGAGGTGATTGGGACGTAACCCATACATCACATAAAAGTTTCATAAGGAAAGACATAAAGCTATAGAAGTGATGTCGTCCTCAAGTATGAGGACTCTCCAAGTCTTCTTAATCTCTAGTGCAATGCACTAGCCAAGAGTGGAGGGAGAAGAGTCGCCGCACCCTACAATATTGAGACAATGTCATCAAGAGTATGTGTTAGTACATGTAATGTACTAAGTATGATAGCTATTCATAGAAGTTTATAAAATCATGCTAAAAGAAGGGACTATACATAAGATGCAATGACCAAGTTAAATCATAAGATACATGATAGAAAACATAAGTCAAAACACTAGTCAATGCAAGAAAATCAGCTTAAAACAACCATGCTTAAGATATATTTTAGGGAGTAACCTTAGTTCATTATGTGGGAAGTGAGCCTTAACCGACATAGACCATGTGAGCTATAACATGGAGTCCGGTGTCTACCCTACTCAAAAAAGAGGTGTCCTTACTTGCCAAGGTTAGAACCATAACTTCTAGCTTAAGTGATCCACTAGCTAATGTCTATTTAAGACAACCTATGGTGGCACATAGTTTATGGGACATGGGTAATCGCCACTTGTCCACTCAGTGCTAAGCATAGTTTCCACGGATTTATCATAAATCATAATTTATCTTATCATTAGTAGACATGGGTAATCACCTGTTGTCTTATCATTTGGGGACATGGGTAATCGCCACTTGTACTTTCATTCTTGGAAGGCACATCAAATATCCAATCCAAGCTAAAACTCATTCGAATAGCTCCTTAGTTCTTGATTAAAATTTAGTTTAGAAAACCTTTCAACCCTATGAGTCCTTCATGTGAGAAAAATCCTTTCACAAATCATGTTTTGAGTAATCTGTGAGAAATCCTTTAACAATAACAACAACAATGCTTCACCCTCAAAGAAAATCTTAAATCATCATAAATTTCATAATTGAACATGCATATCTTCATAAAATCCATCATTTGATCATTCAGAACTTCATCATGGAATCATAGCTTAGAAATCATAAATTATGCATGGGCTCATATAATTTCATCTAAAAATCATTCAATTATCTCAATTCATGCATAAGAAATCATAAATAATTCAATTGGATCATAATTGGAAAGAACCCAAGAGATTGAAGAAAACCCTAATTTCAATTGAAAATTCTAACTTGTGAAAATTGAAGAATTTAGGAACCCTATGGAGGAAAGGACTCCATAGGTGAAAGCCATCATACGGAGTTCAAAGTCCATAATCAATGGAGAATTTGGAGACTTGACTTAAATTCCTAGCGTTTTTCTTCAAACATTGGAGAGAGAAATATTCGGGGAAGAACTTTTGAGGGATTTGGGGAAATTTGAAGAGTGATTTAGAATAGGTACATTTTTGGCTTAGGAGACTTATATAGGGTATAAGATTAGGACTAAATCGACCTAGTTTAGGTATAAATTAATTAGGAAAAAGACCAAAAAGCCCTTAAAAATAATTGTCGGACTCTGACCTACGGTCAAACTACGGACCGTTTTGGTCAAACACAGGTGGGACTCAGAAACTATTAAATTTTGGATTCCAACGACGGTTTCTATGTACGGTCTGTTGGTCGACTTACGAACCGTACAAACCATCATTAGATAAAAACTTGATCCTCAAAATTTCATTAAGTCTGGCAGTGACCTACGAGACCTATCTACGACTCGTACATGGAATGACGGGCCGTCTTGGCTAACTGTCAAAGTGGTTCTAAAACTTGACATTTTCAAAATATTTATCTTGCCATCTATGGTTCCCACCTACAGCCCATAAGTAAACCTACTGTCCGTAGATGGCTTTCGCCAGTACTGGCACCAGTTCTGAAAACTTGCAATTTTCCTTCTTTCCGAATCCGAGGTGTTACAAACTCAAAAGCATTGTGGTGTACTACCAGAACTCTATAGCATCCATAAATAAGTTGGTCAAGAAACAAAGATCCACAAAAAATATCTAGGAGGAAATAAAACATATTAAATATATAAACTATCTCAATCTTCGGCTAAGCATATGAGACTTGAAAACTTTCACCAATAAGAATCTTGAGTGACTAGAAACATGGGTTGTAGCTAGTCACTGCATATCCACCGTACACTTTTACCTTTCTAAACTTTTTTTTCCTTTTGGGTTGGAAGAAACTACTTGTATGCCACGATCCTTTCGCATCAATATATCTCCATCTTTCTAAATTAAGATTGGTATAAATCTATCATAGCATATACATATGATTGAATACTATCCCTAAAAATGCGATCTTTAGTCCAAGATTAAGCTATTCCACACTCTTTCCTCCACAATATATCATCATACTGACTATGGTAAGTATTACACAAACATAGACAATTCCTCAATTCTTCTAGCAACAAGTTGTAGGATGGAGTTTCAAGAGCACGCGGAGTTGAAAGGAACTTCACCTCTTCTGTCTAACTGATAAAGGTGTAAATGATGTCATTTTTTTCCTAGTCCATCCAATGAACAACACCATTGATGTTAGCCTTACTAAATGATCTGCATAGAGGTTCTGGAGCCTTGCCCACATTTCTCCATTTCTCAACAACTCCAAGAGTATAAAACTCCAATTCTGATACTTAGGAACGTCCCTCAAACTTTCTAACTATTGATCTCAATACTTTATACTGTCCAAAGGCTACACTAAAACAAAATACCAAAGTAACATGCTTAATTCTTTTCTCCCATTTGGGCAATTTAACCTCAAAATACTCACCCAAAAGAGGATTTCTAATATAAACTGAATGCTCTACGGTATCCTTCCACGCATTCAAAAAAATAGATGAACCCATTACATGAACAAATTAATATCATGTATTGCTTAGAGAAAGTGGGTGTAGGGAGGTGAAACCTATGGCTCAACACAATGGCTCTGTTTAAGGGGTGAGAATCATAGGCTTTGAGTTCCACAAGTAAGCGGAAAGTCATTTATCGAAAGCAAAATCCTGGGAAAATTAGATGATATTTTTTTATACATGTTAACAAATAAAGAATCAGAAGTCAAAAGATGATACTGTAGTTTAAAAATAATCTTTCTACAGAAAATGGAATAGATGAGACATCGTGAAAGAATTTCAACCATAATCACCATTTGAAGTTCCAGTTCCATAATCCTCGTGACATGAGTGATTCTTCTTCCTTCACACTATCCCTTGAAAATCTCAAAGCTATTGGCATCCATGGCTGTCACTTACTTTGAACAAAAAGGGAGCTAGTCTTGAGGGTTATTGTCTTATGGATTCGCTGGACTTTTATATACGGTGTGTTCAAAGATTTTGGGAATTTATTTTAAGCTAAAATGACTATAGAGGCAACTTTGAGTTCCACAAGTAACCAGACAGAGTCATTGACTAAATATAATTATTGAAGTCTAACTAACCATAAGCTAATATTAGATTTTTTTCTAATATTATTTCTTACACCTATTTAGGCTTTAGTAATTAATTAAAGTCTAACAAGATGTTTGCTTGACATTGGAGTGAACCTATATGTATAAAGTATTACTTTGGAGACTTGAACAATATAGAATTATTTTATATTTTTTGAGATTCTATTTTTTCTATTACCAGTTTATAACTAGCAGTTTCTGTTCTCATATCAAAAAAAGGTAAAGGCATGTTATAAAAATTCTTGATATATGTTATTGTCCATTCATGTGTTTCGCATTGGAATTGTTCAAGTATTCATTACCTGAAGAGATTAATATGGAACTATTTCAGGTAACAAATGTTTTCCCCAATGTAGAACAAAAAGAGCAAGAGTCATTCAATAAAATTTTCAATGCATGAAGATATCATCTATGATATATTTTCTAGGCCCCGTGTCGATTCTTTAATGCATGTTAATTGGCATTCCAAATTTTATAATTCTCTTATTTTGGATCCATGTTTTGTAGATATACCTCATAGATGCTCTATACCTTATCCTGATAAGACAAATTCCTCGCACATTCAGGGGATGGAAAATTATCTTACACCATAGATCAAAAGGTGGAAAATCAAGAAGGCATTGTTTGTCATATTGAGGAGTTAGATGACATTGCATATCATATATTTGATTAAAGGTTTATTCTACTTATGGAGTACAAAAGATCACCCTCTGCACTTTATAATCCCATTACAATATTAGTAAACTATCTTCCTTTCCTAAATTTCATTGATGATAAATTTACCCATTATTACTATTCATTTGGTTTTGAACTGGATAAAAAGAAGTACAAAATTTTGATGATTAGTATTCCTCTAAATATGTTGTCACCCACAATACATTGCGTTTTAACTCTTGGCTCAAATAAATCGTGGAGAAAGGCTAAAAGTGCACCATGTTCATTGTTTCTGCTACTTGCCGGAGGAGTTGGAATCGCAGGAGCTATTTATTTCATAGGTTACTCATGATAAAAGATTCATAGTGGCATTTAGTATTAAGAAGGAGAATTTTAGAATTATTAAATTGTAGAATGATGTAACAGAGATGTTCCGGCAAGAAACTTTTATAACTTGATTGACGTGAAAGAAAATTAGCAGTCGTTGATCGTTCAAGATGGGACGTGGGAGAGATGAATTTGAGGATTTTTAAGAGTTGTGAAACTTAAGGAATGGGCGAATCAAACCATCACGTTTTCATAGGCACTTTGTTCTATCTTGAGAACGTATTTCTTGGGTTGCTTTGGTAGCAGTACACCTGATGGTGAGATTGTTTTCAGAGCAAAATTTGATTATATTTTAGGATTTGAAGAAGAAGAGTTGGAGAGAAATTAAAATAATAGAGCTTGCAGAAAATATGGAGATCATTGGTATCTATGGTCTTGTACATAGACTTTATCTTGTATCTATTGTTAGTTTTGAAATTTATTATTTTGGAGGGTAACTAGTTTGCTTTTTGGTATTAATTCTTATGGAAGACATCATTGTCTCTATAGGTAAAATGGTCTGATAGACCCTTGTACTTGTATAAGTTTGTAATCTGGACCATTCTACCTGATCATTTTTCAATTGAACCATTAAACTTAGTGAAACTAAACATTTTAAACCCCTTTCGCTGTGTATGAAGTTTAAACGCTTGAAAAAAATGACATATCATCACCCACACTACATTTTAAATGACACATCAATTATTATTATTTTAAAAAAAAAACTATTTTTTCTTTCTTTTTCACTTCAATCCTCCTTCATCACTTAACCTCTCTCAAATTTTTAACATTAGAGATACCACCATGACCTTCCATTCTCACTAGTATCATTACTTTCCTAAATAACTAACAATTATCATTCAATTTGTTTTGAAACGTTTTTCATTCACAACTTTTAATCATATTTCTTTTACCAGCATTTACATCTACCACTTGAACCACCATAAATATCTTTTCCCCATTGATGTTAACGAATAGCTATTAAAATACATGAATATACTCTAATATCCATACACAATTTTACATAACACATTTAACCTAATTTCACAAAGACATTGAACTTTCACTTTTCATCTCTCAACACTATCGAATCTTTATCACTTTATGGGTTATAAATTACCTTGAAAATAAAAGAAAAATACAGATCTACAACAAAAATACAATTTCGTTTCTAATCCCGGCAGTAAGAAAATGTGAAAAGAAAAAAAAGAGAAAAAAGAAATTGGAAAGGGGAGAAAAAGAGAAATGGGGGTTTGAGAATAGAAAGAAAAAAAAAGAACTGGGGAGGGGGATGGGAAAAGAAAAAAGAAGTGAAAAAAAATTAATTTTCTTATTTTTGATCTTTTTATTCTACTTTTAAAAAGAAAAAAAATATTATTTTTAGTCTAAAATTTGATCTTTCACGCTCCTTCTACACGTAACATCACACATTTGTGACAACTCAATAATTAAGTTGCCACATAAGCTCTGTCAACGGTCTGAAGGGCTTAAAACATAGAGCTTCATTGAGTTTAAGGGTTCAGTTGACAAAGGATCAAGTAGAAGGGTCAAGAATACAAACTCATACAACTAGAAGGGTTCATCAGACCATTTCGCCGTCTATATATATACACCTTGAGACTGTTCCTGTTATTTTTACTGATAGCACAATGTTGTGTTCTATTTAGACAAGTGTAGAATGGAATGATAAAAAAGAATGCAAATTTGGAGACTTAACATTGCAAATAACCTAGAAATGTTAAAATGTACAAGGTATGCTGCTTATATAGGCAATAGTTTACTACAAGAACTCAAAAGCATTCATAAAAAAGTAAGAGTTGACAGGTCTTAAGATAAATATACAAGAAACATAGAAGCAAAACATAATATCTAGGAGGAAATAAGAAAAATTGAATACCTAAACTATTTTAATCTTCGAAAAAGCATATGCGACTTGAAGACTTTCCCTAATGATAGTCTTGAGTGAGTAAAAACTTGGGATGTAGCTACTTGCTGTAGTGCCACCATACACTTTGACCTTCATAAACTTCTTTTCTTTTGGGTTGTAAGAAACAAGTTGTGTGCCATGATGTCTTTGAATCAATATTTCTCCATCTTTCCAAATTAAGATTGGTATAAATATATCACCACAGATATCTGGTTGAATACTATCCTTCAAAATGTGCTTTTCATTCCAAGATTCAGCTATTCCATATTTCTTCATCCACCATATATCAATATACTGATTATGACTATCATCAGACAAACACAAACAATTCCCCTAGCGTCAAGAGCAACAATGGAGTTTGCAAACCAAGCGGAGTTGACAGGGACTGCACCTTTTCAGTAAAACGGTTAAATGAGTAAATGTTGTCATTTTCTTTGCAACCCATCCAATGAACAACACAATTGATGTTAACCTTGCTAAATAATCAGCATATAGGTTCTGAAGCCTTTCCCACATTTTTCCATTTTTCATCAGCTCCAAGAGTATAAACCTCCAATTCGGATACTTTTGGACCTCCCTCAAACTTTCTAACTACTGATCTCAATATTTTATACTATCCAGAGGCTTCACTAAAGCATAATACATACGCAACACACCGAATTCTTTTCTCCCATCTAGGCAAATTAATCTCAAAATACTCACCTAAAAGAGGATTGCTAATGTAAATCCCATGGTCTACTCTATTTCTCCTACCATTCAACATACAAATAAATCCATTACATGAACCAATTAATGTCATGTTACGCCTAGAAAAATTGGGTGAAGGGAGATGAAACATAGGGCTTACCACAATGGCTCTGTGTACGGGGTGAGAATCATCTACTTTGAGTTCTACAAGTAACCTTATATATTCATTAATTGAAAGCAAAATGCTGGGAAAATCAGATGATCTTTTGAGGTGATACATGCTAATATATAAAGGGTCGAAAGTTAAAGTATGGTACCAAAGTTTACAAACCATCTTGCAATGGAAAATGGACTTGATTGTCAATTGTGAAAGAACTTCGATCATAACCACCGTTGGAACATCCATAATCATGGTGACATGAGAGATTTTTCTTCCTTTGCAATCTTCCTTGAAAAACTTAGAGCATCGCGCATCCATGGCTGTCACTTCCTTTGAATCAAAAGGGGGCTAATTTTTATGGTTTGGAGTTATGAATTTGCTAGACTTTCATATATTGTGGGCTTCTAAATTTTTGAAATTTATTTCAAGCTAAAATGGCTAAATAAAAAAAGTTAAATGACTTCTATAAGATATAAAACAAAGATAAGTGATTTTCGTGATTAATTACAATAAGTTGGGTGGTCATTTACACATTAAACTCTATATTATTATGTTTTAGAGAAAGTTAAATAGTTATAAGCAGTTGGAAAAAAGTCTTTGGAAGTTCCATAATTGTGATAGCAATTTCAAAACACTTGGATTCCATTTTAGTGACTAATTGTTAGGGTTTTAAGCTTTCCCCTCGATTGCTACGGGTTGCCACTAAATGGGTTGAAAATATGAAAAATCCAAAGGGGGACGTTGGCCACACGTACAAAATTGTTATGCGAAACCATGTGTAATGACCCTCCAGGTCATTTCTATGTTAATTCCTTCTTTCATTCATTTAGAGCATTCCTGTAGTGACCCCAAGTCATTTATGACTTGTTGGAACTGACTGTACGGTCGCCTGGTCGTTAGTTTGGGTTTTATGCCTGTTTTTATGTTTTAGAGTTTTGAACCTCAAAAAGTTGATTTCGGTCAGAACTTTGGGTAAACGACCTCAAATGAGAATTTTGACGGATCCATCAGCTTCAGAGCGGTAAAATTAGGTTAGGAGCATGGTTTTCCCAATTCCCAGGGTTTCCGGTGTGATTTTGGGGCCAATTAGGTCTTTAGTCTTTGCGATTTGGTTTAAGGTTGACTTCGGTCAATATGTTTTGAAAACACACTCTGATGGAAATTTTGATAGCGCGGTTAGTTTCGGAATGCTGAGTTTGTTCTAGAACAACATTTCGAGAATTACCGAGAGCTTCTGATATGATTTTGAGGCCTCCGGTAGAAATTGGCTAAAATGGCTAAATGGGTGTGGGATCCACTTTTTGTCAAAAAGACCTCGTATGGAAATTTTGATTGCGCCATTGAGTCCGAAACGTCGAATTTGAGGGGGTAGCATATTTCTTTTGCGTGTACGGGGTTCCGAACGTATCCCAAGCACCCCATCAAAGTTTTGGAATTGTCAAAATCTTAGCTGGTGAAGCTGTCAAAACTGCAGACTCATTTACTCTCCGCGTTCGTGGGATTGACTCCGCGTTTGCGGAGGTCTGGGAAAGTATGATCTGCTTTCGCAGGGCATAGGCCGCATTCACGGAGGTCTGTGAGACTGGGGGTATCCTTGTTCTCCGCGTTGGCGGAGGTCAGGGTCCCTGAGCTCCGCCTTCGCGGAGGCCCGTTTGGTGAGAGATTTCTTGTGCTCCGCATTTGCGAGGGTTATCCACGTTCGCGGAGGTCTATTGGGTGAGGGGAGAAGTTGTTCTCCGCGTTCGCGGAGCATTGGCTTGCTCACCTCCGCTTTCACAGAGTGTTGACCACGTTCACGGAGAAGAGGAGTATAGCAGTGTCTATTTAATGAGGTCAAAGTTCCCATATTGGAGAGCTTCAAACCTTTATAAAAATCTCCTCGGTGGTCGATGTTTTGCGATTCAAAGTCCCAGGCATTCAGATTCTTGTTGGCTTCGTGGGTTTTAGGTTGGGGGTCGTTGGGTGTTCCTCGTTTTCCCTGAAATCGAGGGTAAGTTCCTTATTGGCCTATTTTATTAAGTTTTGTGATTTGCTGTTGTGGGCTGTTAGGAACGAATCCGACCCCTAATGGGCGAGCCCTTTTGGGATTCGTGTTTGGAGAAGGATTTGGGACCTTTTCACTGAGTCAATTCTGGAGAACCCGAAGAAGGTTCCACTTTTCCCAATTTGACCCAAAAATTGGTCTGTCTCCGAATTTGTTGTTGTTAGTGTCTAAACGGCCGTAATGACGCTGTGATTCTATTTTTGATAGAGTGGCAGCAGTGTGAGGCCGTCCGGAAGGGGAAATCTCCTGTTGAGTGACTTGGAGAGCTTGTGATCAGCTTTTTGGTAGGTTACGGCTTCCCTTCCTTCTAGATTGAGCTTGATTGTGTAAATGGTGGTTGATATTTGTGAATCTGGGGTGGTTAGCTAGAATTGTTTCCCTGTTATCCGATTTCCTATTTTATAGTTGACTATTGGGCTGTTATGGGCTAGTATAATGTTGTAGATTGGGTTGTTGATTTGGATTGTCGGTATTTGTGTTGGGAATTATTTGTTGGGTGGTTATATGTCGATGCATGAGTGGATCCAGGTCATTGGATTCTGTGCTGGGTTTAATATTGTGATTTCGGACTTAGAATAGGTTAAGGTAGTGTTGCCTTAGTCCTATGCACCTGTTGACTTGAGTATGTATCCAACGGCGATTCCGATGGACTAGGTCCTTGTAGATTGATATAGAAGACTTGGGTCTGATAGTGTGAGCCTTAATTTAGGCGTTCTCATGGCCTTCGGTTCTTTAGATTCTTTCTCTTCTATTTATGAGATCGTGGAATACTGCAGGAAGATGCTGCGTTGAGCCGATTGATGGATGAATTTTGTTAGGCTGAGAGCCTTCGTTCGATATCCTTGTGGGGGGGAGTGGCCCGTGGTGTTTAGCCTTGCATTGTGTTGTTCGTAGTGGCTTTACCTTGTTAGAGATTGTTAGATCTAGTATGAGACTGATGTTACGCGGTTAGCATCCTGTATTTCAAGCGCTAGACTGTCGGGGGTAAGCTAGTCGCTCCGATCTGTAGCTGACGTTATATGATTGCAGCCCGTTATTTCTAGTACGAGCCTGTGGAGCGTAAGCTACTAGTCCTAGCCCGCGGTTGACGTTACTTGGTTGGCACCAGTATTTCCAATGCAAGAATGTTGAGCATAGACTGATTAGCTCCCGTCCGAGACTTATGTTACGCGATCAGAGTCCGTTCATTCAAGCTCGAGACCGTAGAGCGAGACATATTTTCCAGCTCGAGACTGACGTTCCCAGTTAGAGTCCGGTATATCCAGTTCAGGACTGATGATTGGGCAGGACCCAGGTATTATATTGTTGGGTCCGGGACCCATGGGTGTTACAGTTTCTAGGGATGGATCTCCTTTCGTTCTGTAGTGTAGCTCTTCTGTGTACCTATCGGGCTTATAGGGGTCCGTTCAGGTTTTATTTAAACTTGCGCACGAGTGTGCCCAGCGGGTCATATGGGGGGCCCAGTTTCGTTTAGTTAGGTATCCTCAGTTTACTTTCCGCTTATTCTATTCTCTTTCAGTTGACCTCTGCTATTGTTGTTGCTGATTCTATCTTGTCTGCCTATTTTTACCTTTCTTGCTCAGTCGACCTATGATGCCTACTGGGTACCTGTTGTTTTGGTACTCATGCTACACTCTACATCTGTTTCCGTGATGCAGGACCGAGTACCAGCTATCAAGCCTGCTGCGGATTGTTCAGGAGACGAGGGTGAGCACTTGGCGTTTTGGGATTATCAGTCTCCTTCTGTATATATATTTTTGCTTGTCTTCTTATTTTCGAGACAGTTGTTTCTGTGGTGCACTTTGGGACTTGTACTCTTGATTAGTAGCTCTGTACTCGTGACTTTCAGATTTTTTGAAGTGTTGTATATATCATTTTGGTCTCGTTCCAGCTTTAGTATTTGTATTCTTGTTTTATGATTCCGCTAGTTTGAGGATTAGTTTGCACCCTTAATCCCATTTCTGTTTGGTGCCGGCATAGGGTTTGGGCTAGCCTACTCGTGGGTTGGTAGGCGCCATCACGACTTGAGAAATCGGGTCGTGACAAATTGGTATCAGAGCCTAGGTTCGTTGGTCTCACTTGTACAAAACTAGCATCTAGTAGAGTCTTGAGGATCGGTGCGGAGACGTCCGTGACCTATCTTCAGGAGGCTACATGATGTCCTTAGGATGTTTTCTTACTTTATATCTTTTTCGTGCGTTGCTGTCCAGTTGGTCTCTTGAAATCTCACTTGTTCCGTTCTGTTACAGGGATGGCTCATTCCGCACAGAGGAAGTTGACGTGGTGCTGCGGCACCAGATCGAGAGAGAGAGAGGACTCCTGAGCCAGAGCCGTAGCCTCGAGCAGATAAGATTCCTCCTCAGCCGGTGGGGCCGGGACCAGCTCAGCCACCACCAGCACCAGCTGTGGCTCCTGATCTTCAGGGCATACTTGCCCAGATTCTAGCTGCTATCGGGATTATGCAGCAGCCGCCCCCAGCACCAGTCCCAGAGCCGGTTCAGGCACAACAGGACCAGCTTGCAGTAGTTGCACCAGAGGTTCTTCGTCCGTCAGCACCAGCCGTGGTTCAGCTGGACCTATTGGATGGTGTTATGCCTCTGCGAGAGCAGAAGATGGTCGGGGTGTTTCTTAGACTATCACTGTCGAGGTTCTCAGGAGCTGTGGGGTAGGATGCCCACGAGTTCTTGACTACATGCCGAGAGAGGTTGCAGACCTTGGGTTTGGTGGAGTCTAGAGGAGCTAACTTCACAGCTTATCAGCTAGACTGACCAGCCAGACAGTGGTGGCATTCATTCATTGAGACTAGGCCAGTCGGAGCACCACCAGTATCGTGGGAGAAGTTTTTCGAGGCTTTTTTGGCCAGGTTTATTCCACGGAGCATTAGGGATCAGCTTCGTGACGAGTTCTTGAGGTTCGAACAGGTCTCCATGACGGTGTTTGAGTATGAGACCAGATTTTTGGAGTTGTCCCGTCATGCCACCATGATTCTGCCTACAGAGGAGGAGCGGGTTCGATGCTTCATTAGAGGGTTGAGACTGCAGCTGAGGATTGAGTCGAAGTCATTATTGGCAGTGGGCTATTCCTTTCTAGAGTTGGTAGACCATGCCCGTACTATTGAGGATCTTCATTGTGAGGCCCACGGGGGCAGCGACAAGAGGGCTAGATCAGATGATAACTTCATTGGGACCCGTCGCATGTCGAGGGATACCCGAGGTTAGGGTTATCAGGGGTTCCAGCTAGGGCAGTCCAGCCGCCCATTTTAGGCAGTACTGTAGACCTCAGAGGGGGATCATCCCCGTTAGAGCGGTTATCGTGCCGGTCCGAGTCTGGGCCGAGGTGGGTTTCAGTAAGGAGAATCAGGTTGGGGTGGCTGAACTCCAGTGGTTAAGCAAGCCTTCTCAAGGCTGTTTCACTTGTGGGGAGCTCGGTAATTGGGCTAGGGAGTGCCCTTTATCACGGTCAGCTTTACCAGCCACTCAGGCAGTAAGACCGGTTTCGGCAGTAGCACCTCCAGCTAACGGAGCAGGGTTCTCAGGGAGGTCCCAGGGGAGGCAGGATAGGTGGCATAGTGGATGTGAGGGGTAGAGGTGCCCAGGGAAACTTTTATATAGCTCCAGTTAGAGCAGAGGCTGAGGCATCAGATTACGTGATCACAGGTACGGTTCTCTTATGCCATCATCCCACTTAAGCCTTGTTCGATTCCAACTCTACCTATTCTTATGTGTCGGATTACTGTGTGCCTCGATTGGGAGTGAGTCCTGAGCCCTTGTTGAACCCATTGCCTCAAAGTGCGAGTTTTAGCTTGAGGGTGTAGCATTCTTGGGGCACGTGGTGTCCAAGGATGGCATTATGGATGATCTGGCAAAGATTGAGGCTATCCGTAGTTGGGCTAGGCCCACTTCTGTGACTGAGATTCGGAGCTTCATCGGATTGGCAGGGTACTACAGACACTTTGTTGAGGGTTTTTCCACTTTTGCGGTGCCTTTGACTCGGTTGACTCGCAAGGGTGTTCCCTTTGTGTGGTCAGAGGAGTGTGAGAGGAGCTTTCTGAGGCTCAAGGAGGTGTTTACCATCGCTCCTATATTGACTCTTCTAGTTGAGGGCGAGGGCTTCACGGTCTATTGTGACACATCCAGCGTTGGTTTGGGTTGTGTCCTAATGCAGCAGGGCCAGGTTATTGCTTATGCGTTGAGGCAGCTTAAGCTGCACGAGCGAAACTACCCCATCCATGACTTGGAGTTGGCGGCGGTAGTTTTTGAGCTTAAAATTTTGAGGCATTACCTGTATGGAGTTCATTGTGAGATCTACACTGATCACATGAGCCTTCAGTACATCATGACTTAGAGGGACCTTAATTCGAGGCGGCATCGGTGGATGAGCTCCTGAAGGACTATGATCTCCCTATTTTCTACCATCCAAGCAAGGCGAATGTATTAGTGGATGTCTTGAGTCGGAAAGCAATGAGTATGGGTAGTCTAGCCTTCCTTTCGATTTCGAAACGACCCTTGTCTTTTGACATTCAATCCTTAGGCAATCAGATGATCAGACTTGATGTTTCAGATTCCAGCAGGGTGTTAGCATATGTGGGAGTTCAGTCATCTCTGCTTAATCAGATCTGTAGTCGTTAGTTTGAGGATGAGTCTTTGGTAGCACTCAGAGATAGAGTGTTGGCAGGTGATGCCGGGCAGGCTTCCTTAGATTCAGATGGGGTTTTGAGGTTTGCTGGCCGATTATGTGTTCCAAGAGTTGATGATTTGATCCAGGTGATCCTTAGCGAGGCCTATGATTCCAGATAATCTATTCATCCGGGCACAGCTAAGATGTATCGTGATTTGAGGTAGCATTACTGGTGGAGTGGTATGAGGAGGGACATCTCAGACTATGTGTCCCGTTGTTTGTGTTGCAAGCAGGTGAAGGCCGAGCATATGAGGCCTGGTGGAGAATTGCAGAGATTACCCATTCCTGAGTAGAAGTAGGAGCCTATCACCATGAACTTCGTTGTTGGGTTGACACGGACTCCTAGGGGTGTTGACAGTATGTGGGTCATCGTGAATCGATTGACCAAGTCAGCACACTTTATCCCTGTTCATACATCCTACCATGCTGAAAGGTTAGCCTGTATCTACATCTGGGAGGTAGTCCGTCTTCATGGTGTTCCTATTTCTATCATGTCAGATCGGGGCCCACAGTTCAGTTCAAGCTTTTGGAGAGCATTTCAGGAGGAGTTGGGCACCTGTGTGGATCTTAGCACAACATTTCACCTGCAGACTGATTGCCAGCCAGAGCGCACTATTTAGGATCTTAAGGATATGTTGCGGCCCTGTGTTATAGATTTGGGGGTCAGTGGGACCACTTCTTTCCCATGGCAGAGTTTGGGTACAACAACAGCTACCATTCCAGCATCCAGATGGCCCCGTTTGAGGCCCTATATGGTAGGCGTTGTCACACTCCAGTCAGTTGGTTTGAGTCTACGGAGCCTAGGCTGCATGGTACAGATTTATTTTGGAGTCCTTGGAGCATGTGAGGTTTATTCAGGATAGGCTCAGGTCAGCTCAGAGCAGACATCGAAGTTATGCAGACCGCAGGCGTCGTCCATTGAGTTTTGCCGTGGGTGACAGAGTATTCCTCCGAGTATCGCCCATGAAGGGCATGATGCGATTTAGGAGGCGGGGCAAGCTTAGCCCTAGGTATATTTGGCCTTTTGAGATTTTGAGGGTAGTTGGCGAGGTGCCTTATGAGTTGGCTTTACCTCTAGCATTATCAGTCGTTCATCCAGTATTCCATGTTTTGATGTTGCGCCGATATGTTCCAGATTAGTCTCATGTGCTCTAGTATGATGTTGTTGAGTTGGATGATCGCTTGACCTATATAGAGGAGCCAGTTGCTATTTTTGCTTGAGATGTGAGGCAGCTGAGGTCGAGAGTCATTACTGTGGTTAAGGTCCATTGGAGGCATCGTCCAATTGAGGAGGCTACCTGGGAGATCAAGCGGGAGATACGAGAGCAGTTCCCCAGCTTATTTGAGCCCTCAAGTACTTCTTGATCCTTACTTTCGTAGATGAAAGTCCTTTTAGAAGTGTATATTGTAATGACCCTCCAAGTGATTTCTGTGTTAATGCCTTCTTTCTGTCGTTTAGAGCGTTCTTGTAGTGACCCCAAGTCATTTATGAGTTGCTGGCACTGACTGTTTGGTCGCCTGGTCGTTTATTTGGGTTTTATGCCTATTTTTCTGTTTTGGAGTTTTTGAACCTCAAAAAGTAGATTTCGGTCATAACTTTAGGTAAACGACCTCAGATGTGAATTCTGACGTTTTCATTAGCTCCGGAGTGGCCAAATTAGGCTAGGAGCATGGTTTGTTCAATTCCTGGGGTTTCCGATATGATTTTTGGGCCAGTTAGCTCTTTAGTCTTCGCAATTTGGTTTAAGGTTGACTTTGGTAAACATTCTTTGAAGACGCGCCCAGATGGAAATTCTGACAGCACGGTTAGTTCCGGAATGCCTAGTTTGGTCTAGAACAATCTTTCGAGAATTACCAGGAGCTTCCGATACGATTTTGAGGCCTCTGGTAGAAATTTGTTAAAATGGCTAAATGGGTGTGGGACCCACTTTTTGTCAAAATGATCTCGTATGGAAATATTTACTGCGCCATTGAGTTTAAAACGTCAAATTCGAGGGGTTAGCATATTTCGTTTGCGTGCACGGGGTTCCGAAAGAATCCCGAGCACCACAACAGAGTTTCTGAATTGTCCAAAACTCACCTGGTGCTGCTGTGAAAACTACAGAATCATTTACTCTCCGCGTTCGCGGAATTGGCTCCGCTTTCACGGGCCAGAGGCCGCGTTTGCGGAGGTCTGTGAGACTGGGGTATCCTTGTTCTCTGCGTTAGCAGAAGGCTCTAGAGCTCCGCATTCGCTGAAGGCTCTTGAGCTCCGCATTCGCGGAGGCCTGTTTTGTGAGAGGTTTCTTGTGCTCCGCATTTGCGGAGGTCTGTTGGGTGAGGGTAGAAGTTGTTCTCCGCGTTCGCGGAGCACTGGCTGGCTCACCTCCTCTTTCACGGAGCGTTGACCGCGTTTGCAGAGAAGAGTGGCGTGGCAGTGTCTATTTAATGAGGTCGAAGCTCCCATGTTGGAGTGCTTCAAACCTTCATAAAAATCTTCTTGGTGGTCAGTTTTTTGATATTCAAAGTCGCAGGCGTTCAAATTCTCGTTGGCTTCGTGGGTTTTAGGTTGGGGGTCGTTGGGTGTTCCTTGTTTTTCGTGAAATCGAGGGTAAGTTCCTTGTTGGCCTATTTTGTTAAGTTTTGTGATTTGTTGTTGTGGGCTGTTAGTAGCGGATCTGACCCCTAATGGGTGATCCATTTTGGGATTCGTGTTTGGGGAAGGATTTGGGACCTTTTTATGGAGTCAATTCCGAAGAACCCAGAGCGGGTCCCCTTGTACTGATTTGACCCAAAAATTGGTCTATCTCTGAAATTGTTGTTCATAGTGTCTAAACGACCGTATTGACGCTATGATTCTATTTTTGATAGTGTGGCAGTAGTCTGAGGCTGTCCGGAAGGAGAAATCTCCAGTTGAGAGACTTGGAGCACTTGTGATCGGCTTTTTGGTAGGTTACGGCTTTCCTTCCTTCTAGATTGGGCTTTATTGTGTAAATGCAGTTTGATATTTTTGAATATGGGGTGGTTAGCTAGTATTGTTTCCCTGTTATCCGATTTCCTATTTTTTAGTTAATTGTTGGGCTGTTATGGGCTAGTATCATGCTGTAGATTGGGTAGTTGATTTGAATTGTTTGTATTTGTGTTGGGAATTATCTGTTGGGTGGTTCTCTATCGATGCATGAGTGGGTCCAAGTCTTTGGATTCTATGCTGGCTTGATTATTGGGATTTCGGACTTAGAATAGGTTAAGGTAGTGTTGCCTTAGTCCTATGCACCTGCTGACTTGAGTATGTATCCGACGGCTATTCGGATGGACTAGGTCCTTGTAGACTGATATAGCAAACTTGGGTCTGATAGTGTGAGCCTTAATTTTTGGCGTTCTCATGGCCTTCGGGGTCTTCCGATTCTTTCCCCTCTATTTCTGAGATCGTCGAATGCTGCTGGAAGATGCTGCGTTGAGCCAATTGATGAATGAATTGTATTAGCCTGAGAGCCTTCGTTTGATATCCTTGTGGGGCGGCGGCCCGTGGTGTTTAGCCTTGCATTGTGTTGTTTGTAGTGGCTTTATCTGGTTTGAGGTTGTTAGCTCCTGTACAAGACTGAGGTTATGCGGTTAGCATCCGATATTTCCAAAGCTAGGCTGTCGGGGGTAGGCTACTCGCTCCGATCTATAGCTGACGTTATACGATTGTAGCCCGTTATTTCCAGTATGATTTTGTGGAGCGTAAGCTACTAGTCCCAGCCTACGGTTGACGTTACCTGATTGGTACCGGTATTTCCAGTGCCCGACTGTTGAACGTAGACTGATTAGCTTCGTCCGAGACTGACGCTACACGGTTAGAGTTCGTTCAATCCAGCTCGATATCGTAGGGCAAGAGATATTATTCCACATCGAGACTGACGTTTTCGGTTAGAGTCCGGAATTTCCAGTTCGAGACTGATGATTGGGCGGGGCCCAGGTATTATATTGTTGGGTTCAAGACCCATGGGTGTTACAGTTTCTGGTGATGAATCTCCTTTCGTTCTGTAGTGTAGCTCTTCTATGTACCTATGGGGCTTATGGGGGTCCGTTCAGGTTTTATTTAAACTTGCGCACGAGTGTGCCCAACGGATCTTATGGGGGCCCCAGTTGGGTTTAGTTAGATATCCTCAGTTTAGTTTGCACTTATTCTATTCCCTTGCAGTCGACCTCTGCTGTTGTTTTTGTTGATTCTATCTTGTCTGCCTGTTTTTACCTTTCTTGCGCAGTCGGCCTATGATGCCTACTGGGTACCTGTTGTATTGGTACCCATGCTACACTCTGCGTCTGTTTTCATCATGCAGGACCGAGCACCAGCTATCAGCATTGATATTGAGCCTGCTACGGTCTGTTCAGGAGACGAGGGTGAGCACTTGGATTATTGGAATTACCAATCCCAATCTGTATATATATTTTGACTTGTCTTCTTCTTTTTTAGACAGTTGTTTCTGTGGTCCACTTTTGGGATTTCTACTCTTGATTAGTAGTTCTGTACTCGTGACATCCAGATTTTGGGAGGTGTTGTATATATTATTTTTGTTTCGTTCCAGCTTTCGTATTTGTATCCTTGTTTTATGCTTTCACTAGTTTGAGGTTTAGTTTCTACCCTTAATCCCATTACTGTTTGGTTCCGAGAGAGGGTTTGGGTTGGCCTACTAGTGGGTTGGTAGGCGCCGTCATAACTTGAGAAATCGGTTTGTGACACTATGATATCAAACTGTTAAAAAATAATGAAACAAATGTAAATTTTTGTATTGGTAGTAGCATGGGTGAGCCCAACTTTTAACACATCACATATACGGGACTTTTCTCAAATTTTGGAGACTTTTGTCTTTTTTAAAACCAAGTTGAGGGTTGTAAATGATTTTCAAATTCGTAAAATGATAATGATGACAATAATAATGATAGTATTTTTATTATTACTATTATTAAATAATAATAATAAGAAAACTTTCTCATATTAGATAGAAATTGAAAGAATTTGTAATGGATCACAAAACGAGTGATCAAGTATAACAAGGTTAGTAAAAGACAAACTTTTAAGGAAATAATTTTTTTTACGAATATTTTCATATATTTTTTCGGAAAGACTATTGAAAAGGAAAAGTATTTTTTCTTATTTTGGATTTCTGAAATGTCACAACCCAAAAATGGATGTGATGACACTTATCTATTCCCACCAAGACAAGTCAGTCTCAACTGAACTAAACGAAAGAAATACGAAAAGTAAAGCAAGAATGACATAAGAGCGGAAAACTTATTCATTCTAATATAAACCCAAAACCTGGTTGTCACGTGTACAAGACACTTATATAAGAAGTGCAACATTGAAAGATAATTATAAGTCTCAATGTCTTTGTTTCTCAAATAGATTAAAGCATAAAATATGGAACAAGAGGACCTACCGAGATGGCAAGCAACTACCTCTCATAAGTCATTTGAAAAGCCACAGAAATAAGAGAAGAAGAAGAGCAATCAAAAGTACCGGGCTCAAAACCTACACAAGTGTAGAAGCAAAGAGTGAGTATGAACCAACACGGTATTCTTCTAGTAACAAAATAAAAAAGGCAAAACGGGCTAGAAAACGAGTACTCCTTTCATCAGAACCGAACCTCCTCAAACTACAACTTGCATAGAAATCAACCTAACCTAATAGTTTTACAATATGTAGTTCACAAGGCTTAATAGTCACAGTTGAATAACAAATAAGCATCAAGTATGACAATCACAAGTGTCAAGTAGATCAATCACAATTATCAAGTAGATCAATTACAAGAATCAAATAGATCAATCTCAAGTATCAAGTTCATCAAATCACAATAGTCAACTCTTGCCGGAACCATTTTCCTTCGGCCCAATATCACTAGTCGGAACCATTTCCCTTTGGCTTTATATCGTATCACTAGTCGGAACCATTTCCCTTTGGCTTTATATCATATCACTAGCTGAAACCATTTTCCTTCGGCTTTATATATATCATATCACTAGTCGTAACCATTTCCATTCGGCTTTATATATATCACATCACATGCTGAAACAATTTCCCTGTGACATAATATCACATGGCTCATCACGGTGCACAACAATCAATGCAAATAAGTATTTTCACACCATAAGGAAGAGACAACAAGTCAAGCAATTCAAGTCCATAATAATGCCATCAAAGCATTACATCCACCAACCAAATAGGGTCCACAACAAAGTAATTCACAAAGAATTATAATCATCACGTTGCCTTTTTCATTAATTCCTTTTCTATTCATTAAGATTAATCAAGTGGGAACCCATGACCTCATTGCCATTACTCCCCAACACATACAATGAAGGGAAAATACACGATTCTACTAATTTTAAAAGGTTTAGGAGATCACTTGCCTCAATTCAATCAAAATGTCAATCCAAGACTTGAGCCTCTCACATCAAAAACTTACAAAATTCAAAACTTTCACTCAAAGTTTGAAACCAACTTTCAAAACTCAATCAAAATTGAACCGGGGTCGATCTCGGGAGGGGCAAAATGGTAATTTTATGAAAGTTTTAAAAAATGACTGACCAGGTCATTACATGAAATATATCTTAAATATCCAAAGCTTTTTCGAATTACTATCACAATTAATTCAGAAATAACTTCGGATATCATATTTGATATATTATCTTCGCTTCTTGTCAAGTCTTTATTTCGTTCCAAATGCGTTTCAAGTTTTTAAAATTATCCTATGATTTTCTGGACATTTATAAAAGCCTCTATATCTTGTTATAACAAAATACAATTTTTAGGCACATGCGTTCACTAATGTTGGGTATATAGTAAGAATTAATGGGAAATGAAGGGAAGATGAAAACAGGAATTTGAATGGTTCTCTTATGCTTTAGTAAGAAAAAGCATTTCTCCCTCATCGGTGGTGGAAAGAAAAGTTAAAAAGAGTTTAAAGAGAGAAACACTTCTACAAGTTGTTAAAAGGGTTCGAAAGAGGGACCCCCTCGCGCCGCCGTCGTCGTCGCTCGCTCGGCTTTGGCTTTGGCTTTGGAAAATGATCGATCGAGAGATTATTTTTTGGACAAAGTTTATTTTAATTAATTATTATATATTTATTTAATTAAATATTAATTAAATAATAGCCTTAGCGAATTTAATTATTTAATTAATTAACCGAAATGACCCAACCCAATTCGGATCTGGCGCGACCTGTGGTTTAAAACGTCTTTCCCATTTTATTTGAATTTCCCACCATTTGAAAAGACTGTTCTAAAAGGTTGTAACCTTTAAGGAACAGCCATAATTGTTCTGGAAGGTTGCAAACTTTCATGAATGGTCATGTGGTTTCTGGAAGGTTGCAACCTTTCAGAAACAGTGCTTCTTGGCTATAAATACATGTGATTCCTCATACTTTTTACTTACAAAAATTTTGAACTTCTTCTTCTTCTTCTGCACAATTAAATATTCATGTACTTTACTACCGTTGAGTGACTCGGTAACACCATTGTTTTGGGTATCAATACACTTGTGAATAGAATTGTTCTATCCTGGGAGGATATATTCCAATTCAAATCTCGGATACTAGAGGGGAATAATTTCCTTAAGGGGAGACTGTGCATTCAGTGGGCTCGATTTTCTTTCTTTTCTGTTTCATACAATTGTACAGATTCTAGTATGTTTTACAATTATTAATTTATGTTAATATTATTAATTTCTGTTCTTCGCTACATGATTTAAACTTTGGAATTATTTCTATTTCTGTAATGTTTTGATATCATTAGTATTGGTTTTAAAATATAGATTGCATAACAATCTTAAGGAAATTATTTAATTTTTCTGTTAATGTGTATTTGTGGGTGGAGACTAAATCCTTTGTGGTTTTCTACTCCAATAAAGTTTGTAATTCTATTTATTGCTTACTGAATCAGTTCTGTCGATTTTTGTTTATTAGAAATGGCAATTGATAGTGCTACGACTTCTGTGGCTGTTGTTGCACTATACCGAATTGCTGTGCCACCAGCAGAGAAACTGAGAAAATTCTCTTGTGTGAATTTCAAAGGATGGCAGCAACGGGTATTTATCTGGCTTACCACTCTGGGTTTGCAGAAATTTACCAACGAAGAAACTCCAGTGCCTGCTGCTGGCATGTCAGACAGAGAGGAATTCATGAGTGTTGAAGCATGGAAACAGACAGACTTCCTGTGTAAGGGCTATATTTTAAGTGCTTTAGTGGATGACTTATATAATGTTTTCAGCGCATTGATAACTTTGAAAGAGTTGTGGGATGCACTTGAGAAAAAAATATAAGACAGAAGAGGCATGCTTGAAAAAGATTGTGGTCACAAAATTTTTAGACTATAAATTGACAGATAGCAAAATTGTTGAATCACAAGTGCAAGAACTTCAACTTATTTTCCATGATCTTTTTGCTGAAGACATGGCAGTTAATGAAGCTTTTCAAGTGGCTGCAATGACTGAGAAACTGCATCCTTCATGGAGTGACTTCAAATATTATTTAAAAGTACAAGCGCAAGGAAATGAAGCTTGAAGATCTTGTGATACGTCTCAAGATTCAGGAAGATAACAAGACTGCTGAAAAGAAATCTCGTGGGAACTCAACAATCATAGTAGTTAATATTGTTGAAAAAGCTCCTACAAAAGGCAAGAAAAGAAATATGTCCAACGGACATAAGTCAAAATAGTCCAAGAAGAAGTTCAAGGGCAACTGCTACAATTGTGGCAAGACTTGCCACAAGTCTTCTGAATGTCGTGCCCCGAGGAAGGACAAGGACCAAGGCAAAAGTCAAGCCAACATCGTAGAAAATTTGGAGGACGCAGATGACCTTTGTGCCATTATCTCAGAGTGCAACTTAGTTTGAAATACAAAGGAGTGGTTTCTCGATTCAGGTGCCACTCGACATATTTGCAATGTAAGAGAAGCATTTGCAACTTATACTCCTACTTAGTTCGATGAAGATCTATTCATGGGGAACACATCAACAACGAAGATTGCAGGAACAAGGAAAGTAATGTTGAAGATGACATCCCACAAGGTGTTGACTCTGAACAATCTCCTTCATGATCCTACCGTTAGGAAGAATCTAGTGTCTGCTG
Organism: Solanum appendiculatum; assembly: GCA_018342035.1. NCBI lineage: Eukaryota > Viridiplantae > Streptophyta > Magnoliopsida > Solanales > Solanaceae > Solanum > Solanum appendiculatum. The sequence continues at coordinate 17,616 of JAGDQO010001964.1, read as the reverse complement.
GACTACTCATTAAGAATGGGTTTAAGTGTGTCCTAGTTAGTGACAAAGTTGTAATAAGTTAGAGTGAGATGTTCTTAGGAAAGGGTTACCTCACTGAGGGCCTTTTCAAACTGAATGTAATGGTTGTTGACAGTATTAATAAGAATTCTCCATCTGTTTACTTATTGGAGTCAAATGATTTATGGCATGCTCGTTTGGGACATGTCAATTACAAAACCTTGCAAAAATTGATTACTGTAGAAGTATTGCCTGACTTCAAGTGTGAGAAATCAAAATGTGAAATTCGTGTTGAATCTTAGTTTGTTAAACATCTTTATAAGTTTATTAAAAGGAATTCAAATCCTCTAGATTTAATTCACACAGATATATGCGATATGATGCCAATACCATCTCACAGTGGGAAAACGTATTTTATAACTTATATTGACGATTGCACTCAATAATATTATGTATATTTGGTTAATAGTAAGGATGAAGCAATTGATGCATTTAAGCAATACAAGAATGAAGTAGAGAATCAATTAAATCAAAAGATAAAAATGATTCGGAGTGATAGGGGTGGAGAATATGAATCTCCTTTCGCAGAAATATGTTTGGAATGTGGCATTATTCATCAAACTAATGCACCCTATACACCACAATCAAATGGAATGGCAGAACAGAAGAACAAAACATTAAAGAAAATGATGAATGTCTTGTAAATCAGTTCTGGTTTACCGCAGAGCTTGTGGGGGGGAAGCTATACTTACGGCTAACCATATACTCAATAGAGTACCCCAAAACAAAAAAAAATCTATTTCATATGAGTTTTTGAAAGGAAGGAAACTCAACTTGAAATATTTTAAAGTGTGGGGATATTTAGCCAAGGTACAAGTCCGTTTAGCCAAGAGGGTTAAAATTAGACCTAAAACAGTGGATTGTGTATTTATTGGATATGCTGTGAACAGTAAGGCCTGTCAGTTTTTGGTTCACAAATCTAACAATCCTGAAATTCATGTTAATACAGTGATTTAGTCAGATAACGCTGAGTTCTTTAAACACATTTATCCGTACAAAACTGAATGTGAGCTGACAAGTGAAAGATCTAAACGACCATTGGAAGAACAAAAGGAAAATACAACACCTAGAGAGGATCCTAGGCGTAGTAAACGTCAATGGAAATCAAATTCTTTCGGACTCAATTTTGTTGCACTTCTGCTTGAAAATGAGCCTCAATCATTTAATGCTGTGATGTCTTCTTCTTAGTCAACATTTTTGAAAGAAGCAGTCAATAGTGAGGTTGAGTCAATTTTGAAAAACCATACTTGGGAATTGGTTGATCATCCTCCAAGAAATAAACCTTTAGGATCAAAATGGATCATTAAAAGGAAAATGAAAGCTGATGGGACTATTGACAAATATAAGGCTAGACTTGTAGTCAAAGGATACAAACAAAAGGAAGGTCTCAATTACTTTGATACATACTCTCTAGTGACAAGGATAACATCTATTAGGCTGTTAATAGCACTAGCGGCCGTGCATGGTCTTGAAATCTATAAAATGGATGTTAAGACAACCTTCTTAAATTGAGCGTTGGAGGAAGAAATTTACATGGAACAACCTGAGGGGTTTCTAGTTCCTGGTAAAGAAGAGAAGGTGTGCAAACTTGTTAAGTCACTTTATGAGCTCAAACAAGAAACAAACAATGGCATGCTAAATTTGACCAAGCGATGTTGGCAAATGGATTCAAGATCAACGAGTGTGATAAATGTGTCTACATTAAAAACACTCCAAATCATGAAGTCATTGTTTTTTTGTATGTTGATGACATGTTAATAATGAGTAAAGATATTGACGATATAAATGCTACTAAGCGCATACTGTCCAACAAGTTTTATATGAAGGACTTGGGAGTTGCTGATTTGATCTAAGGAATCAGAATTCTTTAAACTCCTCAGGACTAGCATTATCTCAATCTCATTATATTGAAAAAGTATTGGACAAGTTCAAGTACTTGGATTTCAATGTTATCAAGACTCCAATTGATATAAGCTTTACATTTCAAGGAAATGCAGGTGAAAGTGACTCTCAATTGGACTATGCCAGAGTGTGGGGAAGTTTGATGTATATTATGAATTGTACGCAACCAGATATAGCATGTGCTATGAGCAAGCTGAGTCAGTTCACTAGTAATCCTAATCAAACTCACTGGATGGCAATGAAATGTGCGTTGGGGTATCTAAAACATACACAACACTATGCCTTGCATTATAAAAAATATCCTTCCGTGATTGAAGGATAAAGTGATTCCAATTGGATCACCGGGTCAAATGAAGTAAAATCCATAAGTGGGTATGTGTTTACACTTGGTGGAGGAGCAGTCTCTTGGAAATCATCCAAAAAGACATGTATTGCTTACTCTACAATGGAATATGAATATATTGCCTTAAATAATGTTGGTGAAGAAGCTGAATGGCTCTAGAATTTCTTAGAGGACATTCCATTCAGGCCCAAACCTTTGGGACCTATATGCATACGTTGTGATAGTCAAGTAGCAATAGGTAGGGTAGGAAGCCTCATGTACAATGGGAAATCTCGTCATATACGACGGAGACATAATACCGTAAGACAACTGCTCTCTAGTGGAATTATCACAATTGATGATGTAAAGTCAAAATATAATGTGTCAAATCCACTAACAAAAGGCCTAGTGAGAGAGGCAGTTGAAAGATCATCTAAGGGAATGGGTTTACGGCTTAGGACAAGTCATCATGGCGGTAACTCTGCCTAGCAGACTGGATATCCCAAGAGCTAGGTTCAAGGAGAAAACAAAGTTGTTACTTACGATTCAGCATTTTCAATCTACTCAATCCATTCTCATGATGAAGACAATGTTCAGGAACAAGGTTAAAACGTTAAGGCTTGTTAACGAGTTAATAAAGCTTAAAGTTTTTACTGATTTGCTAAGTTTGGCAGTTTTGACCAAATAGTGTATCTACGCGATGACACGGTTAGAAATCACCTATGTGAGTGTGAAGTGTAAGCCACTTCTAAAAGAATCATTGTAAAAAGCCTATTCTCTATACACTCATGAAACCAGGAGGTGTTCATGGCTGAAACGAACACAACCGTAAGAACCATAAACTGTAAAGGGTTGATTGTGTGACATATGGTTGTCTGGGTATACATCAAAGCTCTACGGTTTCAAGGATATCACATCTACCGATTGATCGAGTATATCCGACATATGTTCACTACGGAAAGTTCAAAGGGAAACCTACTTATCCAGATGCAATTGATCCTTGCTTGTAAAGTACGAACTCGCCCGTGCATTCCTTTATGTTATAGGATTCCCCATTAATAATGGCGGATTATTGGGTATATAGTAAGAATTAATGGGAAATGAAGGGAAGATGCAAAAAGGATTTTGAAAGGTTCTTTTATGCTTTAGTAAGAAAAAGCATTTCTCCTTCATCGGTGGTGGAAAGAAAAGTTAAAGTGTTTAAATAGAGAAACACTTCTACTAGTTGTTAAAAGGGTTTGAAAGAGGGACCCCCTTCATCCCGTCGTCATCGTCCCTCGCTCGGCTTGGCTTTGGCTTTGGCTTTGGCTTTTGAAAATAATCGATCGAGAGATTATTTTTTGGACAAAATTTATTTTAATTATTTAATTAATTATTAATTAACTAGTTATTAATTAAATAATAGCCTTAGAGAATTGAATTATTTAATTCGTGTACTTTACTGCCATTGAGTGACTCGCTGTCATTATTGTTTTGTGTAACAATACATTGGTGAATAGAATCGTTCTATCCTGGGAGGATAGATTCCAATTCAAACCTCAGATACTAGAGGGGAATAATTTTCTTAAGAAGACACTGTGCATTTAGTGGGCTCGGTTTTCTTTCTTTTTTGTTTCATACAATTGTTACGGATTCTGCTATGTTTTACAGTTATTAGTTTTTGTTAATGTTATTAATTTCTATTCTTCGCTACGTGATTTAAACTTTGAAATTGTTTCTGTTTCTGCAAAGTTTTGTTATCATTAGTATTAGTTTTAAAATACAGATTGCATAACAACTATATTAGAGGCAAATGGGATTGGGATTATATCTATATCCTTTCTTTTCCTGCATAGAAGACACTAAGGTGCGCTTAAATGGAGTGACATCTTGATTCATATAACTGACTCTCACTTTTTTTGTTGTTGTAACATTAGTATTTTTATTGAAAAGGTTTCCAATCAAAAATAATTGTTGACACGAGAATAGGTGCAAAGATGAAAAATAAGTTGATGTTGTTGATAGAGGATACAATGTGAAAATCGCCCACCCAATTAATAACAAAATAGAATTTTACTGAGAAACTCTTTTCTCAAACCATAGAAAGCCTTATTGGTTAAATAAAACAAGTAGACTATATATCTCATGCTTGCACCATTTCTTTTCTTTCAATTGAAAAATAAGGATTGCCAGTTAAACAAAGGAATCCATTCTGCAATGAAAGAGAAAAAAAATACAATGATAACCTTGTAAAGGATAAAAAGTTCTTCTCTTCCTGCTTCTTCAATTCATTCGATATAGAAATAAGGAGAAAGTGGACAACACAAGTATATCTGAATTCGATTAAAGGGGCATAATAAACTGATAGGCCACCATCTTGTTCCTTCATAATTCTTTGAAATAAATAAAAGAAATACAACTTTAGAGACTTTGCAAACCAAATTACTTAGATATGTTAGATAAGCATCCACAAAACAGTAAACATTTCTAGTTTTAAACTATATTATATTATTCCGGAAGAAGTATGATAAAACAAATAATCTAAACTATCTGAGTCTTCAGATAAACATTTGAGACTTGAAAGTTTTCCCCCATGACAGTCCTTAGTTTGTTAATATTTGGAATGTATCTAGTCGTTGTAGTGTCATTACCGTAAACATTTACCACCCTGAACTTCTTCTCTTTTTGTTTGTAAGATGCTAGTTTTGTGCCACTTTTAATCAAGAACTCTTCATCTTTCCAAACTAATATCGTTTCAAAATTATATGTATGCATAAAAGAGGGAATAGAATCCACAAAAATGATATGTTTAGTCAAACATAGACAATTTCTCAACTATGTAAGCATCAAGTAAAATGAATTTAAAAAATTTAGACTTGGTCGAGGTGGCAGGGACATCAGTTTTCTGTCCGAATATCGAAGGAGTAAATGCTGATGGTTTTTTCATTATCCATCCAATGAAGAGGATCATTCATATAAGCATTGCCAAACCACACTTTGCAGTTCAGTATCTAATATTATTGCATCATTATAGTAAGAGCATTAAATTATTTTCATCATTATTTATATTATTCTTCAGTTGAGTTACTTTCAGCCTCTCAGTTCAATTATTTGTTTAATTCAACCCTACTACATACTTGTACATTCAATATTCCTAGTGTCATTCGAACTGCATCATTTCATGATACAGATGCAGGTACTTAGGATCATTAAAAGGCATTCCATTTAGATCACATCATACGCTCATTAGCTTTTGGTGAGGCCTCCTTATTTTTAGAGGATTTTGGTCTTATGATTTGTTAGTAGTAGTACTTTGCGGTGTCGTGGATCTTATTCTGACACATGTTCTTAAATAGGAGAGGCTTCATAGACAGAGAATTTTGAGTAGTCTTTTCTATATTCAGTTTCATATGTTTTATTTAAACTTTATGTTTCATACTTAGTCTTTCGTCAGATAGTTTTGACATTAACTAAACTGTTTTAAACAATTCTTCAGTTTTGATGTTGTGTATCCTTTAATTAGTCTTTCACTTAGTAGTCATCTAGAACAAGGGTTCGCTTGGGGACCAATTGTGGTTCTTGAGTGCCAGCCACATCGAGGGTGTAGGCTCGGGCGTGACAAATTTTTTATCAGAGCACAGAGTTCAAGTGTCGTATGGTGTCTATGAAGCTGTGTCAGTAGGATCTTATTTATGGTTGTGAGGGCCCCACTTCTATAAATGAGGGACTACAGAATGGTGGTAGATTTACGCTCATTTGAGACCTATTTAGCTTAATAATTAGTGTCCTCAATGCATAATTTTTTCTTGTTCTGATAATATTTTGATGATTTGTGCTATGAAGGCAAATGGACAAGGCAAGGATGAATCATTTAAAGAATAGCCAAAAGTGTGAAAAAAAATGCAAAACTACACTCTAAAGATCTCCAAACATAAAGGGCGAATCGCCTAACATGCTTATTATGGCAAATATTTACAGTACACCAGCCTTCTCTACAAGGCTGGTTGGAATAATCAGAAGAGGCGGCGATGCGCCAAGTGAAAAAGACAAATGTGGTGAACACCGCCGAAATTGTCAGTGGCAGATGATACAATGGAACTTTAAAAGACGAACCAAGGTGGTGATCGGCGATTCACCAAACTAGAAATGTTGACTTGAGTGGGATCACCAAGTGATGGTCAAACACCTAAAGCCCATAGCTAGAAAAGGTGAGTTGAAGAATGATTTGTGATTCGCCAAACGACATCGGTGAGCCCGACTAATATCACCGAGTGAGAAGCGCATGCTAGTTTTGAGCCAAACTTTTTGAAACTATAAATACCCCAATGGAGAGAGAAAAAAGGGGTTTTAAATTGGAGAGAAAATTCTGAACATTCTAGAGAGAGAAACACCTTCCATTGAGTGAAAAACACGTTTATCTCTTGGGGTTGTTGAATAGATAATCTTGAATTTGTAAAATTGAGGCTGAATTCAAAGTGGGTTTGCCTGTAATTGTTTAATTTCATGTTACCCACGGCTGCTTTCTTGTAATGTATAATCTCTCTACACTTTGTGATGTGTGGCTAAACCTCTCATCTCTTGAGGTGTGATTATTGGGTTGGGTGTTGATTTAACTTAGTGAGTATGTTGAATTTCTCTATTTTACGGCTGTTAATAATGGATTTGAATTGTTGTTGTGTGTTTAATCCATTAATTGAGGAGTCCAACTTGATTTTAGCATCGATCTCACATTGGTGCTTGAAAGAGCCCAATATGAGTGGGTGTTAGTTCAATTGTTGCAATCTAGTTATGCTTAATGACAAATCCAAGGTAGTGGGTTAGAATGAAAATTTACATGAATGAAACCGAAAGGAAACTTCATAAAATAGTGTTATGAGATCAAAAGATGATTAACATAATTAAAGATGACCCAGCCTATCCATGATTCTTTTGTCGTATTGAGCAATTCAACACTACCCCTGGTGAAATCAATATTCAATCCCCACACCCCTTGAGTCAGTTAACATCGTGAAATTTCCGTTTGTTGAGATATTGATAGTTGTGAGTAGAAATTGCTTTGTTAAATTTATGGAATCATCCACCCATTTACTTATTAACAACATTGAGATTAGTTGCAATTTAACTCCCTAATTTGATCCTTAACCTAATACCAATCCCTGTGGGATTCGAACCCGACTCTTAGTTGGGTATTTTTACTGACAACGACCGCTGTTACTTTTTATTTGTTTTAAATTGGACATTTGAGCATTATCAAAAATGGCTCCATTGCCGAGGAATGGTAATTAGGAATTCAATTTCAGAAGTAAGTTGCGTACTAGTTTAGTTTGTAGTTGAACAACCTTATGCTTGGCTTTCTTGTTGTGCATTCTAGTAGGTGAATTAATGAAGATGTGTAGTGGTGACGACTCTAGTTTCCATGGGCATGACATTGATGTTAGAATAGAAGATGAGGAGGTAACTCTTACAACCATTGAAGTATGAGTGATTTCTTTACCACCGGTATAGAAGGACAACACATTTGTCATAACCAAGCCCATGTTTCAACTCATCAAAGTGGAAGGATTGTTTGGGGGTCTCAAACATGAAGATCCTAATGAACATCTTCGCAAATTCGTAAATGTGTGTAACCCTTTTTCAGTTTAAGGTATTTAACAATAGTCAATGCGGTTATGATTATTCCCTTTTTCTCGAATGGGGGAGGCAACTGGGTGGTTTATTGAGTTGCCAAAGAAGTCTATCACCTCATGGAGAGAATTGATTGAAACTTCCCTTGAGAGGTTCTTTCCTCCATCTAAGGTAATGAAATTGAGAAAAGACATTCAAAATTTTGAAAGAAAGAATGGGGAGCCCGCTCATAAAGCATGGTTATGTTTTAAGTAGGTGTTGTCAAAATTTCCCAATCATGGTTTCCTCGATGAGCTGTTGTTTCAATGTTTCTACCATAGTCTTCATGTTGTAAACATGGGATTGGTCGATCATCTTGTTCAAGGAGGTATAGTTAAGCAACCATTCGTAGAAGCATTAAGGTTGCTTGATGAGATAAACAAAATTAACCAGGATTGGTACATGAGTGAAGATTATGTTTCACTTCCACACTTCGATGGCAATTAAGGAACAAGAAGAGAAAAACACAGAGCGTGAAAAAATCATTGCTAAATTGACCCCTCAACTTGAAATTTTATGTGAACGTGTCATTGCAGGAGAGTTAAATTCAGTGACTTCAATAACCCAGATAGTGTATGATTATGGGGTGTACATGAGAGGTGGAAATTCAGAGGGTTTTCAGCCAAGTTATCCAATGCTTGCAAAAAATCAAGGTTGAACCAAAAATAATGATAACAGGTGGGACGAAAAGGAATGGGAAGATACTATATATATGCAACCGTTCAATCCACATGATCTGATGAAGTCATCAATTGATGATTTGTAGACTAAAATCCTAAACAAGGTATATGGCAAACCACCCTTCGCCGTTTTATTTAGGGCCCATCACATGCTCAGCCCATTAATACAGTTGAGTTTGACTATAGGATACATCAGGTCCGCAGTCGAGTGATGCGAGATGCGGCACAGAGAGAGTCGTTGATTAGGTGGGTGGCAGGCCACATTGTAGAGAAGGGGGTTCATGCTGAGTGGGTCTGAGATATGACCCTTCCAATCAAGAAGGCCACGTTGAGTTTCGAAACAAAGTTTTGGTTGTTTATAGTTCATACCCGGTTGTCCCCTACTATGGCGGATAACATGTTGACATGGGACCGGGCAGTGATGGTGGCTTTCTTAATAGCGGGGCACGAGATTGATTTTTCAAAGGTCATCATTGCTGAGATACATGAGAGGGACTTTCGGCAGACGACGACCTTGCCCTTTCCTTGCCTCATTTTTTCAGATTGTGTCGAGAGGCAACGGTCCCAGTTTATTTTGCTGATTCTTATATTGAGGTGTCTAAGACCGTGGACATTGGTCTTATCCACGATTACACCAACCCTGCCGCACCGCACTGGGGTATTCAGGTTGAGTTACCACCCATGGGCGAGGCATTGGCCCTCGTGCTAGCTGATGATGCTATAGTTTCGGCACCTACAGCGGAGCCTCAGGGGTCTGTGCCCCCATCCACAGCCTCAACTTCAACAGCAGGCACACCTCATGCTCTATCTACCACAGGGATGACCATACTCCCCATTTCCATAGTGAGCCGTCTAGAGGCTCAAATGGCGGCCTTATTACAGCATATCCGACCTTGGATGCAGAAATCCGTTTAGGAGCCAAAGGCCAGGATCGAGCGGATGGTTGATGCCAAGTAGGGGTGGCAAAATCAAGCCCAACCCGCCAACCCGACCCAACCTATGTAGGTTTGGGTTGGTTATTTATCCGCCCATTAGTAAGTTCAACCCATCTCAACCCAACCCATTTCAACCCATTAAAAATTGGGTTGATATGTAACTAGAATTGGATTTTGAGAAATCTTGTGAAAATATTATTAAATTTTTTTTTTTTGATTTTATATGTTATAGATAGTTATAATAAAAAAATTTTTTATTAGGTTTTAAAAACTTATAAAATAACAAATAACGCTATTAAAACTTAGTAAGAATTGGGCGGGTTGGGTTATGATCCGTTACTAACCCGTTACCTAACCCATTTTGACCCAAACAAATTTGGGTTGGGTTGGGTCTTGACCCGTTTATTCTCTTGACCCATTTTGACCCGCCCAAATTTCACCCAACCCACCCAATGGCCATCCCTAATACCAAGATACTAGCGGTTAGCCGGCGCATTGATGCCTTCGAGAGCTGGATGATGGAGAGGTCCCATCCTGGGCCCGTGATTGATCTGAAAGCTTTCCAGACGGAGTTAGCTAGTCTCCGTGCTAATCTGACAGCCTTGGCTGCTGCAGAGGTGGTTGTTCCAGCACCTGCACTGGATCTTGATGCAGATGATATAGTGCGTAATGCACTTTTTTTAGGAGAGCAACGGGCTACTGAGCCTTCTCAGGCAGCGGGGAAGCGCGCCCGTTCTGGAGTTAGCAATGATGTAGACCTGGAGAAGGTGCGGCAAACCCGCGAGAGAGAGCGACGAGCCCTAGAGGCTGCCTAGCGCCAGTCTGCATTAGATGAGCAGATAAGACAGGAGCGACAGCGGGAGATGGCAGCAGGAGCCTCTGGATCAGGGCATGCTACTTATAGTGAGCCCCACACCGCTACTGATGGTACTATTGAGGGTACCCAGCATAGTTATCCCATGGGTTCTGGGCTACGAGACCCACCCGTTCTTGATTGATCTTCGGCGCGTAGGTGCCACAGGTTTGTCACACCCGATGTTTTAATTTTTCTTGTGCATTGAGGACATTGCACTATATTCTTCATGGGAGTGGGGGCAAACGGGTTTTGCATTAATGTGAAATCTAAGTAGCATAACTCAAAAATCCTTCCTTGGGGTTTTCTTGCCTGTGTTGTTTTTCCCTAAGGAACTTTTTACTTTTTGTTGAACCGGTATGTTTAGGATTGTAATTGCGTACAAGTAATCTGGAAATAAAGCATGATGACAGTAGCGCATGAAACTGATACACCTCCAATCTTAAATATTTAAAAAAATTTGCTTTGTGTTGTGAATGAGAATTGAATAAGTTGAATGTGTAGGATCTTTGTATGACATGATTAGTATCGATGTGACACTATGACTTAAGCTACAACATTTACCTGATTCATTGATGATTCGATAATTTCAACAAGGTGCCATGTGAGCGTGAAGATATTTGAATATTCATATGATATGTGCCAATCTAGAACTTGCCCTGTTGGTCTTGATAATGAAATTTTAACTAAACACTAGAAGATGATCATAGCTCATTGTTGTTATTAAGTCCACTTAAGCCTAAAATGAAATAACCAAATCATGTGTAAAAATCTTTCCCTTTGATCCAAATGTTTGAGCCTAAAGAATACCAGTCTTTCTTTATACCCAATTCACCTTCCCTGAAAGTATTGTTAAAAATTTGTTTCGGCCCTGGTCCCCCGTGGATATCGTGCGCCTCAATATAGGCCAAAAGCATAAGTTTACGGTGGCTACTACAAAATTAACTAAATTCTGGCCATGGTCCCTTTTAAGGATATTATGTACCTTAGCTCATACTAAATGTGTAAGTTGAGGGTGGCTATTACGAAGGAAAGCAAGAAAAACAAAGGTATGAATAGAGTTGTGTGTGGAGCAAAGGAAGCAGATAGTTTAAGAACGATGAAAAAGTGTGAATCTACAAAAAGAAGTGAAAGGAATAAAAAGTTGTCACCAAAAAGAAGTCAAGTATAGAAGTCACTCTCAAGCTGATAAAAATCCTACGAAAATGAGTATGTAGCAAAAAGAGATGAAAAGTGGTTGAAAAAGAAAGGTAACGAGCAAAAATTAGATTTCAAGGAGGGGTGGGGCAAAGTCACTTAATAACCAAATATACCACACCTGACCCCGAGCCTACGTTACAAGCCAATAATGTCCTATACTGATTGTAGTTGAAAGTTTGAAAAGCCAAAGTAAAGAAAATAAGGGCAAGCCTATGGTATTGTGCACAAAAATTTTTGAATTTGTTCTGAGAGTGCGGGAATACTGAATCCCTAAATTAAAAAGTCAAATTCTGTGTGAAAAAGAGATTTCTTTGTAGTGAGGGTACAAGTTGTTTTATTGGAAAGTTGATATCTTGGTGAATTGTTATATGTGTATGTATATGTGTCTATTGGTATGTCGATGTCGTGTATTGATCCACATAACTTAGCCTGTTGGGTTTATAATGGAATTGCACTTAGTTGAGAATGTATAAGGAGGAGGAAGATTGAGTAAATTGCTGTGTGATTGCTTGAAGTCTGGGTTGCTTATATACTCGTGTCATTTAGAGTATGTGGTGTCGCTTGAGGAAAAGCAAAGGTTTTAAGTTGAGGGTGTTGATGTACCATGAATTTACGGTACTTGTGATGCATTAAACTTAGAATTATGCATGTTACTTAAGTGGTTTGTACTAGATTTAATAGTATTTATGCTAAAAATACAGGAAATAGGCCTTTTGGAGCAGTGGGGAAGAATGATGCAACATCAGTTAAATTTTGGTGATGTACGAGGCAGTCTACGGACCGTCAATGTATTGACGAGTCGTGAGTTGGGGTCGTAGGTTCAGGAGCCTGAACAATTGGCTAAGTATGGAATGAAGGACCAAGATGACGGGCCTTAGATCCTGCTACGAATCGTAGATTCCCAACCGTAGATAACTTCAGAAGAGGGTCACTTGAAGAACCTGATTGATGGAAGAACAGGACAGGCCGTACATGAAACGACGAGTCGTAGATTGTGCCCGTAAAAAGAAACCGTTAGGAATTCTACTAACTGTTGGATGACGGTTGGGACCTACGAGCCGTAAGTCTTTCTACGAGTCGTAGGTCTCCAACCGTAGATGACTCTGCCCAGGCCGAATTTCCCCAGATTTCCTTTTTCTAGTCTAATTAGGATTTATTGTCTATATATACCTCATGTAAATTTCGTTTTGAGGGGTGTGGAACTAATTACGAATATTTCCTTTTGTCTATGGGAATTGCTTTTCATCTTTTGAGGAGATTAATTCTTAAAGTTGGTTTATGCAATTTGCTTTTGATTTTCAATTCATGATTGTGGATTTCTTCAATTTTTTCTGTAAGTTCATGATTTATTTTTCAAACCCTAATAAAAATTGTGAACATTCAAGCATGAGAAGCTAAATCCACAACAAGGGTTGTGGGAACCATGAGTAATTAACAAGAGTAAAACTAATAATATTGTAATTCTTGAAAGTGTTTATGCATGTATTTGTTAATCTCTTCATTTAGATTGCTTTGTAACGGTGCGCAACGTTGGAATCACCTCATTCCTACTAACCGGACTAGCGAGGTAACGAATGAGAAATATATCATACAACGGAGATTTAGCGTTGAGTTGTCTGCTATCTAATAACCCAAACTAGTTATAGCTACAGGTTAATCTGGGTCAAAGGTAAGGGTTTGTAAATCGACACACGTAGACGGACCAGTGTGTGGAGTGAAATTCTCTATTTGGAGGACCATTCACTTAAGGATACATAACTTACCGATCATGCATGCTAGACATTAGGAATAATTACGACAGTTAGGATTACTGAGTTAAGAGCTTATAGGGAACACATATACCCTATTTTCATTCTCGTATTGATATCTCAAACTACATAATTCCTGCTATTTGTTTACTTGTTTTATTTCATATTCCGTAGTTTTAATTCTAGTTTATTTAACTCCCCTCCTTTTCTTCAGAGATAATTTGGCTAAACGTACTACTAACCTTGAATAGCCTAAGTCTAAACCATATTCCTCGTGGGATCGACCCTAACCTTTGTTAGGTTCTTTATTTGATAGCGACCGCTTATACTTCTTTAGGGAGGTGTAATTTGGGCGATATTATTGTGGACTCACATACTTCATTTCAAACGAAGCTTGATCTTTATTTTTCTAGTCGTGCAGCGACCCCGGCCAAGCCATCCATTATTGAGCCATAAAAATTAGAATTAAAGTGTCTCCCATCTCATCTCAAATATACCTTTTTGGGGACCAACAACACACTTTTGATGATCATTTCAAATGATCTTAAGCAATGGCATTGATCATGGTGTTGAAGCGACACATTAGAGCTTTGGGATGTTCAATTGCTGACATCGTGGGAATTTCACCTGGTTTATGCATTCACAAAATTAATTTGGCGGAAGATTTCAAACCAAGCATTGAGCACCAAAGGCGGCTAAGTCCTCCAATGCAAGAAGTGGTGAAAAAGGAGACTATAAAATGGTTAGATGCGGGAGTCATCTTTGTAATTGCGAATAGCCAATGGGTAAGTCCGGTGCAACGTGTTCCAAAGATGGATGGCATCACGCTAATTCTAAATGAAAAGATGAGCTTTTTGCATCTGGGACCATTACTGGGTGGAGTGTGTGTATGGACTATCAGAAGCTTATTCCATGAACCGAAAAAAGATCATTTCCCCATGCCATTTATCAATCAAATGCTTGATAGGCTTGCCGGAAAGGGGTGGTATTACTTTTTTTATGGATATTCCGGGTATAAACAAATCTCTATTACACCGAAGGTTCAAGAGAAAACAACTTTTACATGTCCTTATGGCAGATTCGCCTTCAAGCGAATGCCCTTTGGGTTATGTAATGCGTCGGCTACCTTTCAACGGTGTATGTTATCACTCTTCACGGATATGGTGGAGGATTCCATGGAAATGTTTATGGATGACTTTTCGATCGTTGGAGATTCTTTTGAAGAATGCTTGAAACATTTGGAGATGGTGCTTAAAAGGTGTGTAGATTCAAATATGGTTCTTAATTAGGAAAAATGCCACTTTATGGTGAAAGAACGAATTGTGCTTGGGCATAAAATTTCTGGGGATGGAATTGAAGTTGATCAAGCTAAAATGAAAGTAATTGAGAATTTAACTCCCCCAATTTCGGTAAAAGGGGTAAGAAGCTTACTTGGTCATGCCGGGTTCTATTGGTGGTTCATCAAAGACTTCTCCAAGATTGCTATTTAATTATGCAAGTTTCTTGAGAAAGAAAACACATTTGTTTTTGATAATGCATGTTTAGATGTTTTCAAGAAGTTGAAGGAGAAACTCGTCTCCACCCCTATCAATATAGCACCCGATTGGAATCTCCCTTTTGAATTTATGTGCGATGCTAGTGGTTTAGCATTAGGGGTTGTCCTTGGGTAAAGGATGAACAAGCTTTTCACCCCATTTATTACGCTAGCAAAATCTTGAATGGGGTTCAAAAGAATTACACCATGGTCGAACAAGAGTTGTAGTTGTGGTTTATGGGTTTGAAAATTTTAGAGCCAATTTATTAGGTGCTAAAGTGATTGTGCACACTGATCATCCTGCCCTCCAATACTTAATGGCCAAGAGAGAGGGAAAACCGAGATTAATTAGATGGGTGCTTCTTCGTAAAGAATTTGACTTTGAAGTAAAATATAGAAAGGGTTGTGAAAATCAAGTAGTTGACCACCTATCAAGGCTAGAAGTGGGTGCTAAACTAATTGAGGAGATAGATATTGATGATGCCTTCCATGATGAATCGGTGATGGTAATTTCTACCCCTTCTACTCATTGGTATGCTGATTTTACAAATTTCATTGTATGTCGGTTCTTAGCTCATTAATTGAGTAGCCATCAAAAGAGGAAATTCTTATTTAATGTGGGGTAACCCGTGCTTCTATTCAATTCAAGGTTGAAACTCTTTCCGTGCAAGCTCAAGTCCAAGTGGACTGGCTGCAACACAATCACAAAAGTATATGAAAATGTAGCGATTGAAATTTAAGATGCAAAGGGGGTGAATTAAAAGTCAATGGTCAAAGATTGAAGGCATACTTTGGGGAAGGTTATGATGTGTGAGTTGTGGAGGTGGTATACTTGTATGATGCTTGGAGGCATATCCACGTCGTGCTGTGAAGTTAAATCAGGTGCTTCTTGAGAGGCAACCCATGTGTTAGTCATTATGAATAATTTGGGTGGCATTTACGAAGGATTAACATGAATTTCGGCATTCGAGAGCGGAACTCGGCAAATCGCCTAAGCTGTTGTGCGAAGCTCCAACAAGTTTGCCTATATGGGCCGCTCAACTTAAGGCGCACACTGTCTATTTCGTCGAACTGCACCCGCATTTTTTGATACACTGATATAATTGGGCGAACCTAATGCGGTTTGTAGATTATGGACCAGAAATTTTGAAGTCTATCAGAACTTACGGCGGTGAGAAGGAACTTTCATTGATTTGCCAAAAAACTTAGGCGATCATGTTGTATTCAACTCAGTTGGAGTCAAAATTCTCATAATCTAAACGCCCTGTCGGTGAAGCAGTACTAGTTGGGTGTTTCACCGAATAAGTCAGCGATCTCCTTTCTGCCATTCTTCATGGAGTCACTTTTTCTTCGCTTGTCACAACCCGATGCCTCGAGTCATGATGGCGCCTACCAACTCGCCAGTAGGAAAGCCAAACCATGTCTCGGAGAGGGGGGAAACTAACCTCATCTAAGCGGAAGCATAAATAAAGGAACACATAAGGGAAAGGCGGAAGCGAAACAAACTATATACACCAAACGATACCTCCTAGAACCAGGAAGTCCCATGTACAGAGCTACTACAAAATAAGTACAAGTCCCAAAAGTGGATCACGGAAACAAGACTGTTTCAAAAGAAAAACACAAGCCAAAAGAGAAGTACAGAAGGAGACAGGTAATCTCAAAACGCCATGTGCACACCCTCACCTCCAAAATAGACTACAGCAGACACGATCTGAGCACTGATAACTGGTGGTAAGACCTGCATCACGAAAATAGATGCAGAGTGTAGCATGAGTACCAATACAACAGTTACAGAGTAGGCATCATAAGCTGACTGAGGAAAAAAGGTAAAAACAGATTAAAATGACAGAATCTACAATAACAGAGGTCAAAGAGAATAAGCACAAAAACTAGACGACAACAAATGTAAGAATATCTAAACTCGAATGGACCCCCATAAGCCTGATAGGTACGCGGAAAAGCTAAATCTACGAGATCGAAGGAAAAAAATCCAACTGCGAACCAAAATCACAAACCAACTCAGCCGAAACAATCACCAACTCCAACTCAGTCACAAGTCTGAGTTCCAAATCGGGCAGCCCATCCTGATAGCAACTCCCAGGGACCTTACCCATGCTAGCAGTGTGCCAATGGGGTCATAAAAACTCTTCCAAAGGCCCTAATATCAAATCACCCAACCAGCTAACAATCTGGGGGCCCTGTCCTAGCAAGACGAGTGCGTGGGGAGTGTCCAATCCAAAGAAGACCACAATAACCCATATCTAATTGCCCGGCCAGCTAACATTCTGGGAGCCCTGTCCCATCCAGACGAGTGAGCCAGCTAATAGTCCGGGGGCCCTGTCCCAGCCCGATGAGCATGTGGGGCATATCAACTCCGTAAGGGATCTCGAATACCAAATCAATATGGATCGATGTCTACAACCAACTACATTACCACAGAACCGATCTCGAAATGCCCAAATTCTCAAGAAAACACCATGCCTCTGACAACATATCGGTACCATAGAAAAAGGAAGAGAAGCTAGAAGATCACAACAATACAAAGCCAAAGCTAGGCTCATAATATCAGACCCAAGTCTGCTATTCCGATCTAGAAGGACCTAGTCCATCCGAATCGACGTCGGATACATACCAAAGTCAAACAGGTGCATAGGTCTAAGGAAACACTAGCCTATCCTAGACTAGGGCCAGAAACATGCTCCAACATAAATAAACAACCAACCAGATAAACCACATGCA
>JAGDQO010001963.1:327500-385459 GCA_018342035.1 Solanum appendiculatum | reverse complement strand
CTCAAGCTTCGATAATTTCAACGAACTCAAAAAGATAGCAACGAATCACACATAGACTCTACTTTGTTTTGTAAGAAAATATATGCAAAAGAAGGAAAAAAAATTCATTCTTAAAACTGAGAGAAAGCCTCTCTATTTATAGCCAACAAAGGGTAGTATGAAAAGGTGTTAATTGTGCCTTATCAGAAAGGTCACAACTCATTGGAAAAGGGACAGCCTTTCATGAAAAGTCACAACCCTTTGGAAAAGGCACAACCTTTCGAACGGTCACAACCCTTTAGAAAAGACACAACCTTTCGTAAAGGTCACAACCGTTCGGTAAAGTCACTACCAAAAAAATTGCAAAGGTTAGAAATGCAATTCGCAGAAAACCACTGCTTTTATAGTAATTTGAGTTTATGGAATAACTTATTTCATTTAAAAACAAGAATCATAATTATAGGACAAGGCAAAATAGAAAGTATCTCGAATAAAACGATACCTTTGTTTCATTCCATAAATGATGCAACGAACTCCCCTGGAGATCAAGATGAACAAGCCTTCTGGGATTAAAATTTTCTGGCAATAACTTCCAAGGATAATCATGCCAGACAAAATAACACAAGTTGTTGGGCAGGTACTCAATAGAGCCAGTGGGAGTATCACATTGTGGCAATAACTTCCGAGGATAATGCTCTATGCATAATATCCTAAGCCTTTGCATATTTTTCATTGCCTCTTTGCTAAAGCATAGTTTTTCATAAAAAGATCATAACTTCACATGTCGTGTACAATTCACTTCAATATCATTATTTTCTTACTCTACCCCCAAATGCTAATTTTTGACATATTTATTATTGCACTTGAAGTTCTTGAAGAGCCAGCACCATTAAACAAACTTTAAGGTACAAATATTAGTTAGGTATTTCTTGCGAAATATGTCGCTTAAGAGAAATGGTTTGTGCAATTAATTCTATCTTTTAATGATACATTTTTTGACAAGTTTATTAGACTCGAGTTAAAAAGTTTTTCATGCTCTCTAAAACTAATCAAATAGTAACTGAAACAGTGCCAATAGTTGTCATTTTTAAATGGGAAATAATTAATGATCTAGTGAATTGGTAAGGTAAGTTTTGGCCCTCCTTGATTTAATTTTTTCATTTGTGAATTTTTACTAATAAAAAATAAATTTGGGTAAATAAATGGGTGATATTAGCTTTTAAAAAATAATTGATTAAATTAGTACGTACAAAATATCGTATAAATTTCAATTTAATTCAAAGAATGATATTAGATTAAATATATTAAGTGGCTATTATACTAATTCATTACTTATTAACATGAGATTAACAAGCTAGGTAATGCTAAACAAACTAGGAATAAAAGCTATTTTACATTCTCCAACTGAAGCAAACAACTTAAATGACTTGTGGGTCAGTGGGTGAGTATATGAAGCTAGAGGAACAAATATTTTGAATTGGCCAAATATGTTTTTGGAATATGAATAGTATTGCATTGTTTAGGCCTACTTACCGTGTCTTCCATCACTTCTTTGCAATCTTTAACATCCCATAGTCTGCTAGGTTGTCCGGAATCTTTTTGCATTTTCACTATATATCTACCCATGTCTTGAATTAAGTCATGCATTTGAATTGTATCATATATAGAGATGAACACAAGAGATTTCTCAATTAGACCATGCAATCTGATACGAGCGCCCAAATCATAGCTCTCAAGAATTTCAATGGTCTCATCTTTCTTCCTCCCTCTAAAGAAGCATGCGATATCTAGAAATATCGTTTTCTCTTTATCTTGCAACCCTTCAAAACTTATTTTGAGGTTTTTAACAATGTCTGGACTAGATTCTGTCTTTATCATGTCTATAACTTCTCTCCACATAGTTGTATCTTGATTATGTAACCAAATCCCCCACAATTTCAACGCTAAAGGAAGGCCTTTAGCATGACTTACTACCTCCAACGCCAGCTCCTTAATATGCTCATCTGGAGTGTCGTCCATGAAAGCAAAATGATTGAACAACTGAAGAGCATCATGTTCGAGTAGTGTAGTCACCTCATGTACTACATTATTCTTCCCTATAATTTGCTTGTTTCTAGCTGTTGCAATAATTCTGCTGCCACTGCCAAACCAACGAAGATCCCCTGCTAAATACTCCCAATGATCATGATGATTAATGTCATCAAGCACGACTAAAACCTTCATAAAACGAAGTCTATGAGCCATCAGGCGTTTTCCTTCCTCCTTATTATTCACATATTTTTTGTCTTCCCTTAACAATTCAGAGAGAAGGATATTTTGCAGAGAATGCATTTCATTTGTGTTAGTTTCTTTTACATCTGCAAGGAAACTTGCACCCTGAAATTGAGGTGAGAGTGTATCAAAAACAGCTCTTGCTATAGTCGTTTTACCCACTCCCCCCATTCCCCAGATCCCCAAAATCTGAACATCATCAGTTTCCATCTCTAGTAGGGATTTTATTTTCTCCAAATGAGTATCTATTGTTAGCCCATATGTTTGGGCTGCTTTGTTATTAGGCCCATATGTTTGGGCTGTTTTGTATTTAGGCCATTCTCTTAGTTAGGTTTTTCTATATAATCTCCTACTTCCTTTGTATTTAGATATGCCTTCAGATTATAATGAAACTCTATTCTCTTGTTCTCAAAAGCATCTTCTATTCTTAACATGGTATCAAGAGCTAAAGCGATCCATGCTCTTTGATTTGTTTGTTGAAGATTTTGTAGCAGTCACCTACGAATTTTTTGCTGTTCGTTGGATTTGCTGCTTCCGCTACTGTCTTCGTTTGATGCCACTGCTGGGTTCTCGATTTGTTTTCGTTTACTGCTACTGCTATTCGTTTGGATTGGGTTCTTGATTTGGTTGGGTTCTTGATTTGCTGCTTCCGATCTAGGGTTCTTCGTTTGATGCTATTGCTGTTCGTTTGGATTGAGTCATTGTTTTCTTCCGTTGCTGCTGCTGCTGTTTGTTGGATTGGTTCGACCTAGATATTTTACTTTTTGCTTTGGAATTGTTTGTGTCTTGCTGTCTTTGCCATCCCTTTTGACAATATGACTGGAAAGGATGATTCTCTCCAGTCCATTAGTACTCAATTAGATGGTAAAAACTATGCATATTGGAGTTATGTCATGAAAAATTTTCTTCGTGGGAAGAATATGTGGGGCTATGTCACTGGAGTTAAAGCCAAACCTACGGATGATAAGGTTGAGAATTTTGCACTGTTGGTCGACTCATGGGAAACTGATAACTCCAAGGTTATCACTTGGATCAACAACTCTGTAACTCAGTCAATTGGTATACAATTGGCTAAGTATGACACCGCAAAGGAAGTTTGGGATCATTTGGAGAGACTGTATACTCAGTCTAATTTTGCTAAGCAGTACCAGTTGGAATATGATATTCGTGCTCTTCAACAGAATGATATGTGTATTCAAGACTTCTATGCTGCCATGTCGGATTTGTGGGATCAATTGGCCCTTACTGAATCTGCAGTTTTAAAAGGTTTTGCGCCATACATTGCTAGGAGGGAAGGACAGCGGCTTGTTCAGTTTTTAATGGCATTACGTTCTGATTTTGAAGGACTGCGTGGAACGATCCTTCATCGATCTCCCCTCCCAACAGTTGATTCAGTTGTTCATGAACTGATTGCAGAAGAGACTCGTATTAAGTCTCAAGTCGATAAAGGGTCTAAAGCAACTACTACCCCTGCCGTGTTTGCTGTTTCAACGGATCAGTCTAGACTACCACGTTCTCAGACTTCAAATCAATCTAGACAATCTCCTAAAGTTGCATTTGATGAGTGTGCATTCTGCAAACAGAAAAATCATTGGAAGGCTCAGTGCCCGCTATTGCTGAACAAGGCTAAACAGGCTCAATCTGGGCAGCAGCAGAAGTATGGGCAGCAGAAGTCTTGGAAGTCTCAGTCCCAATCCTCTGGTGCTCTTCCATGGTCACCTCATCCTCCACAGTGGAGCTGCTGCTGCTGCTGCTGCACCATCTGAGTCTGTTAGCACTATGCCACCCTCTGCGTTGGATCCCCAGGTTTTCGAACAGTTCAGACAGTTTCTGGCTTCTAATCCTAGTGCCATGTCAGCATCTATGTCTCATTCAGGTCCTGCTACTTCTAGTACCTCAGGTATTCCTTCATCCTGTGGATTTTGGATTCTGGTGCGTCTCATCATATGTCACCCTATTTGTCGTCGTTTGGTTCTTTGTCACCCATTTCACCAATCTCTGTTATGTCTGCTAGTGCTGCATCTATGACAGTCGAGGGTGTGGGTTCTGTCACTACTCCTCACATTGTTCTCTCTGATGTTTATTACATTCCCAAACTTGCTTTGAATCTTGCTTCGGTCAGTCAGTTGTGTAAGGCTGGTAATTGGGTGCTCTTTTCTGATTCTGTTTGTGTTGTACAGGACCAACACACTCAGAAGGTGATTGGGATTGGTCGTAGGTTGGGGGAACTCTATGTCTTGGAGATTCTCAAAGTGTCTGCTGTTGCTGCCTCTAGTATTGATTTGTCTTCGTTTCGTTTGAGTCCTTTGTCTTCTCAGTTTTATCTTTGGCATTCCCGTTTGGGACATGTGTCAGTGTCACGTTTGCGTTTTTTAGCCTCTACTGGTGCTTTGGGTCATTTGAACACTTGTGATATTTCAGATTGTAGTGGTTGTAAACTGGCCAAATTCTCTGCTTTACCGTTTAATAAAAGTGTGTCTTATTCTGTTGCTCCTTTTGATATTATTCATTCTGATGTGTGGGGCCCATCGCCAGTATCCACTAAGGGTGGCTCGACCTATTATGTTTCGTTTATAGATGACTATACTCGTTATACCTGGGTTTATCTTATGAAACGCAGATCAGATTTCTTTGGCATTTACAGCAACTTTAGAGCCCTTGTTAAAACACAACATTCAGCTGTGATAAAGTGTTTCAGGTGTGACTTAGGGGGTGAATATACCTCTAATGATTTCACTCAGTTACTGGCCTCTGATGGTACCATACACCAGTCATCTTGTACCGACACTCCTGAGCAGAATGGTGTTGCCGAAAGGAAACACCGCCATATTGTTGAGACAGCACGCTCTTTGCTCTTATCTGCAGAGGTTCCTAGTATTTTTTGGGGAGAAGCAGTCCTAACTGCTGTATATGTGATTAATCATATCCCTACTGCATTGACTTCAGGGATGTCTCCATTCGAGAAATTATATGGTCACCTACCAGATTATTCTGCATTACGAGTTTTTGGATGTACTTGCTTTGTGCTTCGTCCTCATGTTGAACGAAATAAGCTGGGGCCAAAATCAGCTATATGTGTGTTTTTGGGGTATGGTGTTGGACAAAAAGGATATCGTTGCTATGACCCTGTTAGTCAGAAATTATATGTCTCACGGCATGTCACTTTTTTGGAACATATTCCTTTCTATTCGGTTCCAGCTAAATCCCATGATGTAATGAAATCAGATCTTCGGCATATTGATCCCTTTGGCGTTGACATGGAGGTTCCAGTTCCAGATTCATCCATGCCACCTGATAGTGCTTCAGATCCGTCTGTACCTGAGTCTGCTCCTTTGATTGTTGAGACTGGAGACCCATCACCTCTGAGGAGGTCTACTCGTCCCTCTAAGTCCACCAAACTACCTGATTTTGCTTACACTGCATACTCAGACTCATTTGCTACCTTTATTGCAAACATACATCATTTGTCTGAGCCTGAGTCGTATCGAGAGGCTGTGACTGATCCTCTTTGGCAGAATGCTATGGCTGAGGAACTTGCTGCTCTTTATCAGACACATACATGGGATTTGGTTACCCTACCACCAGGTAAACATACGATTGGCTGTCGATGGGTGTATAAGATAAAAACAAAGTCTGATGGGTCTGTTGAGCGATACAAGGCCAGACTTGTGGCAAAAGGGTACTCACAAAAATATGGTATGGACTATGAGGAGACTTTTGCCCCGGTGGCAAAGATGACGACTGTTCGCACTATTATTGCTATTGCATCCGTTCGACAGTGGAAGATATTTCAAATGGATGTAAAGAATGCATTTTTGAATGGTGATCTCCATGATGAAGTTTATATGACTCCTCCCCCAGGTATTGACCACCAGCCGGGTGAAGTTTGTAGGCTTCGAAAAGCTTTATATGGTCTCAAGCAAGCCCCTCGTGCTTGGTTTGAGAAATTCTCCACTGTGATTACTTCTCTTGGATTTGTCCCGAGTAATCATGATTCGGCATTGTTTGTTAGATGTACGAGTGCAGGGAGAATTCTTTTGTCCTTATATGTAGATGATATGGTTATTACTGGTGATGATCATGGTGGTATTGAGTCATTGAAGCGTGATTTGGCTCATCGGTTTGCTATGAAGGACTTGGGCTTGCTACGTTATTTTTTGGGTATTGAGGTGGCTCAGTCAAAGAAAGGGTATCTTCTTTCTCAGACTAAATATATATCTGACTTGTTCAAACGGGCGCGCCTTTCTGATAACAGGACTGTAGATACTCCCCTTGAAACCAATGCACGGTACTCTCCTAGTGATGGTGTTCCATTATCAGATCCGAGTCTTTATCGGACGGTTGTAGGTAGTTTGGTTTATCTTACCGTTACTCGCCCGGATATAGCTCATGCAGTTCATGTTGTAAGCCAGTTTGTTACTGCTCCTACTTCTGTTCACTGGGGAGCTGTACTTCGTATTCTGAGATATCTTCGTGGCACTCAGTTTCAGAACCTCTTGTTTCCCTCGACGTCATCTCTCGAGTTGCGAGCCTATAGTGATGCTGATTGGGATGGCGATCGCAATGATCGTAAATCCACCACTGGTTTTTGTGTGTTTCTTGGAGACTCTTTAATCTCATGGAAGAGCAAGAAACAGGATGTTGTCTCTAGATCTTCCACGGAGGCTGAGTATCGTGCTATGGCTGTGACTACATGTGAGATTGTTTGGTTACGTTGGCTTCTTGCAGATATGGGGGTTCACATTTCTTTGCCTACTCCCTTGCATTGTGATAACAAAAGTGCAGTACAAATTGCAAAGAATTCTGTTTTCCATGAGCGGACGAAGCACATTGAAATTGATTGTCACTTCACCCGTCATCATTTACAGCTCGGGACCATATCGCTTCCTTTTGTTCCATCATCCTTACAGATTGCTGATCTCTTTACGAAGGCACAGTCGGCGTCTCGGTTTCGTTTTTTGTGTGACAAACTCTCAATGCTCATTGCTATTGCATTGTGAGTTTGAGGGGGGATGTTAGCCCATATGTTTGGGCTGCTTTGTTATTAGGCCCATATGTTTGGGCTGTTTTGTATTTAGGCCATTCTCTTAGTTAGGTTTTTCTATATAATCTCCTACTTCCTTTGTATTTAGATATGCCTTCAGATTATAATGAAACTCTATTCTCTTGTTCTCAAAAGCATCTTCTATTCTTAACATCTATTCCCACAATATCTTGCAAATAAGATGAACAAGTCTTGCATAATTTGGAAGAAACATCGTCAACAAGTTCTCGAATACATTCTGATTCAATCCTGCATGATCATGATAGAAGGGACAAGACACATAAATCGAATTCCTCAAAATATTATCTATGTAACAACGTCATTGAGTAATTAAATTGATATAAATATATAAAATCAACACAAGTGACTTTAGCAAGTAATTTAGTATACTTGGATGACCATAAAAGTTATTCACTCAATAGAAATAAATAAATTTTTGAGGTACAGATTTGTTCTATAGTAGAATATTAGCTAGGATGATTCAATTTATATGTTTTTCACTTACCTGTCATGAATATTACAACCTTTTAGATCCGCGGCATCACTTAGAGCAGTCCTCCATCCTTTCACCTTCTTCATTCCTTCAATATCTTTCATATACTTCGATTCATGTTTGGAAAAGGCTTCTGCAAAGCTCTCTGTTTGGTGTCGAACGTGTGATGGATCTACATCATAGAAGACTGGTATGACTATTTGTCCCTTTTCTTCCTTGCATTCCATAATCTTCACTAGTTCATTCAAGCACCACCTCGATGTAGCATAATTCCTTGAGAAAATGATGAGTGCAACTTGAGACTCTTCAATAGCTTTCAAGAGTTCTTCTGGGATGGAATCACCATTCTCTAGCCTTTTATCATCTTGAAAGGTGAATATTCCCCTATTTTTCAAACCTTCGTACAAGTGACCTGTAAATGTTCTTCGAGTGTCTTCACCTCTAAAACTTAGAAAGACATCATACTTCCATTGAGGACAGTATTGTGAATCACTCGCAGAAAAAGAAGAAGATGCCATGGATGTTGATCTGAAAAAGTAAGCACAAACTTTTTGGTAATTATAAGATGAAGAAATAGAAAGAAAATAAAAGAGAATTGGTTCTGTGAATTATTAATGCTCTACTCCACTTGTCATTAGAATCATTGGGGAAAAAAAGAAGAAGATAAAAGTGACACATGGCCTACTTGAATGGAAAAGAAGAATCAACAACTATAAAGAAAGAATAGAGGAGGACAGTAGCAGGTTGAAAAAGTGATCATCCATCAAAATGTGTCTTTGATGTGTTTGGTAAGGAGGAAAATATGTTCCAAAATAATGTTCGATTTTCTCATATTCAATTGGTCAAAAATGTTTCAAAAAATAATATTGTTTTTACTAACAATAAGTTACTTAAATATAAGGAAACTGATTTTTCCAGTAGAAACAAAGAAAACGAGTTACATAAGTGAATATATGCCCAATGAATTATCGAATCCTTGTTGATGCCAACTTTAATAAAAGGAAGTAGGAAAGTTAATGAGAAAGAAAAAGTAAGAGAGACGATCCTTTCCTTAGTGATGGAAAAAGTGAACTTGAAATTCTAACATATCTTTATCACCGAAAGCAGACGACTTGATTTTAGAAAAGAAGAAGATGTTAACACAAACGAAATTTAGCAGAAGCTCAAATTTAGAGGTATAATTTCTAAATATTTTATTAGTTAACACTTGACAAACTTAAAGGACCAATAGAAAAGTTTCACACATAATAGTTTATGAAACTCAAAAAGAGCGAATGCTTTAGATATGATTTTGACCATTAATTTTTTCTCCTTTTTTTAATTTTGAGAAAATGAATTCTTTTATGATTCTGACAAAAAAGAAAAAGATTGAGGGGTAAATGGAAATGAATAGCATACAATTTCTTCACATATATTTTTTTTATTAAAAAAGGAGACTTGTGGTTTCTGTCATGGTATACTTTTGTCTGCTATTTACTTTTGCCCTTTTTCACTAACAAAGAGCCATCAAAAAATAAAAATAAAAGTGTCCATCTTATCGAGGGAAATGCGTCAAATTAATGTACATGACGTAATTTAAGTGGTTAATTTATCTACAAATGTCATGGTAACTTCATCAGACTGCTGGATCATAATTTACAGTGCTTCATATGAATAGAGATTATGCTTCTTCAGTAGAACTTGGCAGTGGAGAAGAAAGTATATATTTGAGCTCTACATCCCAATGGAAGAATAAATGCTCTACCACTGGAAGTTATAAGTTCAATTTCTGGAAATATTTCCCCTCTGCTCCACTTGCTTTGTGATGTGAGACGATTTACTAATAGTTCAAAATGTTTATATCGTTCATCCGTTTTGCCACAGTTCTCTTGCCTCACACACATTCATCTATCTGCAGTCGGATTTAAGACAGGCTACTCATCAGAAAATGTGAAGATAGTAATTTTATTTCACAATGGAACGTGGTATTCTGGTGTAAGAGGTGTCATGTAGTCTTTTCTAATAAGACTAGTATATATGTAGATTTGAAGAGAATGGATTATTGCATACCCAAGTTCTTTCGCAAATCTCTTTCTCAGGTCAAGACTCTAGTTGTTCTGTTACAAACAGAAGAAACATGTGCCCTTCATAGGCGGAGTTACCGGTGTAGTTCTCAAAGTACCATGATCCCAGTTTGCACTGCAAAAGTATCCAAAACCAAAAGAGTGAAACCACTTATAATAAGAAATCGAGATATAGATGCTACTTATTACTTTTATAAAGATCGAAGTCAAGAAGCTAGACAGCAGACAGTAAGATAAAAAGATCTTGTATTCCTAATCCACAATGATTTCACAAGATCTTATATTTCACATTTTCCTTCAAAAGAAGTATAAGAGAACTGAAAGAGATCACGAGGGAGACGAACCTCAACTTCACTCCAGCTTTCCCCCACCGTCTCAGGCTGTGCTGCATCTTCAACCTCAAATACCTTGTAATGTTATCAGAGTATTCGACAGATTCTGGTCACGGAGTGATGGTGTTCATGGTGTTTATACAACAAACGAAGTCCACACTCCTTCAATTCTTCAGAAAAAGATAACTTAATGCACCCATAGTCATTTGGTGTTTTCCCATTTGCCTTCAATTTATCCAATAAGACAGTAAGAGGTATCAAGAAAAAATGAATAGCAGGTGTAGAATGATATTCTGAATGGTTGGATAAGGCAAGTTTCTGGGTGATACACGTCATCAGCCTCCCATGATAACAAAACAAATGAGCTGTGATGTCAATAAATTCGCCACAGAAACATACAGCAAATCCCAAGAAGTTCTCACTTACATACCAATTTTTAGGTAATTTGACAAATATACTTCTACCATCTTCTCGATGGTGGAACCATCTTTGGATATTCTCCGCCAAACTCGTAAACACTCTTAGTGACAAGGAATCTGAAGCACAGATGTCATGCTGCAATGATGAGATATTCTGAAAAAACGAATTACAGATTCAATCATTGCTCCAATCTGCCGCTATTGTATCTAGTTGTTGTGGAAATTCTGGCAGCTGTGTAAGGTTCTTGCAATCTAATAAGTTCAAGCATCAAAGAGCACCAAGCTGGGCTATGCTTCGAGGCAAATGCTCAAAACTATTTCCACTGAGATTCAACTCTTTTAAAGAGGATAAGCATCCAATGTCTACCGGAAGTCCTCTATCTATTAAATTGCAGTAACTGAGATTCAGATGAACCAATGAGAATAACCCTTCATTCACCTGAGGGAACACAAAGTACACTCCATCTTCTGATTTTTTTTGTCAAAAGTCAAGAACTTAAGCTTGTTCAACCGGACAATGGAAGACGGAGGTAGTGAGATTAGAGTATAGCTGGCATGAAGCTCCTCCAAGTTTTCTAAATCCCCTATCTCTTCTGGCAAGCTTTCAAGTTTTGAGCAGAACGACATGTGTAGTTCTACCAAACCTTTCAACTTACAAATGCTGTTTGGAAGAGAAACAAGGCTTGTACAATAAGACAAATGTAAGTGAATGAGATTTCTGGAACATCCCAGGGAATGGTGAACCTCTTCAAGACTACTACATCCACTAAGAAACAAATACTCCAAATTTGGCATCCTCGTGAAATCTGGTGTTCTCTTCAGGCTTATAGAGTCACTTAGATTCAGCCTTCGTAGAGACGGCAATTCCTGCTATTCAAAACACAAAAAGAATGATCAATGAAAAATGAGTAAATTAGTAAACGAGATTTTTAGATTATGACTCAACATGTCGAATTAGAAATTGATTATTTTACTTTATATGGAAATTACATGCTCGACATTGAGTGTGGAAAGGAGTGTGAAAACATCTTTTTGTTTCTGTGTATTATACCTTCTCTTTTTTAGAAAAATATGTTTATAAAACTCCTTTACTTTTAGTAAAATAGATTTTTTAGCCCAAGTAATGGAGCTTGTTATCTCCTGTATTCAGATTAGCAAACCAGAAATAATAAAAGATGAAAAGAATAAGAAAAGAACTATCCGAGTCCACAAAACCCACTGTGTGTCCTTAAGAAATTTAATCCCCTCAAGTACCCGAGGTTGTAGATTAATTCCTCCCAAGATAAAACGGATTTAATCATTAAAGAAATAGCGGTACCTCAAACTTTGATAATTTCAACGAACTCAAAAAGACAGCAACGAATCACACATAGACTCTATTTTGTTTTGTAAGAAAATATATGCAAAAGAAGGAAAAAAAAATTCATTCTTAAAACTGAGAGAAAGCCTCTCTATTTATAGCCAACAAAGGGTAGTATGAAAAGGTGTTAATTGTGCCTTATCAGAAAGGTCACAACTCATTGGAAAAGGGACAGCCTTTCATGAAAAGTCACAACCCTTTGGAAAAGGCACAACCTTTCGAACGGTCACAACTCTTTAGAAAAGACACAACCTTTCGTAAAGGTCACAACCCTTCGGTAAAGTCACAACCCTTCGGTAAAGTCACAACCCTTCAGGAGAGTCACAACTCTTCATTTTCTATTCACACCTTTAAAACCTAACAGTTTAGGTCTGCATTTAATAAACGTATCAAGTTTAGAAGAGCTTTTAGTATCATGCCTAAATACAAAGCAATGTTAAATTTATTTAGAAATGATATAAAAAATTGTTGCTAGAGAGAGAACAAATTAAAGTGTTAATTTCAGATGCAATATATGAAATCTGTTATTATCCAAAAAAAAATAGTTGTTTAGAATGAACTCTTTCAATAAGTATTCACTACCAAAAAAATTGGAAAGGTTAGAAATGCAATTCGCAGAAAACCTCTGCTATTATAGTAATTTGAGTTTATGGAATAACTTATTTCATTTAAAAACAAGAATCATAATTCTAGGACAAGGCAAAATAGAAAGTATCTCGAATTAAATGGTACCTTTGTTTCATTCCATAAATGATGCAACGAACTCCTGTAGAGATCAAGATGAACAAGCCTTCTGGGATTAAAATTTTCTGGCAATAACTTCCAAGGATAATCATGCCAGACAAAATAACCCAAGTTGTTGGGCAGGTACCCAATAGAGCCATTGAGAGTATCTTGTAAATTACATTGGGATGAATAATTACTCTGCATGCGTAATATCCTAAGCCTTTGCATATTTTTCATTGCCTCTTTGCTAAAGCATAGTTTTGTAAAATTAGTAAACCAGATTGCTTCCACTGACATGGTTTTATAAAAGGATCATAACTTCACATGTCGTGTACAATTCACTTCAATATCATTATTTTCTTACTCTACCCCCAAATGCTAATTTTTGTGTTATTTATTTTTGCACTTGAAGTTCTTGAAGAGCCAGCATAATTAAACAAACTTTAAGGTACAAATATTAGTTAGGTATTTCTTACGAAATATGTCGCTTAAGAGAAATGGTTTGTGCAATTAATTCTATCTTTTAATGATACATTTTTTGACATTTCCAAATATATAACTATTAATATAATATTCAATTTAATCCATTAAGCTGCCTGCTTGATTTTCCTTCTTCAATCTTTCATAATTAATTCATTTTAGCTCCAAACTTCTTCAACTTTGTACCAATTTAATCCTACAAATAAAATACACTATTTAGCACAATCCATAAAATCCATGCTAAAAAAAAACAAATATAAATAATAAATATGAGGCAATTAATGATAAGAAAATATATTTTTGACTCAGATCAACACCCCACACTTAAACTTTTGCTCGTCCTCGAGCAAACATTAAAGCTCATCTCAAAAATCATACTAGGAAGCCATCACTTTGGTTGATACAAACAATTAGGCCATATTGAAATTTGAAAACATCAAGTACAATTCCCGCTCATTATGCAAGACATCCAAATAAACAACAAACCTCTAACCTCCTAATCTCAAGGAAAGACTCTGAACTCATCAAATTTAAGCTTGTTCACCTACTCTCATCAAAGAAAGTTAATAACATCACCATCTATCATGAAACAAGTGCCCTCATAAGAAGAAATAGTCCACACACTCAATTCAAAAGATTGAATATAAATTAAGGACTTCACATTAAAGATCAAATCTCACACTCACAAAAGAAAATTCACATGTATGCTCAAAGAATCATATGCTTGCCCATTATGTACATCTCCACTAATTAAGCATGCTTGAATAGAATCAAATAGGACTTTAACGGGTTGTAATGTAGGCTAAGGGACAGGTAGAAAAATTATATAATAGTGACTCACACTTCCCTAAGAACTTTGCATTTTTAGACTTCATCACCCATTATTTTCTTCTCTTTACTTTCAGTCCTCTCTTCAACAATTATTTCACAAGTAATTCTCATCATCTCAAGAATGCTTCAATCATTTTTTTTTCTTTCACAATAATATATTTTTTTCTCAAAGATTTTTTTTTTTTTCATGTCACATTCTTTTGAATAGGGCTTTTTTCACCACTTTGTAACCATCATTGATTTCTTTTTCATTCAACCACCCCTTTTATTTTTCCAGATATAACAATTATAATCAGTCTATGCTACAGTGCTCAAGGAAGCAAGGCGCAAAAACTAAGGATTCAACAAAATAGTTAAGGGCAAAATATGGCTACCAACAAAAGGCTACAGGCTCAAAAGGGCTAACTAGTGATAAAGTATTTGAAAAGGCTAAAATTTACAAGACAAATCAAAGAAAGCCTATTATCATCTCCTAAACTGAGCAACACTTTTTATTTCGTTTCAATAACATGCAGGGCAAGTTCTAGACTAAGATGCAAAACATGGAATAAACAAATTCTCACCACACATGGCACAAGTATCAATCAAGATGGATCAATTCCACTTCTAAGAGAGACAGGATCATAACAAACTACAAAATAAAATAAGCTATAAACAAAGTCACAACCATGAGCCTAAGTGTCAAAGAGTCTGCAATTTCATTAGCAATCAAGCATTCACAAGAACGTACTACTTAAAATTAGGCCTAAATAGCAAGTATCACACAACTCAAAAGGGTCTTTTCTTTTCTCTAAAAAATAAAAAAATAAATAAAAATTTACTCCCTATCGGTTCAAAGGGACTATCCTCAGGAAAAGTACCGAAAACAAAAGCCGAGGAACCCACCTAAAAATACAAAAAGACTCGATAAAGCAGTAAAAACTAGGAATTCATTCCTCCACCCCACACTTAAAAAGATGCTATGTCCCCAAAGCATCAAATAAAATTTAAAACAAGGGTTAGGAAAACTCCCTGAGGCCTCTAGGCCTAGCTAGTAGCATGTTCTCTTAATTTTCATCAAGGGTCATCACCCCACCCTTAAGCTCAAACGTGCTCCTTAGCTCCAAATTCTTGGGTACTCAGACTTCCCCTAATCTGCAAAAACAAGACCAAAAGAAAAGAAGAAAAAAATGACACTATAAAAAAAATAATAATAATAAGAAGCTACACTACCAATTGGGTTGCCTCCCAATAAGCGCCTAATTTAACGTCGCGGCACGACACAGCTTGGATCATTCATCATTTAGCTCAAGAGCTTCACGATCTCGATCCGTATCCTCTCCAAAATAATGTTTGACCCTTTGCCCATTCACCAAGAACGAGGGGCCAGTTTTTTCTCTAAGCTCTACCGCGCCATGTTGAGTCATCCTCACCACTTCAAAGGGTCCACTCCATTTAGATCTTAGTTTTCCAGGGAACAACCGAAGTCTAGAGTTAAAAAGTAATACCTTTTGCCCCGGAGCAAAAGTTTGAGGGATTATGTGTTTATCATGCCATCTCTTGGTCTACTCTTTGTAAATTTTTGCATACTCATAAGCATGGAGCCTAAACTCTTCAAGTTCATGCAATTGACCAATTCTGGCTAGCTTAGGATCAAGATTCAACTTCTTTATAGCCCAATATGCTTGGTGCTCTAGCTCCGCCGGAAGATGACATGCTTTGCCGAACACCATGTGATAGGGAGAAGTCCCTATAGGTGTTTTGTATGCAGTCCGATATGCCCATAATGCATCATCAAGCTTCTCAGACCAATCTTTGCGCTGTGCATTCACTGTTTTCTGCAGTATTTGCTTCACCTCACGATTCAAAACTTCCACTTGACCACTAGTTTGAGGGTGATAAGTTGTAGCTACTTTATGCCGTATACCATACTTAGCCAGAAGATTCTTCACAAGATGGTTAATGAAGTGCTTACCTCCATCACTTATGATTGCCCTTGGAGTACCAAAACGCATAAAATGTGCTTCTTGATGAATTTAATCACCACTCTTGAGTCATTCGTGGGAAGAGCGACAGCCTCAACCCATTTAGACACATAATCAACAGCCACAAGAATATATTGGTTTCCACTAGATGGTGGGAAGGGACCCATGAAGTCAATACCCCACACATCAAAGATTTCCACCTCAAGAATATTATTTAAGGGCATTTCATGTCTTCTTGATATCGTTCCCAACCTTTGGCAATTATCACACCCCTTCACATAAGCCATAGAATCTTTAAAAAGAGAGGGCCAAAAGAAGCCAGATTGCAATACCTTGTGAGCCGTGCGTTCTCCTCCATGGTGTCCTCCATAAGGACTTGCATGACAACTCTGGAGCACTTGCTTGACCTCATTCTCCGGAATGCATCGCCTCACCACTTCGTCCACTCCTTGTTTGAACAAGAATGGCTCGTCCCATATATAGAATTTAGCATCATGCATCAGCTTCTTTCTTTGTTGGGTTGTTGCGCTAGGTGGAAACACTCCACTCACCAAGAAATTCACAATATCCGCATACCAAGGCACTTGGGAGATATCCAAAGCCATCAACTGCTCATCCGGAAACTCCTCGCGTATTTGTTCCCCTTCATGCACATGAGAGAAATCTTCTAACCTTGACAGATGATCAGCGATCTGATTTTCAGTACCCTTCGGTCTTTGATCTCAAGATCGAACTCTTGGAGAAGCAATATCCACCGAATTAGTCTCGGCTTAGCATCCTTCTTATTGAATAGGTACCTAATAGCTGCATGGTCAGTATAAACAATAACTTTGGTACCTACCAAATATGATCTGAACTTGTCGAAGGAGAACACTACGGCAAGCATCTCCTTCTCAGTCACTGTATAATTAGCTTGAGCAGTATCAAGGGTCTTGCTCGCATAATATATTGAATGGAACACTTTGCCTTGTCTCTGTCCCAATACTGCACCCACTGCTACATCGCTTGCATCACACATGAGTTCAAATGGCAACCCCCAGTTAGGAGCAACCAAGATAGGAGCTTCAATTAAGTTCCGCTTCAGCATCTCAAAAGCTTCTAAGCATATTGCATCGAAATCGAATTTCACCTCCTTTTCCAAAAGACTGCACATAGGTCTAGCAATCTTGGAAAAGTCCTTGATGAATCTCCGGTAAAAACCTGCATGTCCTAAGAAACTTCTTACCCCTTTGACAGAAATAGGAGGGGGCAATTTTTCAATAACTTCCACCTTTGCTTTATCTACCTCGAGTCCCTGTTTAGACACTTTATGACCCAAAACTATACCTTCTCGGACCAAGAAGTGACACTTTTCCCAATTAAGCACAAGGTTAGTGTCTTCACAGCGAGCAAGTACTTTATCAAGGTTTCGAAGACATACCTCAAAAGAATTCCCAAAAACGGAGAAGTCATCCATGAATACTTCCACAAAGTCCTCCACCATATCATGGAAAATGGCCATCATGCACCTCTGGAATGTGGCAGGAGCATTGCAAAGCCCAAATGGCATGCGTTTGAATGCATACGTGCCATAGGGACATGTGAATGTAGTCTTCTCTTGATCCTCAGGTGCGATTAAAATCTGATTATATCCAGAATACCCATCCAAGAAGCAATAATACTCCTGTCCTGCTAAACGGTCAAGCATTTGATCAATAAAAGGGACAGGGTAGTGGTCCTTTCTTGTGGCATCATTTAATTTTCTGTAATCCATGCAAATTCTCCATCCGGTGACAGTTCTTGTTGGGATCAACTCATTCTTGTCATTCTTCACTACTGTCATACCTCCTTTCTTAGGTACACATTGCACAGGACTTACCCATTTGCTGTCAGAGATAGGATACACAATTCCTGCATCTAACCACTTGATCACTTCTTTCTTCACGACCTCCTTCATCAAAGGATTCAGCCGGCGTTGGTGTTGCGCACTCGGTTTATGGTCGTCCTCCATGTAAATTCGGTGCATGCACAAGGCCGGACTAATTCCATGAATATCCGACATTTGCCAGCCTATTGCTTTCTTCCTTTTCTTCAGTATCTCCAAAGCCGCATCAACCTGTGCTGCAGACAAATGCGCAGAAAGTATAACAGGTAAAGTTTCATTGGAGCCAAGATATGCATACCTCAAGTGTGACGGAAGCGATTTTAACTCCAGCTTTGGTGCTTCTTTTATTGAGGGTTTGGGAGGAAGACCCAACACTCGATCTAATGGTTCGACTATACCTTTTTTTGAACCAACTAGTGCTACATTAAGACAAGTGGCCAGTTCTTGCGCTTCTGCATCTCCATCTATGTCATGCCCCACCAAAACTCTTTCCAAGGGATCCTTGGGAGTTATGCAATGCAATTCTACAGCAAGGTCTACTACTGTAATGGCAGACAACTCTTCATAGACAGATGGCAACTTCAAGGCGCGATAGACATCAAACACCTCCACCTTATCATGAGCTCTCATAGTCAACTGCCCGGCCGCTACATCAATCAATGCTCGCCCTGTAGCTAAGAATGGTCGTCCCAAAATAAATGGAACTTCCGGATCGGGTTCAAAATTTAGGACAACAAAGTCCACAGGAAAGATCAGTGACCCAACTTGCACCAAGACATCTTCTACTACTCCTTCCGGCCTTGCCACCGACCTATCGGCCAATTGGAGAATGATTGTGGTTGGTTTTGGACTACCCAACCCAAGTTTATTGTATAAAGATGCCGGCATGAGGTTTATACTAGCACCCAAATCACACAAACCGCGGGCATGAACACTTTGGCCAATGGTGATTTGGACTGTGAAGCTGCCCGGATCTTTCAACTTTTTGGGTAGTCTATTCTGAATTCTCGAACTGCACTCCTCCGTGAGTGCCACTGTTTCATACTCAGTCAATCTCTTCTTATTCGCCATTATATCCTTCACATACTTGGCGTACTTAGGAATTCCCTGCAAAATATCAACCAAAGGGAGATTAATGTGAACTTGTTTAAGGAGAGACAGAAACTTACCGAAGCATTCGTCCTCGTTCTGCTTTTTGAACTTTTGAGGAAACGGAGGGGGTGGTTTTATTTGAGGAACAATCCTCTCAACATTCGCTTCTTGAACCACTTCTTCGGGTTTCTTTTCTTCTCTCACCGCCTCAGAACTTCTCTTCTTTGGAGCTAGTTCCTCCAGTTGTAATCCACTCCTTGTACTCACCGCATTCAGTTGCCTTGGGTTAGGATCCGTGTCACCCGGAAGACCTCCAGGAGGACGCATATTGACTGCATTAGCCAATTGTGCAAACTGTCTTTCCAGATTTTTCTGTGCTAATTGGGTGCTTCTCAACTCTTCTCCCAACTTGTTGTTTTCTGTACTTAGCTTTTGGAACAGCTCCTCATTAGTCATGCCCCCTTGCTTCGCACCTTGATTACTTGGCTGTTGAAATTGTTGTCCATTACCTTGTGATCTGTATTGGTTCTGCCCTTGAGCCTGATTTTGGTGTTGATTCTGATTTCCACCCCATGAGAAGTTGGGGTGGTTCCTCCAACTTGAGTTATACGTGTTACCATAATTCTGCGTACCTCCACCTCTTTGGGCATTCCCTAGATAGTTCACAGAGTCTGGGTTTTCACCGCAAAAATCAGACACATGGTCTCCACTTCCGCAAACTTCACACCATCCTTGCGGTTGGTGTACAACATTTACATGTGCTTGTTGCTGCCCGACTGATAACTTCTTGAGCTGAGTGGTGAAGTTAGTTGCTAGCGCATCCAATTTTGCATTCAGTGCAGTTAATTGATCCACTTCCAAAACACCTGCAGCCTTTGATGTTGTGCTCCTTTGCGTATCACCATTCCAATCCGGGTTGCTTTCAGACATTTTGTCCAAGAGCTCCACTAACTCATCATAGGTCTTCTCAAGAGCTTGCCCACCTGCAGTATTCAATAGTACCCTAGAATTATATTCAAGGCATTCAATAAAGGTATGAGCTAATACCTCATTTGCCTGATAGTGATGTGGACACGCAAGCAACAATTGTTTAAATCTATCCCAGGCTTGGTACATGTTCTCTCCGCTTCTCTGCTTGAAACTCAATATTTCACCTCTCAGTTTTGCGGTTCTGCCTGAGGGGAAGAATCGATTAAGGAACTTCTTTGCTAACTGATCCCATGTGGTGATAGAGTTGGGAGGCTCAGAGTCTAACCATCGCCTCGCTTCTCCCAAAAGTGAAAATGGGAACAAGGTCAATCGCACATAATCAGTTGATACCCCATGTGGAATATAAGTGCTGGTTATCTCTAGAAAACCTCTGAGGTGCACTTGGGGATCTT
This sequence comes from Solanum appendiculatum, assembly GCA_018342035.1. Classification (NCBI taxonomy): domain Eukaryota; kingdom Viridiplantae; phylum Streptophyta; class Magnoliopsida; order Solanales; family Solanaceae; genus Solanum; species Solanum appendiculatum. The sequence continues at coordinate 365,159 of JAGDQO010001963.1, read as the reverse complement.
CATGGGGTAGGCCAGTGAATTGCCCATTAGTATGGAGGAGATGCACCATGGATTGTTTCAACTCAAATCTTCCACCCGGTGGTGGTTTTCGAATGCTCGAGGTCATACTAGTGGTGAGTGGGACTGCCACATCACGAACTGGCCTCGGAGCTATCCCTGCAGGTATCTCCATGTGTTCTCTTTCCACGTGTTCTCCACGATCATCAACCGGGTTCTCCTCCCGGTTTTCTGGGAGATCTAATCCTAATTCTCGTTGTCTTCCAAGATTCGCCAGCTTTCTTCGTTGTCGAAGGGCTCGTTCAGGTTCGTCGTCTGGTTCAACAAGATCACCTTTGCGAGCCAGACTTCAGATCCGAATTGCCTGCAATACAGAACGGCTAAGATCAAGTTGTTAGCACTTCGAATAATCACTAGTAGACTCAAAAGAATTAAATATAAATTAATTTCTAAGTCCCCGGCAGCGGCGCCAAAAACTTGTTGCTCCCAAATGCACACGCAAGTGTACGTGGTTGCAGAAGTAATAAATGGCTCTTTAAGAACCGGGTTGTCGTACCCAAGGGACTTATGATCAATGTATATCAATTCAATTAAATCTATAATTTAAAGACTGTATTAACATATGGTTTTGATTACTACTATTACTAAGAACAATTTAAATAATAAACTAGCTGACTAGGATAACTATAATTTCGGTGTTTTAATCAATTAAGGGACAATTCCAGGGCTGCAGCATGCTTTGGGTTTCATGTATCACATCTCATGCAAAGAATCAATTTTAGTTATCACATTACTGATTTACAGGGTTAATATTATGATCATGATCTCTCGACCTCTAATCGCCTACTCCAACTAGCTGTCTAACTACATCGTTGAGCGGGGATAGGCAGTCCTAATTGGCGAGCATTTATATTTCATCCTGTTTCGTAACCAAGCTAGGTGTTCGTCCGGGCGTCACTCCTAAACACGAATCTAATCAAAGTTAGAACAAGCTCTTTACATTCTCTGGTCTATCTACCTCTTCATCTCTCGAGTCCAAGAATAGACAATAGATTTATTTCTATGGTGGCCTAGCATGAAATACTAAAACAAGAATGTAAAAGTAATGTATATGATAACCAATAATCAATTCAAAGCAATTCGATGTTCAACAATAACCCGTAGCTACAGCCCCAGAACAAGGGCGTTTAGCCACACATAATATTCATAAACTCAAAAATAATAAATTTCATAAAATTCAAACCTAAAGAAAAAAAATAGAGAATTGAACCCAAAGATGAATTGTAATCCCTTGCTCTTGATCACCAAAAAGTAGCTCCCCCCAAATAATTATTTCTATGGACTATTTATAGATGTAGAAAACCCTGAATAAAATAATTGAGTCCAAAACAAATAGGAATCCAAAACCAAAAGGAATTGGATTCCTAGAAATTGTGCCGCCACAACCAACCTTTCCATATATATACAAATATTAATATAATATTCAATTTAATCCATTAAGCTGTCTGCTTGATTTTCCTTCTTCAATCTTTCATAATTAATTCATTTTAGCTCCAAACTTCTTCAACTTTGTACCAATTTAATCCTACAAATAAAATACACTATTTAGCACAATCCATAAAATCCATGCTAAAAAAGGACAAATATAAGTAATAAATATGAGGCAATTAATAGTAAGAAAATATATTTTTGGCCTCAGATCAGCTACCCCGTAGGTACAGCTTACTCGGCCCGTAGGTACGGTCTACCCGGCTTGAAGGCTAGGTCTACCCGGCCCGAAGGCTCAGTATAAGAATCAATCTGTATGCTCCAGAACCCTGCGATGTCACTGTCTGCTAAGGCCAAAATAAGCTCATAGGCGGCAGCTAGACGATAAAACATCACAATAATGACAAGTAATCATAATTAATCAAAACTCAATCACAATATGCTTTTCTAGGCCACTAAGCAAGGATAAGAGTATTGTTGATTGACATCATATCATATGATCGTAGCCAACTCAATAGGACAAGGCTACTGGTGAAATAAGGACAATACACCGGCCATAACAAACTTAGGCCATTAGGATTATGCAAAAAGATAAATCATAGCCTTAACATACCTTTCAACAAAAGCCCAAAAGATGTCTCTATGATGCTTGGCCAACCAAAGTAATGCACCACGTGAAAATCCACAAGGCTGTAAGAACAAACTATAAGTAATTAATAAGGCGCTAATGCCCCACTCATGACCAGCCAAGTCTAACCCATTAAATGAGGCCAAAAATAACAATAATCAGCAGCTAAATCCATTGAATACATTCCAACAATATCTCGAAAGAGCGGCAAGCTCCAGAGGCAACATAACTAGGCGTACTTCACACCGTTCAATCCAACAACCATCATACGTTACTGCAATAGGAATCAAATAAACCCTCAATAACCTCCATCACCTTAACACCATCAATAAAAAACAATAAAAGTGAAACCAAATAAGACAAAGGGCTGCCCATAGCCACAATATCGAAAACACCACCACGTGGCTCAAAAATCTGTAAAAAGGATACTATGACATGGAACAACGAAGGAGGGTTGTAAAAATAAGATTATCTCAACCAAAATATCTGAAATAATAATACTAAGATTCTGCGTTTTTGAAACTACAGCAACCGGAGCCCAAATCAACAAGAAAATTATACCACAATGTTGAGCTCGCGACATAGAGCAACTTCCGAGTTGAAAGAATCAACACCCATGGAGGATTTAGTAGCTTGAGTTCTTATTTTTCTGGGTTTTTTGGTCATTTCTAATGAAAAAAAATGAAGGATATGGGTGTATTTAAAGAATAACCGACTTAGGGGCTGGGGGACCCACTTCGAGGTGTCTGCTTATGCAGTCTCACGAAAACCTGCATATCTCTCAATTCTGAAGTCATATTGATGAATGGTTTAGTGCGTTGGAAACTAGACTTATAGCCCTTCGATTTGATAGGTCATGGGTATTCTAATTCTTTATATATTAGGAGAAAATATCCGAGCAATCTGACCCTAAATTACAGAGAATTCCTTAATAGCATTTACAATTACTTTTGCAGAATTTTATTTCGCAACTTCCTTGACTTTAACACTTAACATATGAACTTTTGTGCAATTAAAATAACTCATATAACATTCTTCCATGTATGTTAAGTATTCTTAGCCTTATTCCAAAAGTATGAGTTAATTCCAACGTCTAAACAGGCGGGTTGTCACACCCTTCCCCCCCCCCTTAGGGACATTCGTCCTCGAGTGATCATAATAATTGTGGCATCATATGAAACAATACTAGAACTCATATAGAACATCAGTAACATACCTAATATATTCAATTGCGTGTCTACTCATCTTATGGAATGAATAGGTGGGGATATTTGGATTTCATGTCCTCCTCGACATCCCACATCAGCTTATTTCATAATCTTCTCATTTAGCAACCTACTATGGAAATAGGGACTTCTTCATAAGAAATCTCCTCTAAAATATGAACATCTATTGTCGGTACTATACATGTTGGATCTCCGATACACTTTCGTAACACAGAAACATGAAGTTTGGACATACTGCATCTAACTCTTAAGGTAACTCTAGCTCATAGGCAACTCAGTCTATCCATCACAAGATGTGATAAGGCCCATTATACCTAGGGCTCAACTTTCCCTTCTTGGCAAATCTCATAATGCCCTTCATCGGTGAAACTTTTAGAAAAACCCAATCATCAACATAAAACTCTAAGTCTCGCCTCCTAGCATCTGCATATGAATTTTGACGACTCTAAGCTATCAACAACTGCTCTCCAATTAACTTAACCTAGTCTACAGCCTGTTGCATTAAGTCTTGTTCAAAAAACCCTGATTCTCAAACCTTGAATCAACCAAGAGGGGATCTACATTTTACTCCATATAAAGCCTCATATAATGGCATACCAATGCTAGAATGATAGCTATTATTATAAGCAAACTCGATAACTAGCAACTGATCATCCCAATCTCCTTTGAAATATAGCACACATGCCCGTAACATATCCTTGAGCGTACGGATAGTATACTCAGCTTGGTCGTCAGTCTGAGGATGAAATGGTGTACTAAGGTTTACCTGCGTCCCCAGGCCCTTCTATAAATATTTCCAAAAATGTGCTATAAAATATGGCCCATGTCTGAAATAATCGATATAGGTACACCATGTAATCTAACAATCTCTCTAATATATAACCCTGTAAAATCTTGAGCTGAAAATATGATCCTGACTGGCAAGAAATGGCTTGATTTTGCCAGTCTGTCAATAATTACACACATAGAATCAAATTTACTTTGCGAGCGAGTTAAACCTATAACAAAGTCCACGTTTAATGCCTCCCACTTCCATAATGGAAAGGGTATCTCTTGAGTTATCCCACTTGGTTTTTGGTGCTCGACCTTTACCCGCTGTCAGTTAGGACACTATGCCATGAACTTAGCAGTATCTTTCTTCATCCAAAGCCAACAGTAAGTCTTTTTAATACCATGATACATCTTCGTAGAACCTGTGTGAATAGAATATCGAGAATAGTATCTTTCTACAATAATTTGTTGTCGAAGACTTGCAACATCTAGAACTCACAATATATGTCTATATCCAAGGATTATGTCTTCTGCTATACTAATGGCTAAAGACTCGTGCTATTGAGCCTATTAACCCAAAAAGCTATGAACTTCTGTCGGGGTCATGGGTTTAAGCCAAGTATTCACGACCTCAATCCTCTGCATATCAACATGTCTACCAACATTTGATACAATATTCCCCAAGAAAGACCTAGAATGCAGTAAGAGCTCACATGAAGAGAGCTTAGCATTCAATTTTTAACCTCAGAATACCTGAAATACTGCTCGAAGATTATCCCTATAATCCCCCTCTGATCGTGAATATACCTGAATCTTATCAATGAACTCAATCACGAACATGTCTATGAATGGCCTGAATATGATGTTCATTAGGTCTATAAATACTACTAGGACATTTTTCCATTCGAAAGACATCACAAGAATTCAAAATGACCATATCTGGTCCTGATTGCTATCTTCGGAATGTCACTCCCCCAAACTCACACTTGATGGTAACCTGAACTTAAACCAAACTTCGAGTAACATCGGGCACCCTATAGCTAGTCAAAAGAGTCATAAATCCTTGGCAATGGATATTTGTTCTTTATAGTCACCTTATTCAGCTGCCGGTAGTCTATATATATGTTCAATGAACCATCTTTTTCCGCACAAACAATACTGGTGCACCCTATGATGACACACTTGGTTTGATGAAACCTTTATCTAATAAGTCGTTTAGTTGCTCCTTTAATTCCTTTAATTCTACTGGTGCCATTCTGCATGGTGAAATTGATGTCTATTAGACATCTGGTAATGTATCAACAGCAAAGTTAATCTCCCATTCAAGGGGAATACCAGGGAGCCCATCTAGAAAGACATCTGGAAATTCATTAACCATCTGAATAGATTGTAAGATCAACAGTTCTAGGTCAACATCCTATACTCTAACAATATGATAAATGCATCCTTTAGCAATCAATTTCCTCGCTCGAGTATATCAAATAAATGTACCCTTTAGGGTTCCGGTATTAGCCTTCCCCTCTAGAACTATCTCGCATGGAAAAGGGAATATAGTAATCTTTGCTCATCTATCAACATACGCATAACAAGATATCAGCCAACCCATGCCTCTAATAATATCAAAGTCTAGCATTTCCAGCTCTATCAGGTCTCAAAGGTCAGACGACCAACAATCTTTACAGTACACCATCGATAGAAACTTTTGGAAATAGTGGAGTGACCAATTGGAGTAGATACAACAAAAAGTCATCTCAATGACTCTGGTACTATGAAAAACTTCCTAGCAATAAAAGGGTTGACATACGATAGTGTTGAGCCTGGATCTATCAAGGCATAAATAGAGTGAGAACAAATGGTCAGTATACCTGTCAATGCATAAGTACAATTCTAGCCACCGCCAAAACAAGATGCTCCCCCTATACCTTAACCTCTACCTAACGAAAATTATGGGCCTCTCTCTGCAAAATGTACTGAAGTAGATGACTCTACTGCTAATCCAGCCCTCTGTCCCCTACTGGTCCTGAATGGACAATATATCTATATATTACCCTCATAAACATAAGAATAACCTTTTGTGTGACAACTCCCAATATATGATCCACCGCAAATATCACAACGTAGCACAATTGATCTTGACTGCTCTAGGCGACGGTACTGTTGCGAGCATGACGCTCGGGAGCTTTCATCCAAACTTGATTGACCTTATCAATCTAACCTGGTACCAAGGGATTATTTTAATCATGATCCTGGTGGTCTCTTTGAATACCAATGTTGGGACAAGCCTGAGTGTTCGTTTGAAACCTATGGGCCTATTCTCTTTCATAGACCCTCTATTCATCCTCTTAGCCATATATTGCTGATGTCATAGCCTACTTGTTCTCTATAATAGCCTAAATCTGCGATATGTCTATGCCATTAGTAAGTGCAGCTATAGTGCAAGCTCAATAGTAATCGTAATCGAAAGAACTCAACCTTATGACTAACCTCTATAGCACGATTTGAGCCAAAAGAAGGGTAACTTTCCTGAATGATGTCTGTAGCTTCTTGCTTATAGAATGTGGTGCACAACACATTAATAAACAAGACTCTACTTGACACGGCTTATAGACTCCCTAGGATAGGACGTTGCACTGATACCAAGTTTGTCACTCCCCAAACTCGAGGGGCGCAACTGGCACCTGATGCCAAAACTTAACCCTAAGCCATAATAGGCCTAATTTGTAAGAATATATGATTGGATAGAATGTAATCATTTCTATCAATCTTTGTGGCTCACCCCCGAATAAAGTTGGGTATTATTTTTACATACAACCGCCTATACTTTAATTATGAAGTATAGTTGAGTGTTATCAATATAGAGACTACTTCCTGAATATGTACATGTCCTTCCTACATTTAAATAAAAGTCATTAGTTTATAAAAGAGGAGAGTTGATCTATGTCTCTGCTTTGATTGGCGTGCTTCATTCTTGGCGGGCATTATGAACAAATAGACTTTGTTGAGGCATTTTTTTGGGACAAAAGACAAAAATAAATTTGAAATAAAGTTTTGAAATGTTTGCTTTTAAAAAAAACAAAATAATAGTATGTTATCGTAAAAAAATTTTAAATCGATAACTGTGACACATTTTAAGACATCACAACATTCAATCTAGGGCTACCCATTCTGGATGCAACTAGCTCAAAATTATGAGGACCGCCCAAAAACTTTTCACCTAGTGTATGTCACACCCCTTTTTTGACGGACAGTAAAGGGTTTTCCAATTTAAGTAACGGTATTGAATAAGGATTATTTTAATTTTTATTTTTGAGTCGCCACTTGGAATTGAGTTATGGTGTTCCAAGTCACCTTTTTGAATCCCTAATTAAGAGGAAATGACTCTTTAATTTTTGGTCTGCGAAAATAAAGACCAGGTAAGGAATTCTGTTGACCAAGGGGAAGGTATTAGGCATCCCTCGAGTCCCGTGGTTCTAGCACGGTCGTTTTTATCGACTTATATTTAACTTAAACTTATTTTTGGATAAGTTGTGTCTACATGTCGTGGTTTGCTTATATTTTCCATTGTTGAATTTTATTAGTCTTAAACCGGATGCATAATTGCATTCTCGATTTTTGACATACAATAGCTTAAGAGCATAACTGATTTCTTCTCTCAAGTGCATCATCTAACATTCTCTGTCTACAAATTTTAGTTTAAATTTAACAGAATTTGATTATTAGAATAATTTGGCCAAGGTGCGTCACCGCATCATTGAATTTCTTTTAGTGTCTCAAAAAAGATGTGTAACCACATTCTTAATTAAAATCATTTTTAAACATGTCTATATTTATTCGCTACCTAAATCCGTTTGTTTTAATTGTCATGGAACTAACAATGTCTTATTCAATTGCTAATTCCTACTTTTAACGAACAAATTCTTAACCAATTATCTCCCCTAAATAAACAGTGGACAAATCCATATGAATTAATTTAAAAAAATTGAACAAAAAAGAGAAAATTGAAAAGGAAATAATCAGATGGAGGATTATAGGTTACTTACTATTGCAACTAAATTTCCAAAGAGGTTGTATGGTATAGTTAAAAAATGAGGGAAAAAATATATATAAATATTTGAATGGTTTTAAGGAGAAAGTAAGCTACAAGTAATGATAAGAGACGGGAACTAATTTTTCCCCTTCTAAATATTTTAACATTTTTTTCTTTTTCTTTTGCTTATCAAAGTTCAAATTGGATAAATCTTTATTACATTAAAATGAAATAGCTTTAGAGTGTAATACTTTAAATGGTAACTTTACTCAAATCTCATTCAACTATTATTTAAATTGGTTATTAATAAATGGAATATGTCAAAAAATAAAATAATTGAAATATGGTTTATGGGTGTAAAATAAACATTCTTATCTAATGATCCGTAAGAAAAATAAAAATCTAATTGTAAGTTTATATACTTTAATACACATCAGGATCTTGAACACGATAATCTTACATGGAGATCGTTAATGGCACATACCTGATGAGGAAGACATCACCACAGAGAGAAGTTGAAGCGTAAGTCATAAATTGATTTCTACCTCCTTGCCCTAACCTTACGTTACCACAGCCGTCAGCGATGGAAATAATGTATGTGGTAATCCTAATGGGTGGAGGGAGGACCAATTTATAGAGGTTGTGACTTAATCCGGTAAGTCCATCAAGTAACCAATGTACGGACAAGATCTATTATTCATTAAATATTATTTATGGTATTACTTGGGTCAAAGTAAACTTGGGCCATAAGTAAGAATTATTCTTACATTCTCCCACTTGGCCCAACAACATATAACATTAATATTTCATAAACATTAGTTGCACATACAATAGATCTCTTCTATAATGTCCACCATACATACCACGATATGACAAACTAATAATACGAGTTATGATGGTTGTACATAATTTTATGATGCATACTTCCTTCCATATACTACTACATTAGCAACTTATCATACTAGGTTCATAAGTTATAAAAACATATAACATTGTGGTCCACAATAATGTCTCATAGAGACCTATCTTGTTATATCTCAAAACAATAATGTGTACACCATTATGAGAAACAAGATATTCATTAATATTTATCAGAAACACATAATTGAGCTCAGAGTGTCAAAACATCATAAATATATCAATTATAAGTACAACCAAGACCCATTCTTTGAACATGTTCTTTAAATGTCTTTGGTTGTAAGCCCTTTGTTAACAGATCTTCAATCATAAGATCAGTTCTAATATTCTCAAGTAACACTCTTTGTTTCTGAACTTCTTCCTTGACAATAAAGTACTTTAATTCCATATGTTTGGCACCTTTGGAGTACTTATCGTTCTTGGAGAAGAATACTGCTACAGTATTATCACAATAAATTTTCAGCGGCTTGGTAATGGTGTCGACAACCCCAAATCCTGAGATGAAGTTTTGCAGCCACAATGCATGAATTGTGGCTTCATAACATGCCACAAACTTTCTTTGCAGCTTTCCAGTGATCAATTCCAGGGTTACTTTGATATCTTGTTAGCATTCCGACCACAAAAATAATATCCGATCTTGTGCAAATTTGAACATACATCAAACTTCCAACAATAGAAGAGTAAGGAATTGAGTCTATTTCCTTTCGTTCTACATCATTCTTTGGGCATTGCATGAGATTAAATTTGTCCCCTTTTTGAATAGGAACAATACCTGCTGAACAATTGTTCATGATCTCTCTAGAACTCTTTCGATATAGCCTTTTTGAGACAGCCCCAATAATCCTTGTGATCTATCACGTAATATTTATATCCCTATCACATAGGATGTCTCACCCATATCTTTCATTTTAAACTTCATAGAGAGAAAGTCTTTTGTCTCTTGCAATATGCCTAAATCATTAACAGCAAGTAAAATGTCATCAACATACAAGACTAAAAATATAAACTTACTCCCCTGATCTTTTGATATATACACCGATCAACGGTAATCTCCTTAAATTCAAAAGAATTTATGATATCATTAAACTTTATATACCATTGTCATGAGGCTTGTTTGAGTCCATATATTGACTTCTTTAGGATACACATCATATGATCTTTTTTTTTAATTTCGAAACCCTCTGGTTGGTCCATATAAACTTTCTCCTCGAGATCTCAATTAAGAAAGGCAGTTTTCACATCCATTTGGTGTAACTCTAAATCATAATGAGCTAGCAAAGCCAAAAAATTCTTAATAAGTCTTTCTTTGAGACTGGTGAAAAGGTCTCTTTATAATCAATGCCTCTTTATTTAGTATAACCCTTGGCAACAAGTCTGGCTTTATATCGTTTAATATTACCATTTGAATTGCATTTGGTCTTGAAGACCCATTTACACCCGATTCTTTTAGAACTTCCTGGCTATTGAACGAGATCCCAGATTTGTTGTATTCTAGGGATTTTAACTCTTCCTTCATGGCAACAATCCATTTATCAGACTCAGTATTTTTTATTGCCTGTGATAATAAAATCGAATCTTTATTAATTCCAACGAAAAAATCTGACTCTTGCAAATAAATCACACAATCATTTGAAATGACTGATTTTCTTTCTCTTTGAGATTTTCTTAATGGCACTGTTTGTGATTCATTTGCGTCAGATACTTGTGAGTTAGTTCCTTCTTGAAGTGTTTCACCCAAATGTTGTTCAACATTGTTAAAGTATTTTTCAACAAGAGGAACAACATTTGTTATTGGTGCGGAAGTAGGTACATTCATGGGCAATTAAATATTTACCCTTACCTCATTAATTTCCACACCTTGTCGTTCAACACTTCCACTAAGTTCACCATTCTCAATGAATCTTGCATTACCAATTTCAACAATTCTCGAACTATGATTTGAACAATAAAACCTATACCTTTTAGATTTCTCTGGATAACCAATAAAGTAACCACTTACCGTTCAAGAATCTAATTTCTTTTCATATGGATTATAAACTCTAGCTTCCACTGGACAACCCCAAACATGCAGGTGTCTTAACTAGGCTTCCTTCCAATCCATAGTTCAAAAGAGGTCTTTGAAACTACCTTACTAGGAATCATGTTCAATAAATATACAGCGATTTTAAGAGCATACATCCACTATAATTTGGGTAATGAGGAATTACTCATCATACTCCTAACCATATCTATAAGTGTTCGATTACGCCTTTCTGCAACACTATTTTATTGAGGTGTTCCTGGCATAGTATACTGTGCACATATGCCATTTTCTTTAAGGAATTTTGCAAATGGACCTGGACATTGTCCTGATTCGTTATACTTTCCATAATATTCACCACCTCTATCTGACCTAATAATTTTTACTTTCCTATCTAATTGTCTTTCAATCTCATTAACGTATACTTTGAGAGTGTCCGCTACTTGAGATTTTTCTTTCAACAAATAGATAAATCCATAATGTGAAAAATCATCCATAAAGATGATAAAATATTTTTCTCCACCAAAAGATGGTACATCAAAGGGTCGGCAAATATCAGTGTGTATAATTTCAAGAAACTGGGTGCTCCCTGTGGCACCTTTCTTGATATGTTTGGCTTGCTTTCCTTTAATGCAATCCAAACATATATCAAGATCAGCAAAATTCAAATTCAAAAGAATCTCATTCTTTACTAATCCTTTTAATCTTTCTTTGGATATATGATCCAAACGTATATGCCACAAATAAGCAGAACTTTCATTTAGTGAACTACGTTTAATTTCAATAGTTTGATGAACACTAAGAAGGGATTCAGAAAAATTATTATCGAGTTTCAATCTATATAAACCATCAATATGAACACCAGAACCATAAAAATAGTATTCTTATATAAATTGAAACATCCATGTCCAAACTTAAAATCAAATCCAGAAACATCAAGTCTTGAAAGAGAAATCAAATTCCTAGAAACTGAAGGAACATAAAGAGTCTGTAATAGATCAAGGTGATGTCAAGTCACCAAAATCAATCGATAAGTTCCTATGCCTTCAATTTGAGCCTTCATGCGATTTTCCATGACCAAGAAATCCTTATTTGGATTTGTAGCTTGGATCGTAGTGAATCCCTGCAACATAGTGGATACATGAGTAGTTGCACCAGAATCAAACCACCAAGTATTATTAGGAACTTCTACTAAATTTGGTTTGAAACATACAAAAGCACTAAATGTACCTTTCTTTTTAAACTAAGCTTTACGTTTCTGGCAATCTTTCTGATAGTGCCCTTCCTTTCTACAGAAACGACACACATCAGCCTTGAGTTCCTTATGAGCATCCTGTGGATAGCAGGTGCTTTCTTCTTCTTAAACTTGTTGGCCTTCACTTTAAGTCCTTTACCAGCTCGTTGACCCTTGAGGTTAATGGAATGGCCTCCTTGTTTCTTAAGTCTTCATTCTTCTTGAGTAAGCATACTGGACAATTCACTAACATCCCACTTATCCTTAATAGTGTTATAGTTAATTTGGAATGGTTCATACTCAAAGGCAATGAGTTCAGAATAAACTGAACCAAGAAGGTGTCATCCACTTTCATCCCCAAGGTCCGAAGTCTTACTGCAATGTTAGCCATCTCGATGATATGATTTTGCATACTACGCGACTCATCAAACTTCATGGTCATGAGTTCAGCCATTAGTGTACCAGCAAGAGACTTATTAGCAGAATGAAAACGTTCTTCCACAAACTTCAGGTATTCCCTGACACTTTCTGTTTGTGGAATAGTACTCTTAATGTTGTTAGCAACAGTCATTCGCACGAACATAAGGCTCAATTCAGTAATGGCAGTAGGTTTGTCATTCAGTAGAGCCAAGCCAAGATCCATCACACCTAAGTGGAACTGGACTTGTTCATGCCATTCAGAGAAGTTCAATCCATTGAACACATTAACAGACAAAGCATGCGAATGAAGAGGAATAACTGCAAAATAATATACATGCTCACAAATAAGAAAATAATGTGAATTCAGTAAAACTATAAAAGTACATGGTAATTCTCCTTTGGAAAATACTATGACACACTATCATAATTTAAATGTCATTTTTATCTTTAATAGGCAATTAAATATTTTTAACCAAACATATGCGACATCTTTGGATATACAATAAATGGTTGACTGAAAATATTAATTTACCTCATAATGTTCACTATTCGTAGAATGATATATTCACCTTTGGGTAAATTCTTAAGTTCTAGAAATAGTGAAAGTCAATGTATCTATTTATTTTCAATATGGGCATTTCACTAATTTTCATAGATAAATGACAATTTTATGAATACATATTTTTCTTAAGCATACTAGTTTGGCCACTTTGGTGACTAACAAACTATATGAATACATATGCATACGTAATATCATAAAATTTTTATGCATGTGAATAATTTTATACATTTTAGTTTGCCCACTTTGGTGACTAACAAACTATGAAAAAAAATAGGCCTCCAAATAAACTAGTTACATACTCTATCAACTAGTCGAGCAATTAATCATGATTTTATTCAATTTCAATGATGTATAATAGCAAGAAAATCCTCTAGCACCATGAAAAGAAAGGTTAACTATTATATAGGCCTTCAAAATAAGGTAAGTTACATACCCTATCAATTAGTCGAGCAATTAATCAAAATTTTAATCATTTCAATGATGTATAATAGCAAGAAAATCCTCTAGCACCATGAATAAAAGGTTAACTATTATATAGGCCTCCAAAATACGGTAAGTTACATATCCTATCAATTAGTCGAGCAATTAATCAAGATTATACTCAATTCATTCTTAGGGAGAGAAAATCATTGCTGAATTTTATAGGGGTGATGGGTAGTGACTACACTTTATTACTTTACCAAGGCTAATGCGGAAGATATGCAAAGATTATCCGTTCAAACAATCCAGGCTCGGATGCCACATGTAAGTTTATATACTTTAATACACATCTGGATCTTGAACACGATAATCTTACATGGAGATCGTTAAGGGCACATACTTGATGAGGAAGACATCACCACAGAGAGAAACGGAAGCGTTAGTCGTAAATTGGTTTCTACCTCCTTACCCTAACCTTACATTACCACAGCCGTCAGCGATGGAAATAATGTAGAGAATATGTGGTAACCCTAATGGGTGGAGGGAGGACCAATTTATAGAGGTTGTGACTTAATCCGGTACGTCCATCAATTAACCAATTTACGGACGAGATCTATTATTCATTAAATATTATTTATGGTATTACTTGGGTTACAAGTAAACTTGGGCCATAAGTAAGAATTATTCTTACACTAAGTACTTTAGGAGATAACATTTCTTGATTCCTAAATTTTAATAATTGATATTATTGTGAGTATCTTTTAATTTGCCTGATGATTATGGAGAATTTTTATATACTAACAATGTATCAAAGTTAAGCTCAAATAAATAAAGATAACGTTCACGACTATTAGTACTTTTATTTCAAGAAAATTTAACCCTTAAATGTGCAAACAAGTAATCACGTAATGTATCTATAATACTCTAAATTTAATGATACAAAAATTCTCAACTTATTTCATATTATAACATCAAAGTTAAACACAAATAGAATCCGAATAATTTTATAACATTGGAAATCAAGCTTTGTATAATTGTGAAATCAAATCATACAATGAAGATCAAATGTTACTTTTTGTGAAAATAAATTCACGAGAAGAAAAGATTACAATCAGAAATCACAAGCTCGAAACCACGAAGCAAACCTCGACTTAACTCTTTTTTTTTTCATCCGTGCTTTTTTTCCTTTTCTTTTTCCTCCCCATTTTTGTTCGTGTTGTGTTGGTGGGTGTGTTGCTGCCATTTTTTAAAAAAAATAGATGTGTGTATTGTGTTGTCTTTTGATTGTATTTGCTGCGTGAGTGTCTGGGTTAGAGTTTTTTTCCTTCTTTTTTTCTTGCTTCTTGATGGGGGATGGGAAGTGGAGTGTTACTTTTTTTTTTCTAAGTATGCAGATGGGTTTTTGGTTGTTTTTCTGATGGTTTTTTGTTTAAGTATGTTGCTAATATAGGTAGTGTGAGGGAGGGTGAGAGTGGGGTGGAGTAGTATAGGTGTGAGGGAGTGTGTTCGGGGGTAGTGGAGGAAAATGGGGGAAGTGTAGGATATTTTTTTTATATTTATAATTAAATATGTAAAATATAAAATATAATAATAAAAATATTAACTAACTATTTTAAATTAATAAAAGAAAAATATAAGAAAAGTTAATCTAAAAATGTAAAAACGCATGATTATAATTATGCGCCGGGCTCTGAAGTAATCTGTTTATCTTACAGAATTTATTATAAACTATTATCTACTCTGAATCAAAAGTGTAAATTATATGGCACTTCTGATCAGACTATATTAGTCGAAACGAATTTTGCAAGATCTAAAGTCACCATGAGGAGACAGATCAAATGGGAAGAAATTAATTTCCCGACTACTTGGTCTTTGAATTCGGTTATATCCCCTAATCAGTTGGCTGATGCGGTTACTAACACTGAGTATTCTCATATTACTCAAAACCCAGATGGAAGAATTTGTATTCAATTCAATGATAATTCAACTACATACAGTAGACACTCTTTTATAGGACTTCGGAGTTTGCCGGATATTCAGCATATATCTCCTTTAGAACCTGTTTATAAATTGGCTCATAATCGTGCAGCTTCGCTACATACGATCTCTACTAATAGTAGTGACAGACCAATTGTTGAGACTGTTAAGATTGACCCGCAGACCAATATCGTGCAGGTAAATGATAAGGATATTCCTACCGAATTCGAGATGGAATTCGACCCCGATAAGACTTAATGATCCCTCACAAAATAGATTTTAGTCCAGGTACACTGGCAAGAAAATTTATTCAAAAAGAATATTTTGATGATAAATGGAACAAGTTTAAAACTTGGTTGTATAATTCTTATAGTAAAGAAGATCTTCATAATATTTCACAAGAGTTTTATGAAACTTGTGCTCTACATAATCAAATTATGTATTTTGTACCCTGGTTTATAACCACTTATTTACCTCTTTATATAAATGTATTTGAAAGATCTTATAAATATGGGAGCGGAAATATTAATAAAGCTATTTACCCTCCTCAATCATCTTTTGTTTTACCTAACAATACAAGTATCACTTTCACAACTTTTCAAAAATTTGTTGAAGAAGATGTTGCTATGATCAACATAGCTGAAATAAATAAACTTATTTCTCAAAACAATTATTTGGGTTTATATGTAAAGGTTTTGGAAGAACATATTAGTTCTCTTGATAAAAAACTTGATGAGTTAACTATTTTAATAACGAAAATTGACAATAAAGCTTCTAATATGGCTTCAACGTAAGAGGTTCAAACTTCCCTTACTCATATTCAAAGACCTCCTGAGATTTAAGATTTCAAATTTAAATCTTTAAATGATTTAGAAGAACTCCTTGATATAATGTTTTCTGGATTAAATAAAAAAAATTCAGGTTTAAGTTTAAAACCTATTAATTTTTCTACTTCTGATTATAAAAATGAAGTTTTATCTAAGTTTAATAGACTCAAAAGTCATTTTAAAAGAAAGTATGCGGACAACCCCAGCATGCAAACTTATTACTATCCTTGACCCACTCCTCAAGATGTGCTCATAGAGGAAAGAGATTGGAGTCAGACTAATACGTCTTACAGTGGTTCCAAAATTTATGAATAGAATGTTGATGGTTTAACGGATAGGCAATTAACCATTCTTGTGCATCGCATGCTTATGTACGCGACTATCTGTAAAAGTGTGAAAAACACAAATAGGACTATTTGCAAAATGATTATTGCAGGATTTACTAGCCAACTTCGAGGCTGGTGGGATAATTATATGTCCACAACAGACAAGGTTGCTGTTATAAACGCGATTGCTACATATGAAGGTGTTGATAACTTGGGTATGGCTCTAGTAAAAAATAGACAAGATGTTGTGTATACCCTCATCCTTACCATCCTAGAACATTTTAATGGAAGATTTACCAATCAGTATGAAACTGTTCGTACTTTGCTTAATGGTCTGAGATGCAGACATTTGGGCGAATTCAGATGGTATAAAGATACTTTCATGAATCGGATTATGGAATTACCCGAAAATAAGTTTGCACATTGGAAGGCTAAATTCACAGATGGCCTCCCTCCATTATTTGCGGAAAGAGTCAGAAAGACTCTAAGAGGGAATTTCGGTGAAATCCCTTATGACAATTATACGTATGGCAAGTTAATACGAGTATGTACATAAGAAGGTTTGAACTTGTGTAATGAATTAAGGTTATCAAGACAGCTTAAGATGGATAAGCTTAAAGAGAAAAATCAATTAGGAGATTTTTGTACCCAATTTGGTTTACCCGAAGCCTCTGCTAATAGCAGGAAAAAGAAGGACAGGTATCATAGATATCCAAATGAGGACAATCCTTATAAGAAAAAGAGATCTAGGAAAAGATCTAAAGAAGAGCGAGAAGCTAGGAAAAGCTATCGCAAGTCGAAGAGATTCGCAAAGAACAGATCAAAGAAAGATCTGGCTGATATCAAATGTTATAAGTGTGGAAAGTTTGGTCACATAGCACCAAATTACAAGTTTGAAAAGCTAAAAACTTTAAAGCTTGATGAAGAGCTCCATGATACGATTTATGGTTTGTTATACACTTCCGGTTCAGAAACCGATTATAATTCTTCTTCTGAATCTGAAAATAAAATCGATTTACTTGATTTATCTGATAATAATGAAGTGCAGGATAAAACTTGTACTACGTGCAAAGGTAATGTATGCGCCTGTGAAAATGATGGATTTTATAAATTACAATCTCAATTTGAGGATTTAAACATAAACATTATTTTATCTGAAAATGTGATAGAACTTTTAAAAGAAGTTTCTGATGATAAACTTCGTGAAAAAATTCTTAACATGACCTATACTTTAGGTTCTAGTTCTTCAAAACGTTTTGAAAATCAGAAGAACGAATTTGAATATCAAGCGCCTTATTCTTTGATGGAAGTTAATAACAGACTTATTAATAAAAATACTCCAGCGAGAGATACTTCTTTTGATGATTTGAGGTTGAAACAGAAAATTTGAAAAAAGAGACTAAGTCTCTTAAACAAAATCAAATGATTTGTGATCATAGGATAACTCAGATTGAGAAAAATAATTCTTTACCTGAGTCATCTAATGATAAAGGAAAAGGTATTTTCGTTGAAAACAAAGAAAAGGAATTTTTTTATTTAAATCAAACAAAAGATTTTGATCCTAAACAAGATTTGTTCTTGGGAATAATGCAAGTTATTACTGCTCATAAATGGTACATTAAGTGTACAATTTTGATTAATAATGAATTTTCAATAACTGATGTTGCCATGATTGATAGTGGTGCAGATGCGAGTTGCATTCAAGAAGGCCTGGTGCCTACGAAATATTTTCAAAAAACTACTCACATGGTTAAATCCGCCTCAGGACATGTTTTAGATATAAAGTATAAGTTGCCTAATACAAGAATTTGTCAGAAAAAAGTTTGCATTCCCCATTTTTTCTTCTTAGTAAAAAATCAGTTATACCCTCCAATTATTCTTGGAACTCCTTTTATTAATGCTATTTATCCTTTTACAAAAATAGATTCTAAAGGATTTGAAGCAAGTTATAATAATGGAAAAATAAGTTTTACTTTCATTACTGATCCAATAACTCGTGATATTAATGCTTTGATTGATATGAAGCAAAAGCATGTTGATTCTCTACAACTAGAATTATTCATCATGAATATTTTTGATACATTAAAATCTGCTAAAGTTCAGGAAAAAATTAAATTAATTTCCGAACAAACTGCTGTTGATATCTGTGCGGACCATCCTAGCACTTTTTGGAATCGCAAGAAGCACATTGTTACTCTGCCTTATGAGGAGAATTTTTTGGAGGATAATATTCCTACAAAATCTCGGCCCTGCCAGATGAATGCCGAATTTGTTGAATTCTGCAAAAAAGAGATTGATAACTTGTTACAGAAAGGTTTGATAAAACCTTCAAAATCCCCTTGGTCTTGCACAGCGTTCTATGTTAATAATGCTGCAGAAAAGGAACGTGGTGTTCCTAGGTTGGTAATAAATTATAAACCGTTAAATAAATATTTGAAATGGACAAGGTATCCTATCCCTAATAAGAAAGATTTACTTTCAAGATTATATGATACCAATATATTTTCAAAATTTGATTTAAAATCAAGATATTGGCAGATCCAAATATTTAAAGAGTATACTTATAGAACTGCTTTTAATGTTCCTTTCGGACAGTATGAATGGAATGTTATGCCATTTGGCTTGAAAAATGCTCCTTTTGAATTTCAGAAAATTATGAATGATATTTTCAATCCATATTTAGACTTTATAATTGTCTACATCGATGATATATAAGTATTTTCTAAAACTATTGAAACACATATCAAGCATCTTGATATTTTCAAAAAGATTGCTATACAAAATGGTTTAGTTATCTCAAAACCAAAAATAAGTTTATTTCAAACTGAAGTTCGATTTCTTGGACATCATATCTGTCAAGGAAAGATTACGCCTATTCAAAGATCAATTGAGTTCGCTTCAAAATTTCCTGATATGATCACTGACATAACTCAATTGCAAAGATTTTTGGGAAGTTTAAATTATATTTCCCTATTCTACAAAAACTTATCTCGTGATCTGGCACACTTATATGACAGGTTAAAAAAGGGTTATAAAGAACCTTGGACTAGCAGTCATACTGCTTTGGTTAAAGAAATTAAGCAGCGAGTTAATTCTTTACCATGTCTAACTCTCGCTAATCCAACATGGATGAAATTAATTGAGACAGACGAGTCAAATATTGGTTACGGTGGGATATTAAAACAAATAAATCCCAATGATAACTGTGAATACTTGATAAGATTTCACTCTGGTAAGTGGACAGAAGCCCAGAAGAAATATGCTATTGTGGCTCATGAAATGCTAACAATTGTTAAATGTGTCTTGAAATTTCAAGATGATTTGTATAATCAAAAATTTTTAATAAAAATTGATGCTCAGTCAGTAAAATGTATGTTTAATAAAGATTTTAAACATGATGCTTCAAAATTAATATTTGTCAGGTGGCAAGCGCAACTGGCTCCTTTCGACTTCGAAATTCAATATAAGAAAGGAATTGATAATTCAATATAATAATCAATGTCTTATTTCCAAGTTTTCTTAGAAGAAAAAACTTTGATTACTATATTGACGGTATTACCACTGTCTCAAGATTGGAAGACAATCATTATTGATAAAATTATAGATTATTATATAGAAGAGGATTTCTCTATTCATAATTATCGAGAAATCTCAATCTCAGAGCTCAGAGATATGACGATTTATGATTATTTATCAGACTGATGCAACCTGCTATGTTTGCAGGATGGAATCCTCGGGAAATAGAGGCAGAGGCAGAGGACGAGGGGGAAGATCATCCCCACAGCAAAAATCATATTCTCAAGGATCGTCATATGGATCCTCTTCATATAACTCCCCAGTTATACAAATGGGAAGGTAGAGTTTGATAAATGAGAAGATATCTTAGCCATCGGCATCCATTCATCTCGAAGATATTTCAGAAAATAGCCCATTATATGAGCAATTACAGGCGTATTTGGCCTCACAAAAGCAAAGTGATACTTTTGCTTCCATCGCTAAAGAAGATAACGATGATATCAAATCCTACGAAAAGGTGTCAAATAAAGAAATAATATTTCTAGTAGAAAACTCTGAGATTCAGAGAAAAGATGAGCCGTGGAAGATATTCCAAAGGTATTTGATTAATGGACTATATTACCCGGGTGGGTCATACAAAACCCGCTCATACTATGAGACTATTCTGAAAGAAACAGGAAGTGCAGAATTTCAGCATTTCTCAGGTTATACCTCTAATGAGAATGTTTACAACTTCTAAAAAATTATTATTAAACAGATTATATCCATTGAAGAGTGGAGAATCTCCACGATGAAAGAAAGGCAGATAAGCCTTAACAAAACCCGAATGAATTTTACATATTAGGACTATATTCAGGCATTCGATAAAGCCCTTTATTATAACAATGATAGACACAAACATACTTGGTTTATCAAAATATGTTCTAAATATTTGAACAAAACATTCCTAACTGGTTTATTAATTGGTGGTCATACCATGGACCAACGACAAAAATATTGCCAGAACCTTTTCTAAAGTTATACAAAGAATGGACGAAGGTATCTCCTTCTCTTAACGAATTATACCATGCAGATCATATCTTCTACCTGGAAAGAATCGATCAGATATATTTTTTCATCGAGTTCCTTTTTCCTTGGATCTATAAATGGACTCCAGAACTGGGATTTACAGAAGAACAGATCCCATGTTTATGTAGAATTTTTTATAATAATTTTTGGGACAAATTAATGAAGACAGATCCCAAAACAAAGACAATCTACGGTTAAGAGCTCTTGGACTCCATTAAAATGAAAATCCAAGAATACTCAATGATACCAGAGAAACGACTAACTGATGATACTTCAGTACGACATATCTCCAGGAAGATTTTCGTTCAAGATGGTGATAAGGAAGACATGATTAATCGATATTTAGAAGAAGTTAAAAGAAATTTGTTGCAATCGATTAACCAATATGAAAATCCAGACACTTCAATGAGAAGTGAGGCAAGCACAGATGATATTGCCACTGATTCCCAACCTATTGAATCAGAAGATATGATATCCGAAGAAGCCTTGAAAAGGGCTGAAGTACTACTGGGAAAAATGAAACAGTAAGAAGATAAGAAGAGGAGTAGATAAGCTCCAAAAACAGTGATTATACAGTAGATATACTGTTCAGGGACCTAGATATCGGGACCCACTTTTTCCTGTAGATAACTGTAGGTAACCTTTTTCTTTCTATATATAGGATGAGTTATGCACTCTTAGAGGCAGACTCTCTTAGAAGTAGACTCTTAAATTCTCTCTTGTAAAGATTTTCTAAAGTGAATAAAATTTTCCAGTTTTGATAACATCTGGCCTTGCATCCCGGCCTAAGAGGTACTAATTTTATTTCATATTGATTTTCTTATTTAGTAAAGGTCTCTCCTAGCTAGGACGATGTCCGGCTAAAGAATACATATATATGTTTAATATCTAACTTCTCTCTTATAAGTATCATGAAAGATCTATGCTCAATCAAAATATAAAGGAATTTTTATACAACTTCTTTGACTGGATTTCGAGATGGTGGTACAGTTAGATCTGGTACTACTCTTGTTGGCTTTGCCTTAGTGGCTCCGTCTAGCCAGCCATGGACCTTAAGCTCGTTATGTTGTTGAGAAAAGGGCGTTCTTTTCCCGGTTAGAACTGCTAGACACATGGGCTCAACTAGAGTATGTATCAGATTCAGACAGGCCTCTTGCTTGGGTAAAAGTGTAACCCCTTACCAGATAGTCATAAAGTTCTGTAAAAAATTCTTCTGTATTTTGTTGTATTACGATTAGCTAGATCTAGCTGGCCGCGCAGACTACCGCCCTCCTGCACAGAGAAAAATATAAGAAAAGTTAATAGCTTATCTAAAAATATAATTAAGAAATACTAGCTTATTTGTTAAATCTAAATTAAAAGAACACATATATTTTTTATAAATTTTCATTTCTTTTTTAAACAATTAAAATAAAAATTACCTAAAAATGTGATTCAATTTTGTAGTTTTCAAATCATTTAAAATAAATTTAATAAAATAAGATTAAAAAATTAAAATATTTAATTTAAATTTTAAAAAATATTTAAGCACTGAAAATGGTGTAAAACCTTAAGTTCGGTCAAAAATTACGTGTCTACAGTGTAGAATTTTTACGTTTCTTCGTAGATCGGAAAGTGTTTGTCATCAATTTTTTGAGGTCCTTTCAGAAATTCAGCCCCAATCTTGTAACTCGCAAGAAATTTTCTACTAATGAAATTTTTGATATCCTCTCCAAGATTATGCTCTAGTTACATTGCTCAAAAAGGGGAAATATGAACTTTTATTATAATCAGATCGAGCTCTATAGGAGCGTCTACATATCCCTCTTAAATGGCATTAGGTCAAATGTAGTTTTAGTTACAAAGCAAAAGAGCATGAATCTAGACTTTAATATTGCTTCACAGCATCCGAATTGATAGGTTTGGGCCAAACTTCGACATCTATTTTGCTAGTATGAATGCTCCTCATGTCAGAACTTGATGGATCATGTAGGGACCTTGCCAATTTAGTGAGAACATATCATTTGTTTCATCTTGATTCGAAAATATTTGCTTCCAAATTAGTTGTCCGAGTGAAAAGTGTCTTAGTCTAACCTTCTTGTTAAAAGCTATGGTCATTCTATTATAATAGAGATGATCATGAAAAACTGCATTAATTTCCCTTTCGTCGATTAGTGCCAACTGCTCGAACATGTTTTGTACCCATTCAGCATCGCTCAATTCTACTTCCTATATGATCCTTAGAGATGGTATCTCAACTTTGGTGGATATCACAACTTTATAGACCAGAAGATAAAGCTTATCCCAAGTAGAAGTTCTAGTAATGGTACGGTATCCTAACAATGCAAAAGGTAACTTCTTGTGCCAATGTCTGTAGTTATCATTCATCTTGCCTAGTATTCTCTTAATGTTCTTATTTTTAGCCTCTACTGATCCATTCATTTGTGGCATGTATGCTATAAAATTCTGATTTTTTATCTTAAATCTCTCACATGTTTCGTCCATTATATCACTGTTAAGGTTAGTGCCATTACCTGTAAAGATCGACTCAGGAACTCCAAATCGCCAGCGATGAGACTCTGGAAAAAATCATTTACGACCTTCTTTATGACAAACTTCTTGGACGTGAGTTTGACCTATTTATTGAAATAGTTGATTGAAACAATGATGAACTTAGCGTATTATGGTGCTACATTGGAAGCATTTGATCATCTATATCTTGAATGTCTAACCACTAGGGCATTATGGAGAAGACTCTGTCACTGGATGGGGATATATAGGAGCATTCAAGACTGGAATGTTGAGGTGAAACAGGTGTGTATGATAGCTAGGAGGAAAATAGGAAGAGCTGAAATTCTGTTAAGTGTTTTTGCCATGCTTGTCTATAGTATATGGCGCGAGAGAAACAAGATCATATTCCACAAAGGCAAGCTTGATGCAGAGGGAGTATTGAAAGAGATAGCTTTGCATATACATATCAGAAGTCAAACAAAAAAGAAATGGCAACAAGCTCTCCAACAGTTTGCTCGCAATCCTTAGGAAGCGCTAGAAGTTGTTGAGGCTGTACAGTTAATTCTTAATGTATTCATAGCTTTATATAGAGGTTTGTTTCATGAGAGAGTAGGTAGTGAAAGCCCTACTCTGATTTGTATGTATACTTTTGGATATTAATGCAAAATTTGACTTTAACCAAAAAAATAATGATGAACTTATGCCCATTGCATGTTGTCAGTTTAATAAGACCAATGTCATCCATACCTCTAGCTACAAATGGCCAAGGAGAGAAAATAACTTGGAGTTTATTGGGAGGAACTTGGATCATATTTGCATAAGTCTGGCATTGATGGCATTTCTAAACATAACGAATACAATTTGTCTCTATGGTCAACCAAAAATATCTCAATCTTAATATCTTCGTTGCCATGGTAAATACATTCATGTGAGAGCCGTATGTTCCCCATGTATTTCTTCAACCAGATCAGATGATTCCCTAACATCGACGCACCTCAGTAAACCTGGATCGGGAGTCCTCCTATATAGGAAATTATCCGCTTAGAAAGCATTGATTTGCTAACCTCCAAATTATACGTTTCTATACACTTGTTGTGTTCACCACATAATCACCACTCCTCAAGTTTCCTCGAATATCATTATACCAAGGTTTTCCGTCTAGCTCTTCTTCGATGTGAAAGCAGTATGAGTGTTGATTATGTATATGATTGGGAATATGATCAATGTGATTCTTATTTGGATGTTGAATCATATATGATAGGGTGGCCAAGCATTTATGAACTCATTCTGGATTTGTTGAACATGTTTGAATTCTACCTTGACAAACCTCTTGCACAACCTTTGTATGTAGTCTAGGTATGATAAGAACTTCTGATTCTTCACCGCCAAAATTTCCTTGTACCTGATGGATTAACAAATCTAAATCTCTGATCACCAATATTTCTTAAACATCCAAATCAATTGCCAGCCAGAGCCCCAAGATGCAAGCCTCATATTCAACCATGTTGTTGGTGCAAAGAAACTTGAGTTTGGATGACACGATATAATGTTGACCAGTTTCTGAGACAAAGAAAACCTCGATGCCTACTCCCTTTAAATTGTAGCTCTCTCAAAGAATAATCTCCATCCTTCGTATGCTTCAGAGATGTATTCTCCCATAAAAGCTACTTGTTCATTGAAAAAATAAATCTTCAAATGGTCTATATTCTTCATCTAGTGGATTTTTTGCAGATGATTTGCTAGTGCATGTGCTTTACATCCTTCTTTGTTACATAAACTATGTTAAACTCACTAAGCAATATCTTCCCCTTCGCCAACTCATCTGTAGGCATAGGCTTTTGAAATATGTACGTCAGAGGATCCATCTTTGAGATCAAATATTAGTGTATGTCGAGAGCTAGTGCCTCAGCTTCTGAGCTTACTTATTCAAGGCACAGTAGGTGCATTCCACCAAAGAATACTCAGCCTCGTTGGTGTAAAATTCTTGCTCATGTAATAGATTGTCAGCTCATTCTTTATTGTTTCATCATGCTGTCCTAGGATGCAACCAAAGGCATTGTCTATCACGAATAAGTAATACAATAATGACTTATCAGACTGAGGAGGAACCAACACTGAAGGATTGAATAAATAATATTTGATCTTATTAAACAACTGATAACACTATGTCGTCCCTTCTATAGCGGTGTCCTTCTTCAGGAGCTTGAAGATCGGCTAACAAATTACTATAGACTAAGATATGAAGTGACTAATATAGTTAAGATGATATAAGAAATTCATCACATTTTTATTCCTCTTTGTCAACGGAAGACCACATAAGGCTTTGATTATGGTTAGATCCAACTCTATACCCCAACATTTGACGATGAAACTCAATAATTTTTAGATGGAAACCCCAAAGGCACACTTTGTCAGATTCAACTTTAGATTGTATTTTCGTAGTCTGTCAAAGAACTTCTTGAGATCATCCAAGTGATTGGAACCCTTCTTTGATTAGATGATGACATCGTCCACATAAACCTCTATTTCCCTGTGGATCATATCATGAAACAAAGTAGCCATTGCTCTCATGTACCAGGAGCTGATGTTATTCAACCTGAATGGCATAACCTTGTAGCAGTAAAACCCCCAAGGAGTAATAAAAATAATTTTCTCGACATCAACCTCGTACATCCCAATCTGATGGTAACCGACAAACTAATCCATAAATTATTGTGTTTCAGGCTTAGCATAATTTTTTATTAGATGTGTATATTCGTGAGTGGAAAATCATTCTTAGAATTAACTTTATTAAGATACTTGTAATCTACACAAACATAGACTTTTCCATCTTTCTTAAGAACATGCACGACATTGGCTAGCCAAGTCAGATGCTTAGTCACTTCGAGGACTTCGGCCTCAATTTGCTTTGATATTTTCTTTTTGATTTTCAAACTTATGTTGGGTTGTACTTTCTAAGTTTTTGCTTTATGGGAGGACAAAACATATTAGTGGACAATCGATGGGCTACTATCAAAATTCTTAATCGTGTCTATGTCTACATAGGACAAAGCAAAAATATCCTTATTCTTTTTCAAAAACTGAACCCAGTCCTTTTTCTCTACTTCAGGGAAATGGACACTGACATGGTTTTCTATATTATCTCTAATTCCCCTAGGTTCCCCACTTCTCCTTCCTCTAATTTTTCCTTGGACTTATCCTCAAATTGCTTGATTTTTCTAACAAATTCACTGGACACTTCACTTTTTTCTACCTCCTTTAATTCACTTATATTATGTTGTGTAATTTTATTATGTGTCACAATCTCAGATTTCAACATTTTTAAAAGTAATACTGTTGAAAGGAAAAACATAGAAATAAATAATATCAATAATTGGAAAGAAAACTTTTGTTAATTTGAGAAATATTGCTAAATGTCTCCAACAAAGTACTAAAAGTAAGGAAAATGTAAGATCTGAAATCGAACCTATTTCATTAAAAATATTGAAAACAAGATAAACTCTCTCAAGTCTATGTAAGTGCCTGGCGAGGCCTGGATGGAGTGGCAGTCGAAATGATGACAACAACTTTTGATCTTAGGTCCTATATAGAGGCTCTTTACATTTCCTTGTTAATGACGATGTTGCAACCTTCTTCCTCAGCCTCTATCTGGGACAACCTTTTAGATCTTTCAGCAACTCATCTGTATTGTTGTCAACAAACTCAACAAATCTAAATGTCTGATGGAGTGGAGGTATGGGATTTGGAAAGGGGTAGTAGCTTCCGTCTTTTTGTGGCTTTCAATCCAAATATTCTTGAGCATAAAAGGTATAACCTAAACTGAAGGTGGTCTTCCAAGACAACGGCTATATGGGTTCAGTTATTCCTTGCAACCACTCCAAGAACTCTTTCAGGTTTCTAACTGAATCTGAGCAATATATTTATGCGCTTATTACTCCACCAGTCTTTCTTAAAACATCTCCTTCTCATCTATTGTTTCTTTATCTGAGCATGCTTCACTTATGATATTGAGAGTGAATGGAGCATCTTTTATTATGAACATGTTTCTCAAACTTTCTAGCTTGTCATTCTTTTCATCCCTACCATTGTCAAGAAACCAACCTGAATGGAAGGTTTGATATAGTGATGGCAGAGGATGTTGCAACACTGATTTGGATGTCTTTCTTTTCTTGGGAAAATCACCTTCATAACCCAATTCTGGGGTATCATTCTTCACATATGGTAGTATGGGTTCCGGTATGTCATGTAACCTAGCTCCAAGACCCATGCTGGGCTTACAACCCAACTAGAGCAGTATGCTTAAGATTCTATTGCTCCTCGACATTCCCTATCAATATCTATCAAGTGACTGGCTTCATGTTCGTTATTAATTTCAAATTTATTGTTTTTGTTTTTTTAATTAAATAAAACAATTAAGATATCCACCAAACGAAATTGATCACAAAAAAATAATTATTGTATTATCCACTTTGAACAATGAAGATAACTATGTCTATATTATCTATATATTCGACTGCATACATATTTAACATATATTTATTATATAGTAAACATGTACGTAAAAAAAATAATATGAAAATGATTATTCTGAACCAATAACTAGTAAAAGTAAATAATGATAAATGATATCTTTATACGAGTATATGATTAATTAAATAATAGTTTATATAAATAAAAAATAAAAAATTAATATTTAAAATATTTTTTTAGTCAAATTACAATATGTGAGGGGTATATGAAGTCAAAATTAACTCTCACCAAGCAACATCTATGATTGATTTCTACATCGTACTAAACACGTGGTCGCTACTAATAAAATACGAGTCCCAGAGGATGAATATATCTACGTAAGCAATCAACAATGAGAAAATATATCTACGTAAGCAACCAACGATGAGCAACTATGGCTACGAGTAAAATGGAGAAATAATCTAGCCATATCATTGCTAAACTTTAACGAAACATGCAAAAAAAAATGAAACTTTAGCATACTTTTTTTCGTCGATACCAATGATCTATGATTTCTACATGTAGCCCTACAACACTTACTATCAAGCTAGAAATATTGTCTAGAACCTCACCACGCATCCAAACCATTGTTTTCACACCACCAAAAAAGTTACACCATGAAATTGATGGGGTAAATTATATAGAAATGACGGGCTCACGACATAGAATAACTTATGTCAAGGGCCTAAGCTAAACCATCAACATCTATGGAGGATTTCAGGTGTTCTCTCTGATATTTGGGTGAGAAAATGATATCCAAGACGAAGAAGAGGAGATTTTATAAGCTCCATCGACCTAGGGCCCACTTGACCTATCTGTTTGTGTTGTTTGACCACACTTTTTGTAAAGAATATTTTAGAATGTGATTTTATACTCTCAATTTTTAAAATCACACAACTTAATCAATTCACCTAAAATAAACAATTAAATTTGCTCTAAAAGAGTAATATCTCAAAATATATTCATAGACTAAATCCCATATACGATTACATACTATTATAAATATTTTTTTATTTTATTTGAATTTTGTGAAGTTATAGTTGAAAATAAAGTTGTGTTTGATTATGATTTTTTCATATAATATTTTGTTTGAATGCTTTTTCTAAAAAAACATGAAATACAATTTAAATGGAGTTATTTTTTCTAAAATTAAAAAATTTAGGATAATTTAAAAAAAAAAAAGATATATTATGAACGTGAAAATTAGATTTTGAGTGTTTTTCAAAACCCAAAGGGAAAATAGGTCAAAAATACCCTAACCTATTGGAAATGGCTCAAAAATACCCTCCTTCCACCTTTTGGTCTAAAAATAGTCTCTACCCAAATTTAATTTAATTGAATTCTTCAACTAATTAGTTAATTCTTTTAATTGTTCTAAAAATAATTTTTTATTTATTCAAAATTTTAATATTAGCTCATTCCAAAATATTTAAATCTATAAAATAAAATAAAGACTTTATTGTGTAAAAATAAAACATAGAAGTCTTATTCTTTTAGACTTTTTTGCATTTTTCCCTCTATAACCTTTTGTTAACTTATTACTAAATTTCGTCCTGATCGAATAATGCAGAACTGCTACTATTACCACCAACAATGAAAGTGTTGTTGTGAAATTGTGGATGTCATAGTAAATGTATGGATAGTGTATGAGATTGCCATATTAAGAGTGTGGAATTGTCTTGGTAGAAATGCACAATTTGTGCAAGAATATGAATGGCTTGTGAATGTCATAACTTGCCTCGTGTATATGGCCTATAAATAGCCTTGTTATTCATTATGAGAAATGAACAAGAAGTGAAGTAACATACAGTTTCACTCCTCCCTTTTCTTATTATTAATTTTAGTTAATTACTTTTTATTATATAACACGTTATCAATACGAGTCTCTTTCAGTTCAAGTAAAAACACTGAAAGCCTCGAAGGAAAAAAATTTTCTTTTCTTAAATAATGTCAAATCTTTTTAAACTTGAATTTCTTACTTTGGATGTATCAGAAAAAGGCTCTCTATCTTGGGTGCTAAATGCAAAAATTCATTTTTGATAATTTTTTATGCTATGGGTCTAGCAGACACCATCCAAGACAAAAATTAGGTATCGAATCAAAATCGTGCCAAGGCAATGATATTTCTCCGTCATCACCTTAACAAGGGTTTAAAAATGGAATATCTCACTATTAAAGATCATCTTATGTTGTGAAATAATTTAAAAGATAGATATGACCACCTGAAGTTGGTCGTTCTTCCACAAGCACGTTATGATTGGATTCATTTGAGACTTCAAGATTTTAAATATATTAGTGAATATAATTCTTCAATGTTTAAAATTATCTCATAATTAAAATTATGGGGAAAAAATATCATTGACCATGATATGCTGGAGAAAATATTTTTCACTTTTTCTACCCCGAGTATGCTCCTGCAGCAGCAATACTGAGAAATGGGGTTCAAAAAATACTCTGAATTAATGTCACATCTTATTGTTGCTGAACAACATAATGATCTACTAATGAAAAATCATGAAAGTCGACCTACTGGTTCTATGTCATTCCCTGAAATGATTGCGGTAAATTTTCACCAATCTAAACGTGGAAAAGGTCGTGGCCCCAATCGTGGTCGTGGCCGTGGTCGAGAAAGAAATTTTAATCATGGTGACCGTTTTGCACCAAATAATAACCTTCACCATCAGCAGTGTAAGAAGAAGGATGAAAAGCAAGAAGCGGTGCAAAAGAAAAATTCAGACAATAAATGTTATCGATGTGGAGGAAAAGGACATTGGTCATGTACATGTCGTACGCCAAGACACCTGGTTGAACTCTACCAAGAATTCTTGAAGGAGATGAAAAATAATGCAGAAGCAAACTTTATCTCTAAAGATAATGTTGAACCCATGCATCTAGATGTAGCGAATTTCTCTGAAAATCCTGAAGAAAAAATAGATCACCTGATAGGTGATGGATCTGTAGTAGTCTAAATATTTTTCATCCATGTTATTTGTGTTAGGTAGTACAAAAGTGTTTCCTTAGTCTTGTAATTAAATAAAGCTTTGTATAATGTTTTGTTTAGTAATAGTATTATAATGCTTACTTTATCCATATCTTTCATCTTGAAGAATATATGGATATCCCTCAAATTTTATTTGGACCAATGATCAATCATGAAGATAGTTGTGTAATTGATAGTGGAATAACGCACGTCATATTCAAAGATGAGAAATATTTTTCTTACTTGCTTAGAAGAAAAGCAAATGTTACTACAGTTTATGGTAATTCGAAATTAATTGAAGGCTCCGAAAGAGCTACTATATTTCTGCCTAAGGGGACAAAACTTGTTATAGAAGATGCATTTTTCTCTTCTAAATCTCCAAAAACCTTGTTAAGTTTTAAAGATATTTGTCTAAATGAATATCATGTTGAGACAATAAATGAAATGAATGTTGAATATCTTGGTATTATAAAGATTGTCTCAGGCTAGAAATATGAGTTAGAAAAATTGTCAACTTTGTCTTTTGGCTTATATTATGCAGAAATAAGTACAATTAAAGCACATTCTATCGTAAACCAGAAGTTTACCGATTTAAATACTTTTGTGCTTTGACATGACCGAATAGATCATCCTGGATCAATAATTATGAGACGAATCATTGAAAATTCAAATGGACATCCATTAAACAACCTGGAGATTCTTGCAAGTGATGAATTTTCATGTGTTGCTTGTTGTCAAGGCAAATTGATTATTAGAAAGTCACCAATGAAGGTTAACATTGAATCTCCTCAATTTTTAGAACATATACATGGGGATATCTGTGGGCCTATTCACACACCTAGTGGGTTGTTTAGATATTTTATGGTCCTAATAGATGCATCTTCAAAATGGTCTCATTTGTGTCTCTTATCGTCTCGTAATCTGACGTTTGTGAAGTTATTGGCACAAATAATACGATTAAGAGCGCAATTTTTAGATTATCCGATTAAGGCTATTCGTCTTAATAATGCTGGGGAATTTACATCCTAAGCTTTTGATGATTATTGCTTATCAGTTGGGATAAAAGTTGAACATCACATAGCTCATGTTCATACTCAAACTAGTCTTGCTGAGTCAATTATTAAGCACTTACAATTGATTAGCAAGACCTCTCCTTATGAAAATAAAGTTGCACAATTGGGGTCATGCTATCTTACATGCAACATCACTTGTTCGTCTAAGACCGTCTCACTATAATAAATACTTTTCGTCACAATTAATTTTTGGTCATGAATCAAATATTGCTCGTCTACGAATTTTTGAATGTGTTGTATACATGCCAGTAGAATCACCATAGCCCACTAAAATGCCCCCCCCCCCCCAATGAAGGTTGAGAATATATGTTGGTTTGATTCACCCTTCAAAATTCGCTACATTAAGCAATTGAGAGAAGATTTATTCACTGCAAGATTTGCAGATTGTCGATGTGATGAAATAATTTTTTTGCAATTAGGGGGAGAGAAAAAGAAACTTAAAGGCGAAAAGGCGAAATTGCATAGAAAATTTCATCATTATCTTATTTTGATCCACATTTTCCTATGTGTGAACAAGAGGTCCAGAAGATCATCCATTTGCAAAAAATAGCAAATCAAATATCAGATGTATTTATTGATTTGAAAAGGATAACTAAATCACATATCCTTGCAGAGAATGTGCCTATCTAAATTAATATTTCAACAGGACCATCTACTAGTGTCATAATTTTTGAATTTCATACACGCTTGAAGTGTGGAAGACCATTAGGTTCAAAAAATAAAATCCTAAAAAAGAAGCATGAAAAATGACACTATAAAGGATCTCACGAAGAGATTCAAGATCTGATTAACCCTTCTATTCCTAAAGAAATCAATGAACCTGAGTCTCAAGTGAATGAAGAACTATATATAAGTTCTACTGATAATGGAATAAAGTTGAATCGATCGAAAATTATGGTGGATAATGTTTTTGAATATAACATTGCACTTAATGTTATGCAAAACAGTAAGGATCTTGAACCTCTATCTGTCGAAGAATGTCGACGAAGATGTGATTGGCCAAAATGGTAATCAAAATTGAATTCACTTGCTAAACGTGAGGTTTTTGGACCAGTAGTCCAAATGTCTAATGATGTAAAATCAGTTGGCTATAAATTTATCTTGTACGAAAATGAAATGAGATAAATGAAATTGTAAGATACAAAGCACGTCTTGTTGCACAAGGATTCTCTCAAAGATCCGGTGTTGACTACGAAGAAACATATTCACCGATTATGAATAACTTTTCGATATCTCATCGATTAAGCTGTACATGAAAATCTTGAAATACATCTGATGGATGTGGTTACAACTTATCTTTATGGTTCACTTAATAATGAAACTTATATAAAAATCTCAAAAAAATTAAAATGCTTGAAGCATATAGTTCAAAATCTCAGAAAATGTACTCAATTAGATTATAAAAATCATTATATGATTTAAAATAATTAAGGTGCATGTGATATAATCTCCTCAATGAGTACTTGATAAAACAATATTATATAAATGATGTCATTTGTCCTTATATATTTATTAAGAAAATAATGTCAGAATTTGATATATTTGTTATTTATGTTGATGACATAAATCTCATTGGAACTCCAGAAGAGGTCCAAAAGGCAATTGAATATCTAAAGAAAGAATTTGAGATGAAAGATCTTGGAAGACAAAATTTTATCTTGATCTGCAAATTGAACATTTAGCAGACGGGGTCTTCATCTATCAATCTGCCCATACTGAGAAATTTTTAAAACAATTTTACATGGGCAAGGCACATCCATTAAGTACTCCAATGATTGTTTGATCACTTGAAGTGAGTAAAGATCTGTTCCAACCTCAAGAAGAGAATGAGGAACCTCTTGGTCCTGAAGTATCATATCTTAGTGCAATTAATGCACTTATGTATCTTGCTTATGCTACGAGACCTGACATAGCATTTTTTGTTAATTTGTTAGTAAGATATAGTTCTTCCCCTACACGAAGACATTAGAACATAGTTAAACATATATTGCGATATCTAAAAAGGACAATGATATGAGTTTATTTTATACTAATAAAGATGGTGCAGATCTTGTTGGTCATGCAGATGCAGATTATTTATCTGATCCACATAAAGCTCGATGTCAAACAGGCTATTTGTTCACATACAGAGGTACTTTTATATCATGGCGATCTACGAAGCAGTCCATTAATTGTTGCTACATTTTCAAATCATGCTGAGATAATAGCTATTCATGAATCAAGTAGAGAATGTGTATGGTTGAGATCAGTGATACATCTCATCAAAGAAAGATGTGGCATGATGTGTGATATCAAGGTACCCATGGTTCTCATTGAAGACAACGTTGCATGCATAGCTCAATTAAAGGGAGACTTTATAAAAGGAGATAGAACGAAGCACATTTCACCAAAATTATTCTTTACGCATGATCTCCAAAAGAATGGTGATATTGATGTACAACAAATCTGTTCAAGTGATAATCCAGCAAATTTATTCACCAAATATTTACCAGCCTCAACTTTTGTGAAGATGGTACACAAGAATATTGGAATGTGAAAACTTCATCATCTGACCCGTGATTTTTATCAGGGAGAGTAAAATACGCGTTGTACTCCTTTTTCCTTAGTATAGATTATGTCCCACGGGATTTTCCTAGCAAGGTTTTTAATGAGGCAGCAAGCAAATGCGTATTTAAAGATATATGTACTCTTTTTCCTTCACTAAAGTGTTTTTAGTTAGATTTTAATGAGGCATATGATCAATCAAGGCATAGACATTCAAGGGAGAGCGTTATAAAATTGTGGATGTCATAGTAGGCGTGTGGATAGTGTGTGGGATTGCCATATTAAGACTGTCGAATTGTCATGATAGAAATGTACAACTTGTGCAAGAATATGAATGACTTATGAATGCCATAACTGGCCTCGTGTATATGACCTATAAATAGCCTGGTTATTCATTATGAGAAATGAACAAGAAGTGAAGTAACATGCAGTTTCTCTCCTCCCTTTTCTTATTGTTAATTTTAGTTAATTACTTTTTATTATAGAACAAGTGTGCATTATTGTATTGTATAGAATAGAGGAAAATTGAGTGTAGGGCTAACCATCATAAGATGGATTTCGATGACCGCAATGGTTCCTAGAAGAATAAAATAAATAATTTATTATTATTATTATTATTATTATATTATTTATTAAAAAGTAAATCAAAGAAAATATCAAATATTGATATAATTAAATAAATTTAAAAATTATTTCACAAATTAAAATATAAAATAATAGTGTATAAAATGTAAAATAAAATAAAAAAGTTATTGTGTGAAAAAGAAGAATAAGACTAAGAATTTTATTGCGTTATTATACTAGTAATAATTTTATTCTTTATTTTTACACAATTGATTCTTTATTTCATTTTCTTAGACTTAAATATTTTAAATATATTGGGATGAACTAATATAAAAAAATTGAATAAATAAAAGAATTAACTAATTAGTTAAAGAATTCAATTAAAGTAAACTTGGGCGAGAGTATTTTTAGATCAAAAAATGGAAGGAGGAAGTATCTTTGAACCAAAAACAAAGATGAGGGGTATTTTTAGCCCAAAAAGGTGAAAGGAGGGTAATTTGAGTCATTTCCAATAAGTTAGGGTATTCTTGACCCTTTTCCCAATCTCAAATTATATTTAAATTTGGGAAAAAGGTTTGATATATTCCTAAACTTTGTCATTTAGAGCTGATATACCTCTCGTTCTAAAAGTGGCTCATGATATATACCCCAATTGTTACACAAATGGCTCACATATACCCTTTTCCTTTAACGGAAGTGAAAAAATTAATTTTAAATTAATTTTTATTTAAAAAATAATTCACGTAGGGGTATATTTTATCCTTCCCTCTGGTTTTTTTTTACCTTTTTAATTCAACGGTTAATTTGAATTTATTATTTTGATGGTCAAAATTTATTCTTTGCACTTATTTTTTTATAAAATTTATTATAGATGTCCTAAAAAAATTTTACAGATATAAAAACTAAATTATAATATAGCCGCAAAAAATAGTTTTAATTATTTTCCTTTTTTTCATTCACACTTCTTTCTTTTTATTTATCTTATTTTACACTAAAGAATGAAAGAAAAAGTGAAATAAGAATAAGAAACTCAAATAATAATAATCAAAGTAAAAAATAATTTATGTGTGAATAAGATCAAATACATGATTTTTTAACTATTAAAAATCAAAAAAATTAATTTTATCACTTCCGTAATGGTAGAAGTATATGTGAGCCACTTTTATAATGGTAAGGGTATATGTGAGTCAACTTTGTAACGATAGAGGCATATGTGAGATATTTTTGTAACGGTAGGGACATATGTGAGCCACTTTTATAACGAAGAGCATATCAGTTCTAAATGACAAAATTGAAGAATATATCAAGCCCTTTTACCTTTAAACTTTTGTAATTAAACACTGATTTTTTAAATTAAAATAATTATTTTATAAAAAATAAAAAATACTCATAGCCAAATTGGGTCGGTAATCTTTTCGATATTTCAAGATTCATATTTCAAGATTAGCTAAGAAGCTGCCAACCTACTTTTCTAGACTACTATACTACCATATATATTCACTAATGATGATGACTGATGAGGCCATTCAATGTGGTCCAACCAGACAGCGATACACCTCTTAACACCTACTCTTTATTACAATTGTAGGCTACCAACCTACTCTTTAATAGATAATGTCTGTCTATGATATAATTTATAATTTACTCTCACCGTTCAATAATAGTTATCCATTATACTAAAAATAGTTATCTAATAATACTTATTCAATTTAAAATATCAAGAGATAATTTACCTTTTGTGTCTATTTTACCTTTGCTATTAAATACTATTTATCATTTAACACATTTCTTAAAGCATTTAATTTAATAAAGTCAAAGAATAATATAGTAAAATTACTCCTATTATTTATTGTTTCTTAAGGAGTGTGCCAAGTCAATAGTGGACAACTATTGTTGCACAAAGGTAGTATATTATAATAGATGTTAAATTTTAAAAATAATAATAATTTATATTTTTATAATTATAAATTATTTTACTAACAATAAAATTAAGAAATATATCATTTTTTATATTATTTTAAAAAAAAAAATGAATTACATACATTGACACTCTGTTTGGATCATTGTTACCCAT